>BMAV01010266.1:74077-167349 GCA_019973955.1 Trichonephila inaurata madagascariensis
TTTTACCACAAGCGCGCGTTTAGTGGTTTATTGTGGGGAAAGAAAAGACGTGTTTTCCATCAAAAAATTTTTTACATTCACTTTAAAAAAGAAAGAGAAGGGGAAAAAAAGGATAAAATAATAAAATGAAAATAAAAAAAATTTAATCTCTAAGAGTTAAAATATATTAAAAAGTAAATTTAACTTTTTTTTATATGTTCTGTGATATATCCTAAATTATGGTTGGACAAATAAACCAGCATCACATTCAGTGTGTGCATTCATACAAAAAATTAAAGCTGCTATTACACACGAATGCAAAAATGACAGCAAATGAAGAATAGAATACTCAAATGAAAAAACAAGAAAAACTGCTTAGCTATAAATTTCAATCAGTTCCTGGGATACACCCTTTCAAATTCCTTCCCCACTTCTCTGAAATAAGTGAATTCTTTAGAAACATTGTCAATGTCATGTTATTGTCTTTCAAAGCCATGGGACCTGTTTTAAACAGAGCAGCACAATACAATAAGTCCTCCTTTGAAAGAATGAGTATACATGTCTGGGGCACTAAAGGCACCAGCTCAGCAGGATGTGTAAATATGCCCGCAGCACTTAAGGGGTTAACAAATATTAAATCCTGAATCAACGAATTATTTCAACAGTTGAAGAAAAAAAATTTTTGTTACTTTGTATTAAAAAAAAATTGGATATCTTTTCAAATGACATATTAGTTCTGTCTGGAACAAAAAAAACTTTCCTTGTAAACAGAAAAGTCGAGTAAGAATTTTTTTGAGTGAGGAATCAAAAAGCTTGTGAAAAATCTATTAGTCATTATTTTAAAATTTCTAATTGTTTGTGCATAATAATTCGCTAATAGTATTTTTAGCTGCTGAATAAAAAGTGTGTTATACTAACAATGGACATTTTTTGTTTAGTCACTTATTATAGAATTTCCAAAAGGTTGGTGCGTAATATTTGCATTTTTTGGACCCTGAAATAACGAATAACCCAAATTTAATGAATAAAATGTTCAGTCCCAATGAATTCGTTAAATCAGGGTCTGACTGTATATATATATATAAACATGTTGGATGATTTTTTTTAACCTGGCATTATATATATATATTCAGAGTTACCTATAACTCGATCTAACAGCCGAAGTGGTACCAGAGATGATATGGAAACTAATAATGGCATGAAAAGTAGGATTCTGTAAAAAGATTCAGTTCCCAAAATCACCTGTAAGGTATTTGTGACGCTGTACTACGCAAAAAGGGTTATAAAAAATAATAACGTATACAAAACAACTGGGAAATGTTAAGTTATATTCATTAGATTCATTTTCTGGGCAAGGAATTCCACCAAATTCAATATGACTACCATTCTTGGAGACTATAATGTGCATTCTCTGCATATTTCTTACAGGTGTATGCAAAATCTTATCACAAGGAATATTCAACATTGTTTGTGATATCAATAGTTCCCTGTGATACATTGACGATTACAATTGCACCATCTGTAATCAATTCTTCTTATACAGGCTTACGTCATCTACCCGGAAGAAGTATTAGTGGCTTTGTTTCTTCGAACTCATTCATTTCTTTCAAAGCATTACCGTTAAAGCCCCCTTACATAGTTTCTGGTGGGTTCTAAGCACATAAAGAGTTATTTATGCTTAAGATAATACAATTTTACCAATAATGTATGTTCTAGTAATATGAGATGTGCATATTCACTTAAGCTGGCTCACTGCAGCTGAGAATATTATTCTGCTGAGCTATCTACATGTTGTTATTGCCCAAATTATACCGGTGCAATTGTCATACAAGAAAGCATATGTTTGGATTTTGCTTTGATATGCTACAACAGCACCATAAAAAACTATCAATGTTTTTTTGTTTTGTTTTTACCGAAACTTACTTTCCATGTCATCATTAGTCTGCATACTAAGTTTGGTGCCATTACAGTTGCTAGATCTAGCTACAAAAGTGACTCCAAATAGTGTCAGTTTTAAAAAAATTCATCCTGTATATCATATATATATATATATATATATATATATATATATATATATATATATACTGTAATTTAAAGTACTGCTTAAAAGTTTTATGCTTCTTTTATTTTTACAGCCATCATGTTTGTGTCAACTGATGAAGCTAAGAGAATTGTGGTTGGACTCTAATGAGATATCATCACTGTTGAGTGTGAGTATTGTAGATTTTATGCATGCTTAATTTTTGTGACTCACACACTTAAAGAATCCTATATTCAAGTGCTAAAATTAAAAAAATTCTTGTTTAGTGAAATGGAAAATAAATAATGTAAATGTTATATTGATTTTTTTTAGCTTACAAATTTGGGGGGAAAATGCTGTATGATCTACAGGTTTTATTTTTAAGCAGTTAAAATTTTTGGTATAAAGATTATTTATTGGAGGTTGATATGTATTTTCTTTCCCTTTAAAAGAAATAGGCTTTATTATTTATTCATCTGGCTCCATTATTTTTCTCTTGTATATATATTATTTTTTAAAAGTAAAATTTTCGTGATCTAAAAATGTTAAAATATAAAATAGTTTTGGAAAAAAAGTGTAGGAATATATATAACCAAGTACTTAAATTAGATATGAAAATTTGATTTAAAGAAATGAAAAGGTATTTTTTGAAATTTTATGTTGTGCAGTTCACTTCCATGCAGTTTATCAATAGAGTTGGATATCTTGATAGGAATGGATTAGATTTAAGTGACAGGAATGCTGTTTAATGGGATTCTTTTTGTTAAGGATATTCAGATTAATTTTGTTATTAGTTATTTAATATTTAGATCCTAATTGTCTAATGGTTAAGTGCAATTTTCCTTTTATGGAATACTAGCTGGTATACCCGTTCTTCACATGGGTGAACTGAAAAATTAAACAACAGAGATTGAAGGATAAAGAAGTTTTTAATGAGTTAATTTTACGTGAATTGCAAATCAAACAAAAAAAGCTTTTTGCATGTCTCAGCTGAACAAAAAAAAGAAGAAAAAAAACCACCTTTGTTAAATTTTAAGTATGTAGATGTAATAGCTGATAAAAAGGATTTTTTTTTATTTATAACTCCCCGTAACACTCTTGAGGGTCGATTTTTGAAAATACCTCCCTAAGCTGATCTCTGCTCAGCTAAAGTAACACATTGTTAAATGTTTTGTGTAATGAACGCTTAAAATACTGTAAATAATTTATATCTGAAAGTGTAATACATTAATATTTCTTTCTGGTATTTATTTTATGTTAAAATTGTAATATTTGCAAGCACAACGCCGTTTCTTAAATTATAATGGCGATTCAATAAAAACATAGCAAAATGTTAACAATAGAGTCAAGTTGGCAAATGTCGAGCTACTTTCATAGCTCGAGCTTTATTAGAGCTTTGGAGCGATGCACATTAATACTTTATCTACCGCATTATGATTTACTGCAATTTTTTTCATACAATATTTTTTTTTGGATCCCTACATTGAAAATTAAGGGATATACATGAACAAAGTACTCCACTTTGGGAAATTTAATCTGTTAGAGCTAATAAGTTAATTCAAAATATTCCACTGTAAAATTAATTATATACACCATTCACTTAAAATAAATAGTCAAATCGTTTTCTAAGGTCTTCATTAACATACAAAAACATAAGACACTTAAATTTTGACATAAACTATTTTTTCGGGACAAAAATAATAATCTTTGCAATCCGCTGAAAACGCCGTCAGCTGAAAACACAATATCTGCTACAAAACTATTCACCTTCCCCGCTAAAATACTCATCATAGAACCTGTGCTGCCATATATCTTGGAAGAGTGGATTTCAAAGAATATTCCTGCTAAGTATTGGTAGAATATTCCTTCTAAGTTGGTGTGGTGTGGTAGTTAGGAGAAGGGGGTGCCACTCAGGTGTCATCCACGTCACTTGACCATGGTTCAGAATTACGTGGTCCGCTGCCAAAAGCCCTTGTGTAGCTGAACAATGCGACGTTAATATTCACTCACTCACTCCAAAAAATATAGTACAGTAGTTATAATTATTTTTATACTTAAAAATGCAATATCTGCCTATTCAATTAAAATTATAGCATTATAATATTAACTACTAACCACAAACAAATTTTGAAAATTTGTCCAAATGATATAGTGTGAAAGAAAGTTTATTTACTTTAAGTACCAGAACCGATAAAAGCATTTATTTTGAAAAAAGATCAATTTCTTACTACCAAATGTGCATAATAAAATCATAAAAAAAAAACATTCAAATAAAGAGAGATTTATAACAACCTCTCCCTTCAAAACTTAGTTTTATTCTAAAATAAAAAAAAAATTAGGGATTATGCTGATCACAGGAATTAGAAGCAAGCGCCTTGCATAGCCAAAACAAAAAATGTTTCTTCACAAATTAAAGTTAGATATATACTGTCGCGGGCTTTTTTGCAGCGCACGCCAGAATTGCTTGCAGATGGTAGTATTTTTTTCTACTTACTTGACAAATACCGTTATATTTTGGGCACTTCACACAATATCTTTATAAATTATAGCCTATGTGTTATTCTGATGTATAAGCTATATTACTGTAAAGTTTCATTAAAACCCATTCAGTTTTTGCGTGAAAGACGGCCAAACATCCTCACAAACTTTGGCATTTATAATATATATCTAGATTCTAAGCTTTCATTCAAATAAGGTATTCATTAGAATTTTAAGTTATTATTTTTGTACTTAATTTAGTTTTGCAATTGGGTGGTTATGTTCATAGCTGGTGTTACTTCTATTAAATCATGAATTATATAATCCTAATGCTCTAATTTGCCTGGAAGTGTACAAGTTAAACAAATATCTTTTTGCTTTTAACTATGTTGTGTATGGTAAGGATCTGGGTTAATCAAGTTAAAATAAGAAATTTGCCATAGTATCAACACTAGCTAAATAATTTTAATATATAGTTATTTTAGACTATGTCATATTTTGGTACTGTTTAACTCTATGCTGAGTTACAAACTGACTGAATTTAGTTTTTCTATGAAAATTATTTATGCACTTTTATGTGTCACATTATCTTATCATTTTACTAATATTTAATATTTTTTTTAAAGAAACTTTAAAATTATTTTATTTTTCTGCCACTAAAATTTTCAAAACGGATGGATTTTTTTTTAACTTGAGATTTCTTAATATATATAAACTGCATAAGAATCATTTAAATGCTTTCTATAAAGTCTTTAAGCTTTATCTGTTTAACCTGAACAACACATTCATATTAGCTAGTATTAAAGTTTTTACAAAAATTTAATTTTTTTTATTGAAATTTGTTGAAATGTCGAACACTGAAGTAATTAAGTAGTAGGATTAATTAGTAGTAGAAGGGATAGTGTATAGTAGGATTGATTAAATTAGTAAAAATCAAAAACTATTGCACCATTGTGCTTATGTATTGGATTGTGTTATAATTTAATAGTGGAACTATTTTATTCTCATTTGCTTTATATTTATAGCATTTTTATATATAGAAGAAAATAATATTAAAACTGAATCTTTTTCTTATCTTAATAGGATATTAAAAAGCTGAAGAATTTAAAATGTTTCGATATCTCTGAAAATGATTTAGAATTCCTTCCAGAAGAAATATCTGGCTTAGAAAGTCTTACAGACTTATATATCTCTCAGAATTACCTTCAGTGGTTACCAAATAAAATTGGTGATCTTAGTGAGTTAACTGTTCTTAAAGTAAGTAAATATTTATCTTACATACCTTTATGCAAAATTTCTGAATATTGTAATTTAACATAGCTCTGATCCTTTTGTATTATTTCAGACCTAAGCGTTTTATTTCTGAACTAATTAATAGTTACTGTTTTCTGCTAGCTCAAGTCAGTATTTTCTTTTGGTTGTTTTACCAATCTCATAGCTGTCAAAAATTAAAAATTTTTTTTCTTTGAGATATTTAGCAATTTTAAGTATTTTTTCTAACTAACCTCCTCCCTTCCCAATTCAACTTTTGGTTCATACATTTTAAAAATATATATATGAATAAAAGAAGCAGTCCATGTGTATGTATACAAAAGTGCTTGATATGGGTGAATTTTCATACTCTATTTTTAACTAAGTGTATGATGATTTAATGGATATTGTTACAAATTTTGTGTAAAAATAGTGTAAATAATTTGTATTTGGATGTGTAACGCATTTATATTACTCTGTTATATTTATTTTATGTTAAAATTGTAATATTCGCAATCAACGCCGTCCCTTACTTTATAATGGCGATTCAATGAGAACTTGGCGATAGAGCCAAGTAAGCATCATTTTTGGTGAGTTCGGGACCTTATGGGTTCTTCAGGAAATTAATGGAAACATCAACAAATTTCACGACCGGATCGACTCAAGCGGATCTTTCTCGAAGAATCCGTGAGGCTTATAAATAGTGCGTAGCTCGCCGAAATTGGGTTAGTCTTGTTTTGACTTGTGATTGGTTAGTCTTGTTTTGACTAGCGGTTGGTCAGTCTTGTTTTGACTAGTTTTTAGTAGTCTTGCCTTGACCGTGAAGAGTCGATTAGTGATCAGCTCAGCTGTTGAATAGGATGAGCGGTGCTTATGAATAATCTTTTACATGTCTGTACTTAAAACACTGATAGTTGTGTCTGAGCTCTGTTGAAGGTGTGAAAACCTTCTGAGATTTATTCTGTAAAGTTCGCTGTGTATCCTGTATTTCAAGAACTGGATTTTCGACAGTAAATTTCCATCGTTGTTTAAGAACTGTCTTGTTCTTTGCGACTGATTTGCATAAAATCCTTGAACCCTGATTAACATAATATTTCTTCTTCCAAACACAATTTTGTCAACAAAATGTAATGCGATTATGGAGTTTAAAGACTGATCAGAATGAAAAGATTTGATTTAGTTAAAAAGAAGTACTTTACTGAATAATAAATAATAGAAAATTTAGGTTCTGTTAGTTTTTATTTCCTGGATGACTGAATTTTTAGATTTAGTAAACATGTTAAAAATCATGAACTAAGGGTTAAAAATATGAATTGGACTATGTATTCAAGACAACTTTTTATCTTGTATTAATGAATGGCACTTTGAAAAAATCTTAAAAGCAGTTAATCTCAAAACAGTATTCATTGGATGTAATAAATTAAACGTAAAAAACTTTTTTAGAAACAAACTTTTATTTAAATGCGCTAAAAAGAATAAAATAAAACTTTTCTTTTAAAACTTTTTTTTACTTATCAACTTATAACGTCATTACACAATTTATAATATAAAAGCTTGTTGCGAGATTTAAGTACTCGTATTTACTTAGTTTGAAAATTTTAAAAATTAAAATCAATCTGATCAAGTTGTTTAATTTACTTGTTTATCTGCACAGGTAAATCTCGCAACAAGCTTTTGTATCATAAATTGTGTGAAAAATAACTGATGACATGAAAATTCTTCAGGTGTAGGTCCTTGATGAGCTTAGAAGATCATTAACATCACTTTCCTATCTATGAGTTTGGTTATTTTCATATCATTCTCTGTTGCTTCGATTATGGCACGAAATGCAAAGTATTCAGGTTTCATCATCATTAGCAATGCAATCTAGGAAGCTTTCATCCTCCTCAGCATATGTTGCAAATAATCACATGAAACAATTATTTGCTTTCATGTTATTGAACATTCACAAACCAACTTGAAGCCTTCTGGTACTCTAAGGACCGAAGAATGATTTAAACACTCCCATACAAAATGCCAAGCTTCCAAACAATATCTTTGAGCTGCACACCCGAATCTGCTTTCACTATTGCATCTACATTGGAAATGTCAGTGAGCGGCGAACTCTGCCTCCCTGAACGTTCATTGTTTGCATGGCCTTTTGCAAATTCACAACACCATCTGACATTTCTTAAGGTGAGACATTCCCCATATGTAGGCTGTATTTCCCTGTAGATTTCAATAGGCATTTCTACCATACTCGATAGAAAACAAATCACACTTCATTGTTTGTAGGCCATGGACATGGGAAGCACTACTGCCATCTTTAACTACTGAGAACAGTGCCATGTGGCGGACCAATCATGTAGCAATAGATAAAGCCATATCATGGTAGAAAGGTCTGCCTCTCTGGAAATGGATGTGTTCATTTTGCGTTTACAGCCATAGTTTAGTTAAAAAGAAACAGGGGCATGGACTTTCTGACTCTTTCTTATGTAACAACTTGTTATCCTTTAAAACTCCTTTCTTATCTTTGCCTATTATCAAATAATATGTTGCAACTTGACAGTTGCATTTTAATGAAATAATGAAAGTTAAAAATTGTCATATCTAATACTAATAAGTGTTTGCACTCACTGAAATTCTTCTTCTTTACAGATTGACAGTAACAGATTGCTATCATTACCTATGAGTTTGGGGAAATGCAGTAATTTGCAGGAATTAGTTTTGAAAGAAAATGAAATCTCTACCTTCCCAGAATCCATTGGTCAATTGACAAATCTCCGGACTCTTATTGCTGATTGTAATAAATTAAGTAACCTACCATCAGAACTATGTAATTTATCCAACTTAACCCTATTATCTCTTCGTGATAATTGTTTGTATTATCTTCCTGAAGATATTGGTATTTTGAAAAGTCTGCAAGTTTTAGATCTTTGTGGTAATAGGTAAGGTTTATATATTATTTCAGTTTAAATATATATATTCAAATTTTTATAAATATTTAAAAATTTAACTTTTTTTGTTGTATGTTTTTTAAAACGGTACTAATTTAGTCTTTTCCATTTCCTATCAGTTTTTAATTATGAAGTTTTAATTTTTGTTATTATGTGTGAAAATCAGTTGACTATTGAATTTAAATTTTTTTTTTTTTGTATGAAAACTTTTGGGGGTTTTGCAATGAAACATTAAGTTTATTAATGTTAATTAGATATACTTAAAGTTTATTATTTAAAACATCTTTTGTCTCAAATGTTTTTTTTACTCAGAGAAATTATAAATAAGGTATTCACTTTGTTAAAATCAAGAGGTAATGTCTACAAATGACAAATAACACAAAGTAATCAGCTCAAATTTAGTATTTTGCTTCCTTAAAATTTTGAAAACTGGTAAACATTTCTGCTTATTATTTGCGAAATATAAAATTTATTTTCAAAATTTTGCTTTATTTAACTGTACACAATTCTATTGCTTAGAAATAACAGGTACATACTTATGTATTTTATTTTTCAAGTTAGGAGCATTGGTCGGTTGAATAATTTTTAGTATATGTTATTATAAATCTTTAATAGTTTTTCAGCTACAATATTTGTGTAAAGTAGTTTTACAAATTGCTCAGGCAGAAGGTAGTTTGCTTTTAGCTTGAGAGCATCGATGAAATATCATGACCTAAATTTATTGACTGATTGTCAGTTTTGCAAGAATGGAAGTCTTACACTTGAAAAATAGCCTTGTATTACTTTAGTATGTGTGTTTGCTTAAAATATATATAGTTTTTTTATCTGAGTTATAAATTGTGAACAAATTTTATTTGCAGAATACAGTATTTACCTACCAGTATAATGTTTCTTAATTTGAAGGCGCTCTGGTTGTCTGAAAATCAAGTAAGTTCTATATAGATAGATAGATAAATGCATATATGTATTTGATAATTTATACCTACCAAATACTTTTCAGAGCTACCAAATTTTTTTACTCAAGCTCATCACATTCATATCTCGTGTATGACTGTAACGATATTAAATCATTAGTTTTAATGCTACATTTCTTAAATATTAGTGAATTTAGATTTCTTAAAAAATTCTATGTTGATGTATACAATAATTCTATAAAAATTTCTGTAAATTATGAATATACATGGTTAACTGAAGTCATGATCAAGACTAGAAACTAAAAATTTTGTGTGAATGTTCTTATTTTATTGCATTCTCTTTTTTTTTTTTATTAAAAAAAAAATTTGACGTTTTTTAATATTTCATTCATTGTAGGTTGCAGACATTTATTTTAAGAAATTTTAGAATTTTGCATATTAATTCATTAGATTTTTAAGACATAAAATCTTAACTGATTTTATATTCTTTTTGTAAAATATCATTATATAATATTGTTACTCACGAATATATGAAATGTAATGTGGATGTCACAGTATCCAAAATGGCATATTAAATGGGTTTTTTTAGAATAAATTGTGTTATTTTTAATGCATTAAGATAATATAAGATCACATTTAACCTATTTCAGAGAAATAACAGTTTAAAATAAATAAAAGCTATTTATTTTGTAAAAATAATGCAGTAATTTATATTGATCAGCATGTGTTGATTTTTTTAATGTATTTTGTTTTCATTTTTTTTTATCTATGTTTAAGTGATTCAGAGTTTTTTAATGATACTTGTTCTACATGCAGTGTTTTTAGTTAAAGTGATTTGTTTTCTACTTATATTGGGAATAATTTGAATCAAAAGTGCAAAATAAGGAGTATTTTAAATGGTTTCATGTATTAGGAACAAAAGATTTCCGAAATCTTGGTTAAATTTCAAATATTTATAGTTTTATTCTTTTTGTGATTTACAAACTGAAGATGTTGATGGTAATCTACATCAAACATCAATCTGTCAAAACATTTTATTTCAACTGCTATTTCATTAAAAACCAAGTGTCATTTGTTTATCTTGTTTTAGTTTTCTGTGCTATTAAGCATGTCCAGTAATTAGATTTTTGTTTTCTCTTTAAATGATCTTACAATCTAATTTTAATAGTTTACCTTTGTCTAGTTTATTTTTTATTGGTGGAAATGCTTTTGCTATTTTTAATAACCAAATCTTCCAATTTTTAGCATCAACCTCTTTTAAAATTTCAAAGAGATTTTGATCGGAAAGCCCAAAGAGAGATTATAACATGTTACATGCTTCCTCAGCAGGAATATACAACTGATTATTCAGGTAGTTATATTATTTTAATCAGTATTTACTCAAAACTGATTTTAACTATATATTGTGTAGCTTTTGTTAATTGTAAAATCTTCAGCTATAAAATTATTAAATTTTTTCCCTATATATTTTTAGTACAATCCACTGACAATAATGAGAAAGTATATAATGGACATCAACGTGTTGAATTTGAAGTAGAAAGTGAAGATGAGTTAGATAAAAATGTGAGAAATAAATACAGTTATTGTTTAGAAATTCAAAATTAAGTTTATGTATGTATATATATAAATTTTATCTATTTTTTAGGCTGAACTTGTACGTCATGGTACTCCTTATCCAAAGGATTTAAAATCTAAAGTAATTAAACTACTTCCTGCAAGAAGTAAAGCTATGAGGAATGAAGAAATGGTTTGTAGAATTCATTTTATCTTATTTATTTCTTTAACCATTTTGTTTTGAGTTCTATAAAAGTTGCAACAGATAAGGTAGATTATATATATATATATATATATATAATGTAATTTAATGGGGGGGGACTTGACTCATTTCCTAAAATTTACCAATATTTGCAATAATTCATAACTTTATTTTCCCTGATTGTGAACCAAGAGCCATTGTCTGATTTTTTACTCTTTCCTTTCAACTGTGATTTTTACACCACAAATGCTGTTTCAAATATATTGTGCATATCATGGATATGATGTATTTTGAATGATTATACTTTCTTAATATTGATTAGATTGGGTATAAAAAAGGTGAGCTATATGATATAGTATAAAATTAAATTTGCACTTTTCATAGCTTTGAATTTTTTTATTTCTTTATCTGACTTACTCCAGTAAAATTTTTGTTCTAATTAAAAAAGTATTAGGGTTTTTTTTTTTTAAATACTTGGTTACATTGGAGATTTTTGGAAATATCAAGAACAGTTTAATTTGGATTGAAAAGCTTCTGAGTCCTGCTCATTTCAACCATAGTACTTCAATAATATTTTTCAAAATAATAATAATAATAATCAACATTAATTATCTTTGAAAACATTAAAGGCTTATTATTTAGAACAATTTGTGTTGTGTGGGAAGACAGCTTTATAATTGTAATAAAAATATTTCAATTCATACATGTTATATTTTATTGTACAAATCCTAGTTTTCAAAGCTTATTTTTCCTATACATTGTTTTGAAATGTGTAATGGGTTTGCTAATTACTTAAATTAATTTTATTAAGATTTATAAGAGAAATAAGAAAAAAGTTTCATTGTTATTTTTGTTTTTGTTTATACAGTACTAAAAGTTCTGGAGTAGCACAAGTGTTTTTACTTACCTCTTTATTTAATTATTATTTTACTTGTGAATTATATTTATGTAATGTTAATACTAAATAGGAATAAAAATGTTTAGTTTCAAAAGAAATGGTTATGCTGAAATAATGTGAAAATTTTATTTTCAGTGGGGAAAAAATTATAGATTGCATCACATACAATTTGGTGCCAAAATAAATTCTTTTTATGTGATATAATTTATTTTTATAAAATTCCCTCAACGTCAAGAATCGATCATGCAGAGCATTTTTAGTAATTTAAATAAGCTAGGTTTTTACTAAACTTTAAATCAATTTTTTTCATTAAAGAAAATGATTTTATTCTTTTTTGTTTGTGTGTGGTGCTTTACATAATGGCAAAATGTTTACTTATACATGTAACTTCAGATATTCCTGAAAGCTGCCTTCAGAAGTTATAAACAGCTTTTATATTTTGCTTTAATAATTAACATAATTAAGTTTGCTGATATTTTTTCAAACATTTTGTTTTTGTCATTTAAGTTTTGAAGGACTGTTTTTAAGATTCTTCTTTTCTTTTCGTATGTGCATTCTTATGGATATGAGAAAAAAGAAACCCCTTTTTTTCCCCCTAGATTGAGACTCAAAAGACAAAATCTAATTATTGGAAAACATACGAGGAAAAACTACCGATTTCTTGTACATCTCCAGTTATTGATTCAGGTGTATCTAGTGCTGCTTCACCTGGTAAATATTTTCATTGTTGTTTCTTTTGTGCATTACCACTCATTTTAAAAGTATCTGATTCTTATATTATTCAGATGTTCCCAAATAATGTGGGGATATATTGGAAGGTTCAAAATTTATCAATCAAATCTTGGGGGAGGTAGGTCATACGTCAGGGAACCGATTTCACATAGGAAAGTATGTCCGCAACCGTCATCTAAATAAACGAAATAGACAAGGACAATGAACACAAGGAAATAGTACAGTTTTAAGTGATAACGAATGTAACTTTTATTCCAAAAATGTGAAGTACAGGTTTACAGTATATGTTCAAAATTGTGACCAATAACACAAATGCAGGATTTACAGCGCTGTTGCATTTGACCGCCGAACATTTTCGAAAACGCCTGGCATATCATGGACAATACTTGCAGCAACCCCTATTCGTGTAACAAGGTCCATTTCATTGTCAACGGGGTTCTGATACACATGGTCTTTCATGTTCCCCCAAAAAAAGAGGCCCAAGGATGATAAATCTGGTGACCTGAGTGACTAAGTGATCGGTCTACCTCTGCTGATCCATCTAGCTCCGAATGTTCGGTTAAGGAAATATAGCACAACAATTGTGCTGTAGGATGAAGCTCTGTCATGTTAAAACCACATATCTTGGTGAATGTGTGCAGGTACAGTGCTCCGTAACACTGTATTGTCAAAGATTACATATTTCCGGTCATCCATTCGGGGCAAGTAAGATCCTTATGGACAGTCATCAATGATTCCAACCCACACATTTATGGCCAAACGATGTTGTGCAGCATGACTCATTGTACCATGCTGATTGTCGTAAGCCCACACATGGGAATTGTGTGCATTGAACACACCTTTTAGACTGAATGATTCTTCATCTATGAAAAGGACAGAAGATGGAAAACTGGGGTTCCTGACAACTCTCTGCATGGACCATTGTGGGAAATTCACATGCTTTGGATATTGTTAGGCTGCAGTAACTGAACCCTTTGCAGATGGTAAGGATGCACACCCTGCTTCTGCATTGTTGGCCACACTACTGATTGACAGACTTCAATTGGGTGAGCAACAGCTTGTGTGCTGGTATTTGAATTATCTTTGATGGACTGTAGGACATGTTCTTTGACATCGACAGTCTGCATCAATCGTCTTCTCACCATTGCTGTGCAGTGAACCACATTCGCACAAACTGTGATGCAAACGTTTGATGTTGAAGTATCAGTCTTTGTAAACTTGCGTAGCACACCGGTCACTTTTGCCAACTGCTGCATATGTGAGAGGCATATCAGTTAGCTCTTGATGAGTAAAATGATTCATCTAATCATTTATGTCAGCTCATACACTAATGACAGCAGGAATGGTAGGCCTAGCTGTGCACTGGTTGGTACACACAGTGCACTCTACATACATATGCGTACGTACTTTCTTAATCGAAATCAGTTTCTTGATGTATTCCCTAGATCCCCACAAAATTTGATTGGTAAATTCTGAATTATCTTGTATATCGTTTTTTGAAATTTTTTAAATGGTATTTATTGTACAACATTTTCTACATTCTCTTTTATTTTGAATTAGTATTTTTCATTTTTAAGCTAAGTACTTTCTATTTTGAACTTACTTGTTTATTTCGTTTTTACTCTTTGCATTTCAATTCTTCCAACGAAGTAGAAAAATAACGATTCTTCTCTTCCTCCTAGTTACATCTTAGAAAATCATGTCACCTCGAAAATGTTTTATAATAAATTGAGTACTGAAAAAGAGAAAAGAATTTATCTAATGCTAATATATAGTTATCAAAAATACAAAATCCATGTTTATTATGGTGTACAGCTCATATGAAGAATGGATATCTGTTCTAAATTAGCCAAATTTAATAGTGCTTATTTCCATGCATTTAAACTAAAAATCATTTAAGTTTTGTCTTTCTCTTATGCTGTTTTAAATCAATAGCTGCAATATGTATCCAAAGTAAAGAATTTAAGAATTTCATACAGACAGTTGTAGCATGTTACAGTTTCAAAAAATTTCGCTTTTGTGATAGGTAACATGTTTCATAATTGAAATATTAAAACTTTATGTTAAAAAATCTAATGTGTATATTATTTCTTTTAGTTAATACTACTGCTGATAAAATTGATTATGACTATGCTGTTCAATCACAACATAATTTTAATGGCCCTTTGGAATCAGCCTCCAAACTAAAATCTGCTGATAGCACTGATCATAGCTTGGATGATTTAGTATGTATTTTAACTTTAGAACTGTCTTTATTTTCTATAAGAATTCTTTGAGAATGTTTTGTATTATGTATATGTGTTGCTAGATTATGAAAAATTTTAATTTGTGTAGTTGAGTTTGCCACAAATGTTATTTTAGAAAGCTCATAATTTAAAGTATCCTTAAATAAAGCACGAATAATGAAATTTTTTGATCTTTCACAACTACACATTTTTTTCCCCCATATCAGATTTAATTTTCCCCCAATTCTAAATTTGCTAACAGTTCTAATAAAAATGATTTTTCATATTTTTTCATTATTTGTTGTGGTTTATTAAATGTTAGTGTGAAAAATAATTTATTTTTCTGTCAGATTTTATCTTTTAAATGTTACTCAGTTATAACTATGGTTAAGTCTTATTTTTGTAAAGAAGTAAAATAAAAAAAAATTGAATATATTTATGTATATACATAAATATATTATAGAGGTAATGAATCTGCCTTAATTAATCAACAGTGATCATCTTAAAATTTTCAGATAATAAAACTTTTCAAAATTAATTTCTAATGTGTTTTTTATTTGTTACTTATTTAGTTCTGTTTTGGAGGAAATATTACTTTGTATTTAAATAAATTGTTTACTTAAATGAAAACCTATTCAATAGCTTTAAGTAAAATTTATAGGAAACGTTATTAAAAAGACTAGTTGTTAAATTGTTTTATGCAGAATATAAACACAAAGTATTCATTAAGAAATGAAATTATTTTCTATCAATTTAGAAATGGGAGATTAGATATTTTCAAAGAGAAATAAAGAGTTAATGTATAGTTATGAGCAAAACTGTACACTTTTTTTAATTTTATGATTTTCAGCTGTGCGTGTGTACTAAACTCCTCCTAAACGGCTGAACCGATTTTGACGCAATTTTTTGTGTCTGCTCCATTGGCCTCGAGAATGGGTTAGATTCACAATTTGATCCGATATTGCAGTTAGTTAAATAGATATTAATTACAAACTTTAAAACACATATTTGTTTTACCTCTGTGTGCTATTTATTTTGTTAATGCGCGGCACGAAAAGCCACGACTCGGTATATCTTTATATATATAAGTCTTCTGTGCGTGTGTATGTGACTAAACTCCTAAACGGCTGGACCGATTTTGACGGAAATTTTTTGTGTCTGTTCCAGTGGACTCGAGAATGGCTTAGATTTACAATTCGGTCCATTGGACAATGTTTTTTATTTATAAATTGTTATTGTTCTTGCAATGTTTTACATTGAATCCGGCAGACTTTGCCACGATCGCAGTATTGAATATTCAAATCTTTTATATTTCCAGTTGGTCCCGACAGTTGGTGCCGCGATCAAATTCAGAAAAATATTTTGTCACTTTGCGTTATTATTTTGTTGAAAGTAATCGTGTGTTAATTAAATTATTACATTAAGATAGTGTTTGAAGAGTTTTGAAGTGTGCATAAAAACTATACATTCTGCAAATTTACTAGTGGAAAATTTCAAGGTGAAGTTGTACTTCTACCACGGATTCCTTCACGTTCACCTACACCATTCAAACGCTTACAATTTCCAATTCTCTTGGCATTTGCTATGACTTTTAATAAGTCACAAGGTTAAACAATGAAGATTTGTGGCTTAAATTTAGAAAATCCGTGCTTTTCTCATGGCCAATTATATGTTGCGTGTTCCAGAGTTGGAAAATCATCGAATTTATTTCTTTATACCCTTCAATGATTATTAAAAAATATTGTACATCCAATGGCATTATGATAAATTAAGTTTTTGTACAATTTAATAAATATACCTGTTATAAAATAGTTGAGTCTCAACTTTTTCACCTTTAATTAAAACAAGTTTAAATTTTTATTCACACAGCCTCTACATTTAACTTCGCTCATACTCACACGCTATCGATTGATCGAATTTCGATAACCGTATATGTAATGATGTTAGATATTGTAATGACTTTTTAATACAAATTTTCATCAAAACGGTCCAGATTGTTAAAGCTTATTCATAAAAATTTGGAATTTTTGAATTTAAGATGTGTGTACAGGACAACGTCTGTCGAGTCTGCTAGTGTTTATATAAAGCACTTTATTTTACCATGAAATTCGTAAGCGATTAAAATCTAGTACAAATGCACTGTCTTTCAAATAAAATTGATAATAGAGACTATAATTTTATTTCAGCACCATTTACTGGGGATTTCTAATGGCATTGATAACACAATTAACACTTCAACTCAATGAAATCACATTATTTAGGCATAAAACTTTTGCTGTGAATATTAATTACACCAATATATCAACTTTAAAAGTATGAATGTAAGAAATTATCTTTTTTTTTTTTTAATTAGGATAAATACATGTAACTTTGTTCCCAGAATTTTTTAATGCCATGTTTGTCTCTAATACAGCTCCTGTAGATTGCGTTACATACATTCATTCTACATAGAGAATAAGTAAAAGCTGGATAAGGAAATTGAGATGAAATTTGCCAAAATACCCATTTATAATGCTTTATTATCCGGAAAGACATTTTGCTACACAAATAATGACTTCATAAGCACTGATTTTTTTTCCCTGAACAAAGTGTGTGGGGGGGGGGATTACCATTTAAAAATATTTTATTAAGTCTGTATTTACATCACAAGACCAATATGCATTCTATTCGTGCTTCTCATGTTCAACAATATCACAATCGTATGACAATTCTCGTTCCAAATCACAGTTATTGTTGTGAAGAGAATTGTAATGAAATTTTGTGGTGTTTCTCATCAAATATAGTTTATAATCTGTAAAATGATATCCAATGAAAATTTGAATTTTCTTTTCTTTATTTAAAATGGCATTTCGACCCCTGATCAGTATTTCAATAATGAAAAAAATTAAAATGTATAATGCATTTATATACATTTCCATTATGTAAATTTTAGCTCGTAACCCTAACTACAAGGTGTCCCATAAATAGCGCCCAAACTCTGCATGGCCAGATTCCTCATTGTAAGTACATAAAAATACCCAAAGAACTGTACCTGTACGATCCACAGTTCACAAGAAAAATACAAAAAACAAAGCATGATGTTACAACAGCAGTGTCTGCAAATATATATAAAAGCAGATGTTCAAAGTGTCCGCCGTGCATGTTGAGGCTGTCTTGAGCACTACGTAGAATGGATGAGTGCACACATTGCAGTAGTGTCATGTCCATTAAAGTACATGCAGCATGTAAACAAGCAAAAAGTCGTTTGAGTAGTCACCAAACTTTAACCCATCAATTCTTTAAGAATGCCCCAAAGCCAAAAAATCCATCGGTATGAGATCTGGCGATCGTGGTGGCCATAGAACGGTCCCTTACATCCAATCTAGTGACCAGGGTGTGCCATATTCAGCCAGTCATGTACAGGAGCACCAAAATGCACCAGGGCCTCCATCATTCCTTTTCATTTACCATATTTTTCTCATAAGTTATGGAGTGGCCGCGGTAGCCGAATGGTATAGGTATCGGATCGTGGCTTGCCTTGTCACGAGTTCGAGCCCAGTACCGCTAAAGACCCGCCATGTAGGGCAGCGATGCATGTTAAATCTGTCGATAGCTGAAACGTCCTCCCTTTGGTGTGATGTGGTAGTTAGGAGAGGGGGTGCCAGCTCAGGTGTCATCCATGTAACTTGACCATGGTTCAAAATTACATGGCCCGTCGCCAAAAGCCCTCGTGTAGCTGAACATTGCAACGTTAATATTCAATCAATCAATCTCATAAGTTATTGATCATACAGGTATCGTTCTTGGTGCATTTTCTTTGTACTCGCAATAAGGAATCTTGCTGTGCAGAGTTTGAGAGCTATTTTTGGGACACCCTGTATAGAAGAAAAATCTAAATTTATTCTGTTCAGTATTGGTATTGTAAATGTCAGAGATATAAATTTTAATTTAATGACACAAAACACAGCTGCAAAAAATTTTTCTCTATTTTTTTTATTTCTTCATATTATTGTTTTTCTGTTGTAATATATCTGACACCGAATATGAAAAAAAATTTCCCTTAACCTTTTGAACAAGAAATTTGTTGTAAATTATTATTATTTTTTTATTCTCAATATAGATCTACTAAATATCTTTACAATATCAGTCCTTTATTTATATCTAAATTATTAAGATTTTCTAATTTTTAAAATAATGATCTTGCAGCAAATTTATTTCGTGTAGAAAAGTATTTTACATAAAAGTATCTAGAAAATAAAATATTTGTACAAAAAATTAAATCTTGCATATTCTTAAATGTAGAAATTATATGAGAAATCTGTGGAAATGAGCAACTTAATGAATGTTTTTACTATTCTACTATTTCTGTTTACTTATTCAGACTACAAAACAATTCTTTAATGCAATTTAAATTTGATGATCATTCTTTAGCACAATCATTCTGAATTTACTGATAAATTTTAATGTTTTTTCATATTTACAATTTTTTTATATTTATATTCATTGCTTTAATTGAAATATCGTAACAAAGAACTTCCCGAGGTTCTATTAGTTGCTCTGATTCATAAAAAAGAAACAATTCAGGTGCAATATGGTTCTTTTTATATCCTCTGAAAGATGAGGTAAAAGAGAATAAGATAAGTTATAATACATTTCTTTTTGCTCATATGCCTTAGTTAACAAATTATCCCAGAAATTTCCATAGAATACTTATCAAGATTATAATAATTTACGATTTGGATCTTTAAAAAATATATATTTTTCAAAATATGAATGGACATTATTGCAATTTCATTTAAAAAAAAACCCTTGTATTTACCTTTGTCAAGCATATTCTATTCCTTCTTTTACAAACAAATGTTATTTCTGAAACTGATAAAAAAATATGACAGAAATTTAATCCTTTCAATTAAATTATTATATTCATCGAATTAGTTTCCAAATTAACTTTTCTTTTTATTTCCTATTCTGAGATTTCGACAAAAGTGAGGTATGCTCAACATTTTCAGTATATTTGTCATATATGACCTGCATTAATTTTTCTTACACAAAGTTAGCCAATTTTAATACTGCTAGTTATTGTTGTAATAAATTTGGTTGTTTTATTTCTTTATTTCCTTAGTGCCTTAAGTCAGAAAAGTGCAATTCTTAAGCAGTAAAATAAAATGACAATAGATAGAGCAGTTTAAAAAAGTTTTGATATTCCTTTCCACTGTCTCTATAGAATCATCAGCATAAGGTTCTGGATTTTAAAAAAAAGTCTGCAGTGAATGCACAAGTATATTTATGTTATCTTGGGAATCATAAGCAAGGCTCATGGGGCTAAGAATGCAATATATACATTACAAATAATGTGGTTTGGGGGAATGGAACATGAGAGTATGTCAATGGATTTATTCCAATTAAGGAATAGAAAAAGATTAAGGGCTAGTAAGGTAAATGTACTCCTAGAATTCACATCAAAGGTAACAGATTGGCATCGCTAGAGAACTCAGGTGCATAAGTTGTCTTGATAGTGTAAACATGTTTAGTGATATGTATGTCTAGTATATCAGTGCTCTGCAACCTTTTTATCGCTGTAGACCGGTCAACGTTTGATAATTTTACCGCGGACTGCTGAGGGTGGGACACGTTGGTTGTTTTGATTTAACAATTTTAATTTAGTTACATTTAAATACGCCTTCAGAATAAAATATAGTTACACCAAAAATGAATAAAAGTGATTTAATGTGGAATATAAAGTGATTTCCGTGGAAAGTTGCGCAAATCCGAGAGAAATGCACCACTTTAAATAAAATGGCAATAGTTTAATGTTCTTTAGGCGGCCTGGCACCATTTGATCAATGGACCGGTCTGCAGACCGGCGGTTGTGGATCACTGTAGTATATTATAGATGTTTTGAACGCGGAAAAATATATTGGTTTCAAATGGAATTAAATTGATATATAAATAGATCTTTGTGTGAAAATAAATGTAGATCCTGTGAAAGAAATGTTCTGTAAACGAGGAACATGTGCGTGCCTAGCTTTCGCCAAAATTTTAATTACACAGATTAAGAGATAAAAGTTAATTTTGAAATTAATATGATGAATAAAAAATTTAATTGAAGGCAGTGATATTTTTGTCATATTTTCCTAAGTGTTGGAAATAGTAACATCAATTTTTAAAACACAAAACAATCTGCCTTAAAGGATTATTACAGAATATTTATGAAACTGCTCTAATGACCATTTTCTTAAAAATGTTTTCTTTTTAAAAGTCCAGATAGTAATTGATTATGCTAAGCATTCTAATATAGTTTCAAGTGCAGCAATTTTTATCTTAAATGTATGAGCATTAAGAAGCATATTATTCAGATACATTTATCAAACAAACAAAAACTTAAATAGATTGCTTAGATAAATAATAAAAAAAAGATTTCCTTCTACTAACCATGAAAAAAATACTTTCCTAAGCCTCAACTGAAAAACTAACAAATCTTTTGTCAAATTTAAAACTTTCACCCTCATTCTTCCCTTGGGGCTTGTTTATAATAACCATGGTAATTTATACATACTGGTTGATTCACTGGAGAACTGTTTTCTAAAATTCCACAACTTTATGATGATGATGATGGTTTTTACGAAAATGTTGACAGTAATGCCTGAAGATTTATAAATCTAACTATTTATCTCCTTTAACCTGTCTACTGTGACAAATATCAAAAACTAGGAAATCTTTAGGAATAACTGTAAGAAAATAATACACTCAAAGCCCTTCACTAAAAGGCAGTAACTTGTATGGCAAAAAAATTTTAACAATTGCATCACTCAATTATTTTCCAGATTAATTGAAAAAGCTTTCATAATTGTCATGCCCAAATCAATCAAATAGCTTTAATTTTTTGAAATATATAGACAGGCTAGCTTTTAACTTCTAATCAGAATTCAGTACCACTGAAGTACAGAATATCATACCTACCTTATAGCCTAGCTTTCAAAAAGAAACCTCCACAGCTGATTTTGTATGGCAACTCTAAAATGTTATCTTTGAAGTGTTTAGTTTCCTTCTTTGATTTAACAGGCCTTCCCTCCTTGTTAAAGACTGATGCTGCAAGTTTGAACTTCTGACTCTGTATGTTTTTATATTCCTAATCTGTGTCATTATAGAGCATGTGCATTATTTATGCCAGTTACTTCTGTCAGTTATTTCTCAACCACCCCCCATTGCTATAGTAACTATGTTTATCACACTGTGATCAAACCGAGTTGCAATTTGTTCCAACTGTGGGAAAAAGGCAGTTATATGAATATTAGTTGTCAATCTTAATAGCAAAGGAATAACTTCAAGTGTACTTGTCACCTTAATTAGACTTTACAAGAATAAAAAATACCCTACTAAATAGTGATTTCGGTGCTATAATTATTTATGTAGTAACTCCTTAGAAAATTCAAACATCACTTTAGAAAAATATTTAGAGATATTTGACTCCTTTTTTGTCAGCATTAAATTTACTTTTAAATAAATATAATATTTTGCATTACATGAGTAGATTTTCTTGCATAAACATGAAATATTGAAAAGTGTAAAAATTTTTAAAAATCTGTCCACAGTTTTGGCTATTTGTGAATATTAAAAATTTGTTAAAACATTTGTAAACATTTGCTATTTTGATTAAACATCACCATTTTTTTCCTATGTGATCATTTATTTGTTGAAAATTACTTTTAAAAATGAACAAGAAATTTTTGAAAAAGCATGCTCGAATTGTGTGTGTATGACATTGAAATTAAACATTTTCAATATAATGGATGTTTGTACATTCAAAAACAAGTTCGTTATTTTATTTTATTTATTTTTCCCCTTTCTTGGCTGTGTATACTAAATTTTAATATGTTCTAATATCCATTATTTACTTTTATATTATGTTGCAGGAAGAAAATTCAAGTGATAACTGTCTTTTTGATGGTAAAATTAGTGCTTCTTTTGATTCAGAGGGCCCTGTTGAATTCCCTACTCAGACATGTGAGATTTACCTTAATGATTTATTAATGACATTTGACACCTATATTAAATTAGATGTTGAATGTATTATTTATATATATTGTTTAAATCTTAAGTGTAATATTTCTTTCTATCATTGTCAAATAGAAATTTTGCTCTAGAAATATAATTTACAAAGAAATTATTTTTACTGTAAAAATCTGTTGAGTTAGCAAATTTTGAAGGCAATGATTTACTTTGAGTAAAAAGACATAAATGAAATATTACCAGTTACTAGCTCCTACTTTTTTAAAAAAATAAATTCATAATTTTCTAGTAGTGTGTATGCCTCATAATGCTATAGTTTCTGTATTATCTTGTGATTTATGATATAGCTATAGTAACGTAACTGAAAATTTAAAAGGAACAAAGTTTAATTTTTAAATGAATGAAATTTTTTTCTTTAAGCTAAAAAATATGGCCATAGGGAGCAATTTAAAACATATTGTTATATAATTTTGAAGACTCCTCTCCTGCTTTATATATGAACAGTAAAGTATTTATATTTGTATGTTATATTAATTTGTTGCTAAAAATAGTGTTTTGAGCATGGTAAACTGTAAAAGAAAATGGCTATCTTGCAGTATGAATCTCACTTAATGATTTAAAATGAATAGAAATTTGTTAAAATTTATATACTCTGGTTCAGACTGTCTTTAACATGCATAAAATCTTCCAGTAATCCAACCATTTGCATATGACATTTTTAACATTTATGTTCATCGAGAACCAAGTGGCTTGGGTTTAAGCATAGCTGGTGGTAAAGAATCCACTCCATACAAAGGGGATGATGAGGTAATGTTTGAAAAATTATACTATGTTACTATTTATAAATATAAGCATTCCTTCTTTGATGAAATTTTTAAAGCAACAAATGTTTATTTATTGATATTTATTTTTATACAATTGAGAAAATAAAAAAATAGTGTAGAGGCATCAGAATTAGCACAACAAGTAAATAAGCTCAAGTATTCTGTTAGTAATAGTCTTAGAAAATTTATGTATTTAGTACGCTATGTCAGAAACAGTAATAGTTAAGTGTGAT
This sequence comes from Trichonephila inaurata madagascariensis, assembly GCA_019973955.1. NCBI lineage: Eukaryota > Metazoa > Arthropoda > Arachnida > Araneae > Nephilidae > Trichonephila > Trichonephila inaurata. The sequence goes on from BMAV01010266.1 coordinate 98,313, forward strand.
TTCTTTTTTGGAATGTAAATGATTATTTTTTGGTATGTCAAAGAATAATTTAATGCTCACATATAATGTAAGAAATGTGAATTAATGTAAAGTTTTACTTTACATTTAAATTATTTTTTTTCATAATTATTCAATCATGATAATCCTCATGGAGATTTCAAAAGTTGTGATGAACTAGTTTTTAAATTTAACAAATTTATTTTAATGTTTTTAATAAAAAGAAAAACATTTTTGCATCTATCTAATAAGATAAAGAATATCTTATTTTAAATTTCAGTAAGTATGAAGTAATTTGAAAAAAAAAAAGTCATCATTACTTTTTATTGTTTCAAGGGAATGAAGTGTAAAAGAAGGAATTTGCGATTTAAAACGGCAGCAGGCCATTCTTTGTCTTCGAAAAAGTGTGACTTCCTTACCTTTTTTTTATTAGCCTTCAAGAATATTGATAAATACCGGATGTATTTTGTCACTTTGAATGGAGGCTTCAGTGTATCTCTTGTCCACTGATAAATGCTCCTAAAGTAATGTATATAAATAAATGTTGTTGGAAATCACTTAAAGGAATGTCTTCCCACTGCAACATTTTTACCAGTGAATTCAACTTTTCCTGCTTTATAAATAATCCTGAGATGTTTTCATTATGTGTGCACAAACTTCGTCAATAGAAAGCAACTTAATACAGAAGTACCTATCTTAGCCAGTTAAATATTTAAATGTTTTTGCAAATACACATATTTTTTTTTCAATAGATAATTATAAAAGAAAATATATTTTGTAGACGACTATTTTTTAGTATTACATAGAGGCAAAAATTTAAAGAGCTGCAACCTTCTATGGAAAGAGCCGCAGTCTGCCGACCCCTAGTCTGTGCCATGCAAAATTTGCTTGTTTATAAATTATATTTATAGAAAGAGTGTTATGTTATGAATAATTTTCTCTTTTAGGGAATATTTGTGTCTAAAATAACAAAAGGCGGTCCATCTGATAAAGGGGGCTTGAAAGTAGATGATAAAATTCTGAAGGCAAGTTCACTTTAACAATTTCTTATAAATCCATTTAATTCTTGTTCTTCTTAAATAATTTGAATTTGTACATATGTAATTGTTAATATGGTTTCCTTAACTATTTTTCTAAATTTATAGTATGTAAAAGTTACTTAATAATGCCAGTAAAAATTTTATTTGTATTTATTATGCTATATTTTTTAATTTTATAATTTTAATTATTATAAGCTTAAAATCTTATGTATATTATATGCTTAAAATAATTTTTTCCCCCCATGCAGTCTAGTATCACATTTGAAAATGTGTCATTTGTTTTCTAATTCATTAACTATTCTTAATGAGATAGCAATTAAATGCATAGATACTCCTGTATGAGGATTGAATAATATCCATTTATTGAATATATCCACTCAGAATCCCCACTTTAAACATTACAAACTACTCAGTTTGTTATTTTTAGTATAAACTGTGGCTTTTGATTGGTGTTTTTTTGGCAGAAGCGTATGAAGTGAAAGTTATAGTGAGCAAGAGTTCATGATACTTTTTGGGGTGTGTTTAACATTTCAGTTTAAACCTTTTGCAAGAGAGTGCTTTTGTTTACAATGTTCCCTAGGGACGGGATGGAAGTGAAAGAAATTGCCTTGCAGGATGTGTGTTTTACATTGCTAAACCTTAGAAGAAAAACCTTTAAGTCCTCTAATAGTTAAAATAAGTTATATTTATTTAACAGTTAAAATAAGTTATAGTTGTTTAATAGTTAAAATGTTATAATTGTCTAATAGTTAAAATTATCGGTATTATTTTAGATTATTATATAAGCTTTATAATATAACATTCAAGTATAAGCATCCTCTGATGGATATTTGTTTCTTGCTATAATAATATGGAGTTAAGGTTTTCTGAAATAGAAAGGGAAATACAGGTAAAACTTTAAAAAACTAAAGAGTGACAAAAAAAAAAGTATTCATGGAATCATCAAGATTATATGCATCTTTTTACATCAACTGACACATTTAAAGAGCAACTTCTCTTTATTTGCATTACTCATCCCCACATGATTCTCACTTTCTTTTTGAAGCAAATACCAAAAATAGTGCAATGAAATAAAGGTCAACATTCTCCATTCTTCAAATTTTCTACCATCACAAGGATAGGACTACATTTAATGACAAGAAATATTCTGATTAAATATTCTGTCTAAAAAGTCATATATTACACGCTCATCTGTGAGATGTTCGTAGGAACTTGCGCTTTGCAAGAAGGTTAAAACATAGAACTTAATGTAAATATTCATTAAAGTACTTTATTTCTTAATGGGACATCAATCCATTCCCTCATCCAGATTTTTCATAGATATTTATGTTTTCGAAAGAATTTTAAAAACCTTATGCCCTGTAAGGCTTTCGTTTCTCTTAGAATGAAAATTATGAAATCATATTTCTTCTAATAGCATACAAAGTATGTGCCTAAACAATATTAGCATTAAATTATGAAGGTTTTTAAAATTCACTCATGTGATCTCAGTCATATGAATATGGTCGATTAACAGTAAAAGTAGCATGTTACCTGCCACTCAAAACTAATATGAGTCTTATGACTGATATTAGCATTTCTTACTTAACGAAGTAGGAATCAATATGCACTATGGATCCGAAGTGGACAAAATTGTGTATGCACCTATTGTTACCATAGGATGTACCAATCATGAACTTGTGGTGACCAGTGACTGACAGACTTTATTTGCCATGTGCCAGAGCTCCAGCATCTTGCTACAAAACATCTAGGGTGTGTGTAAAACTGTGGACTTTCCGATGCTAAGGCATAACCTTTATCTGAATGTGGTTCCATCGTCCAATGTGGACTGTGATACCTCACAAATACATTTATAAATAGTATAAGCAGATGTTACCATTTGAAAGAAGATGCAGTAGTAATTAGAAACAACACGGTTAAATCACAAGATCACTCAACATTTGGGCTGAATTCATACTAACATTCAACAATGTTAGCAGAAATGGTGGACTAAGGCAGTAGTTAGCATAAAGATTGTAGTGGTCGGCTGATAGCAAGATTATATGAGATAGCAAGCAGTTATCAGACAATCACTGTTTGCTATTTCATATAACCTTGTTGATGATCCAAAGTGTAACTGGGAAACTAATGACTGTATTGACCATTGTTAGGTAGAAGAGGCTGAAATCACATGGGTTATTGCCCCAACTGCCCCTTGCCTTTGTTCACTGCTAGGTGCATTTGCAATACTGCTGCGAACATTCACCCTGAAATCTCTTGGACAAGAGCTGATTTTTTTTTTAATAAATCCCAATGTGATGTCCAGAACAATGGTGTGATATTCACCTGATTGTCTTCCTATACAGTGGGTGCCAACCGGTGGTGCTGAAAATTTTTTAATTGACTGAGGAGTAACAAAATGTATTATGGAATATGGGTTAAACTTTTAAAAAAGAAAAAAAAATAACTATTACTTTTTGTGAAACTTAGTTTAGTGACTTTTTCTGACACATGCATATGCAAACCTGTTATGGGAGGGGGGTAAGGGATTTACATTTTAAACAAACGTGGACAAAGCCGTTGTGGTTGAAAATAAAAAATTGTAGAACTATTGGGGTGTTTAGGACCCGTGTGTACAGATGGCGCTAGTAGTCATCTTCTGTTTATAATTAGTATTCGTTGTTCCTGTAGACATTTGCCATATAGAACGATGTACCAACCGTCACTCTATATATCTTTATGTATGTATATAGTCCACTTATCATTGTTTGAGTAAACAAGTTTCAAATAACTCAAATTTTATAAACACACCGTTCTGGGAGATCAGGTTGTCCAATGATCTGTGTGTGTCAATTTTCTTCCTATTCAGATATCTCCTTTCTGCATTAGTTTTTATATTATAGATTACATCATCACAACAGCTTAATGCATCTTGATTGAAACTATGTTTCATTTAAATTTAAACCCAACTTTTTGCAAAAAAAAAAAAATTCTAGAATAAGTTATTCACAAATTTATTAATATATATATATACATATAAATAAAAATGAAGTGTCTGTTTGTAATTTGAAATTAACAGCTTTTTACTAAATGCATTTAAAAGTATATACGGTACTTATATGAAAAAATAAATTTTTAAAATTTTTGTCTGTCTGTTTGTTCCGGCTAATCTCTGAAACGGCTGAACCGATTTTGACGAAACTTTCACTGGCAAATAGCTAATGTTATAAGGAATAGCTTAGGCTACTTTTATTATAGAAAAAAAAAATTAGGGTTCTGAGAAAAGAAAATTCAAACCAATGAAATAGTGAGCAATATTCCAACAGCAAATAGGGATTATTCTTATTCAATAGGGACTATTTTATTTCGCGAGCCTTCTGTCTCAACGATTTCTAGCAGTTATATCAAACTTTTCCGTTTGATTAGGTTGCTGCCACTCACGACATTTCCCGTTTATCTCCTTTGATCCTAAAGCTTTACAGCCCTTAACTGCTTTGTCAAAGATCATGCGTCCCTTTCACCCCCTTCCTTGCGGCTTCCTTTGTATTCGCGTTTCACCCTACTGCTACTTAGACCTATTTTGATCCTAATGATTTTAGTCCTCACCCCATCGACAGTGTCAAAGATCATGCGTTCCTTTCACCCCTTGTTCAACAAAAAGCGAAGGGAAAAAAATAAATAAAACAAAAAAGAAACATAGATTCACAAAGTAGAAGAATGACATTATACTTATAGCATAGGTATTTCTTTACGTAAAATACATAATTATTAAGTTTTCATTAACTCTGCGAAGTGAATAAACACTTTTTTTGGTAAATTGCACGTGGACGAAGTCGCGGGTAACAGCTATTTAACATAAAATAAATGCATCAGAAAGTAATATTAACGTGTTACACATCCAGATACAAATTATTTACACTATTTTAAGCGTTTATTACACAAAATTTGTGTTACTTTTGCTGAGCAGGTAGGTATTTTAAAAAATCGACCCACAAGAAAGTTATGGGGCATCATAAATAAAAATAATTAAAAAAAATAAATAAATAAATTCAGCTATTATGTTTTTACGTAGATCCGAGGGTTCGAGGATTTTGTGCAAAACAATCACAAAGAAAATACAGTTCTTTTAGAGCGATGCGAATTTATTATCAAAATTCCTGGTCCTTTAAATACAGGATTCAGCAGCAATATTCACAGAGTAAATCTCCGAAGGTCTTCACACCTTTAACAGAAATCAAACACAATAACCAGTGTTCAAAAATACACGTAAGTAAAGATTATTCACAAGCACAGCCGAACTAATCGCTGGTCAAAACAATCCTCACTACTCGCTGGTTTAATCCAGACTCCTCGCCGTCCCGGCGAGCATCTCATTTATAGGCGCGACAGAAACTTCCAGAAATATAGCCGCTCGTGACATTAGTGGAGAGATCCACTACTTTCTAGAAGATTCCAGAGGGTTCCGAACTCGCCAACTTGGTCGCCAAAAATGATGCCAACTTGGCTCTACCGCCAAGATTTCGCCAAGTTCTCATTGAATCGCCATTATAACGTAAGGGGCGGCATTGCTTGTGAATGGTACAGTTTTAACATGAAATAAACATAACATGGAGTAATATAAATGCATTAAACACTCAAATACAAATTATTTACACAAAATTCGTAACAATATCTAAAGACTTAAAATTTAGTGAACATGGTTTTTTTGTTTAGCTGAGATATACAAAAAGCTTTTTTTTTTTTTTAATTTACAATTCACGTAAAATTAACTCATTAAAAACTTCTTTATCCTTCAGTCTGCGTTGTTTAATTTTTAAATTCACCCGTGTGAAGAACGGGTATACCAGCTATAGTAAAATAAAATAAAAGTGAAGAAGTACTAAAACCAACAGTACTAAAGCAGGCAGAAATTGGAATTCACCAGACACAACAAATGTAGATACAAAAAGTCTTTGGACTAAATTGGAGACCTATTATGATTTCTAAAGCTGTCGCTGAATTAGGCCAGCGAATTAAGGTTAGCAATGCTTTATGGATCCAACCTTTCCCGTACAGCAGAAATTTTCGACATAATAGGGGGAAAAAAACCAAGTTGAAAAGTTAAGCCTAATACAACATGTGGAAGAAAAACCTGATAATATATTAAAATGAAGCTAAGAAAAGAGAACAATAATGAATGTCTCAAGGAGAGGAATGATAAAAAAATTTATATATATATATATAATTACTTTCCATAGTTACATTTGAGAATGAAGTCTAAAATACTTTAAATACTGAAGGTCAAATTTTGTGTATGGAAATTTTTTTATAACTTGCTACATGTATTTGTGTTCATGAATATGACTTAGCACTTCTGGTTTGCAATTTGAACCTATAAACAAATAATTTTATATTTGTAATGTTACTTCAAACTTTAAAAAGTTCAACACATTTTAGTTTTTGTATAAATAAATTTTCATTTTTTTATTAGTAATGTTGATCTTTTAATTAATATTAAATTTGTAATCTTTTATTAGTTTTTTCTTAAAAAATACATATTTTTAATTTTTTATAGTCTTAACAATAGCTATAAAAATTTCATATAGGTTCTTTATAAATTTCTTTGATCTAAATAAATTATTTATACTTAAGTGGTTTACTTAGATCTTTTATTAATAATAATTAATAAATATATTTTCAAACAATGTTCTTCTGTGACATGTTTTTATTTTTGAATTTTAACTTATAGGTCAATGATATTCCTATGCTGGATATCGACCATTGCAGTGCTGTACAAATACTAAGAAATGCAGGCAATGCAATTAAATTCACTGTTTTGAGAGAAAGAACAAATATTCAAAAAGAGGTATATTTCTTGTAATTTAAAATCATACTTTGATATATTTAGTATAAGATTTTGTCACATGATATATGTTCAATTTTGGTTTTTAAACTTTTTCTAACTTTTTAGAAGAAGAAAGTTTGCAATTTAATGATATTGGAAGATAGCTAAGTAAATTCTGTATGGGAAATGTCATATTGAACTCTGGAAAAATTTTAATTAGTTATCTTTTATGCTAACAGACTTTAAGTTCTTTTACATTTTTCATTATATTAATAAGTTTAAGCTGTTTTATTTTTTCAATTTTATTTTTATCAGGTTATTCGCATTTATTTACTCAAATATAAGGAATTTTTTCTCTATGTAAGATTGCTGAATTATATGCACAAAATGGATTAATTATTGTTGTAAATAAAATGTTTTCATATCCATTTATTTTCAAAATGCCAGTTGTAGGAAATCATTGATTTTTCGTTGTGTTTTCTAATTTCTTTCACTTTTTTTTACATTCATTAACCAAATACTATCAGTCATCTGTGATTTTAAATTATATTTAATTTTGGTGAATTTCCAAATGTTTAAGTAGTACATGTGATGCTAATATATTTCTGTTAGTTACTATGTTGTTGTTGTTTTTATCTGTGCTTCAATTTTTCTAGTTTTACTTTTCATGATTTAATCTAAAACTTTTATGTTGCTACTTATTTACATTTAATAAATCTTATTTGGGTCTTAGTAGAATTTTCATTCATTTACTTTTTAAACCTATGTGAAGGAAAATTTTTGTTATTAATATATAGACTAACAATAAGTTTAACACATATTTTAATCAATCAGAATGCATAAAATGATATAAATTACTTTTTGAAAACTTAAGATCAGTTTCAGTGACTTGTGCATGGGAAAAATTTTTATGAAATTTATTTTAAATCATTCTTTATAACTTAGTTTTCTGTTTTAAATGATATTTTAATGCTTAAGTAACTGTTACTTTGTTCATTACTTCAAATCTTTTTTTCTTCTATCTGTTTTAAAATTAGATAACAGAGCCCACACCTGGTAATATTCCACATCTGAATGTTCAAATGCGGCAAGTATCTCTTTCTCCTAAATTTGATGCTGCTCCTAGAAACATGCAAGTGTCTACCGATGCTGAAATTAAATCTTACAACTCTTTTGGTCCTGCTAACTGTAACTCTGAAATTAGTTACAGACCTATAAATGATTCTGTTCAGCACTGTGGAAATGGGTATCCACTTCCAACTCCTCAACAAACTACTGTACCTAATACATTTCATCATCAAACTAAAATATCTTCTTTTGAACCTGATATGACATCAACTCCCATGAGTTTATCTCGTGCATCTTGTAAGAGTACGCCTGATGTTATTCAGCCATCCACATTAAATTCATTAGTTCACTCTGCATCTTATGACACCAAAGATAAGTATGAAGGTCCAGTTGTAAAAGTAACAATTCAGAATCCAAGACCTTATATACCTTTAACACCTGAATTACCACCTCCCACCAAAGCTCTTGGGGATACATCAGAAGTACTTACTAGATCTTCATACAGCGAAACGACTCTCTCCAGAATTACAAGCAACTCTTTAGTATCAAATGCACATATTACTGAGGTTTGTTGTACCTTTTATGATGTTTTCTTAGTTTGTGTGTGTTATATTTTAGCATTTTTATACTAAAATAATTCACAATCCCACACAATCAGTATTCTATTTTCTAAATTTACACTGTCTAAAGAATTGAAATGTTTGATGTTAAATACATTTTGTAGTTATTTCCTTTTTATTGGTCATATTTTGATACTTGACAAATCTCTGAATCTGAATGATTTGAAAAAAAGGTAATAGAATTTCAAATTAACTTTAATTTTTTTTTTTAGACAGACTTAAAAAATATATTACCTCTATTTTCCAAGAGTTTTTTCCTCTTGAATATATATAATTTCCGTAATTAACTTTTTTTTATCGAAATGGAAAAAAGATATTGGAATTATATGAAGTATTTTTGTATTGTTTATTTAAACCTTAACTTATAATTATTTTTGTTTTATGCATAGGAAGTAACAGTGCCTAGAGTAAATGGTTCTTTGGGCTTAAGTATTATGGGAGGATGTGATCAAACTTGTTTTCCATTTGGTAATGGTAAACCTGGAATATATGTATCCAGGGTAAGAAATACTTTATATTTGTTACTATTTTTTTCTTTTATCTGTATTTTTTCTCTTACTTACTTAAGGTTTTTATGTTAAGCAAATAATTTGTTTAAACTTATTTATTGGATTCTGTAAGTATTTTATAAAACTTACAATTTCTATATATAAATCTAAAAAGGTTTAGACTGCTGGCCTAGCAAAATAAACAAGTGCTATTTAAAAGGTGAACAGAAAATTACATTTTTTAGCAAGTATTTTTTTAAAAAAATGCTGAAGTCATTCGAGTACATTTCTGAATTCAACCGACGAAGAATTGTTGCCTATGGAGAATGAAGATTATCATTCCGAGAAACCAAGTTATCATGTACAACAAAAGCAAGTGACAATGATGCAGATTTGTAATTATTTGGATGCAAGGGAGTAAGACTGTCCAACAGTACTGCTTTGTCACTCCACTATGTGGGACATTGATTATATAGTGTACATGCCCATGATAGATAGCGCTTCAGCATCAGGAACAATGTTAACAAATATTATCCATTGCACCAGAATCAGTTTCTGCACATACCATTTAATGATGTTTGCAACTGTGGAATATTCATGAGACATCCATTGTCGCAATTACCTGTGTCTCGAAACCACAGATGTTTGTATCTACAATGAATGGAAAGTATAGACTATATACTAAAGGGCACAACATTTTCTTTACTGATAAATCTAGTTCTTGCCTGCAAGATTATGATGGTTGTGTTGGAGTATGAAGAAATTGTGTATAGAGGTTGATTGTTTACTTATACATCGCAATACTGGTCCTGTGCCCAGTGTTATGGTTAGGGAAGTTACGAGATTCCATTTCCATGTTCTCTAGTACACATTGCCAATACGATGATTAGCTTGCTATATAAGCCTGAAGATTAATAATCCATTATCCTTTCCTACCTTCAGTGCTAGCCTGTGGTCATATTCCAACTGAACAATGTGCAATCATATGTGGCTTTTGATGTTCAAGTCTGCTTTGGCCACTGGAAGGATTTGGTGCCTTGGATTGCCTATTCTCCTAATGTATATCCTATCAAACATATTTGGTTGTTGATTGGAGAAAGACTCTGGACCTGAATATATCACCTGCTGGTACACTTTGGCAATGTGTGGAAAAGCATGGCTGTATTCCAACAAGAATTTTTGTCTCTTATTAAATACCTTGGCATGTACCAGCAATTATCGCCAGTTATGGCATCAACACTCAATCAATATTGATTTTATTTTCCTCAGTTAGCAGAAGGCTGTATTTTCATTCATTTCACTTTTGGTACTATGTGTTATCTGATGTAAATTTTGATTTGATATCACTTGTTCTTCTTGGCATATGTTTTGGATGAACATCAGTGCATCTTTGTATAAAATAAGTTTTAATGATATGTCATTTAAGATTTTTTGAGTTTTTATTTAGTATTCTTTTTTAGCTATTTTAGAGTGATAAATGATTTTTAAGTATATTGAATTTAACATTCAAATTCTATTTAATTTAACTGGAGTATTGTATCAATACTCAGAAATCTTTATTGCTATTTTTAAAAAAAAAATGTGTGAAGACTTTACACATTAAATTGGAGCTAGTATTGGAAATTTTCGGTGTTTTAGATGTTTTTTGTTTTTTCTTATTTATTCTTCCTTTTTAAATAACTGTTCTTTAACCTGTGTTCCATAACTCGCTTTTTCTTTAAAGTCCTTGAACAAAACCTCAAATACAGTCAAAGAAATTTAACTCACCAGAACTACCATAAATGTACATAATTGATTACCTCACATATTTGAGGCAAACTCTACTCATTTGAATTTTTTTAAAGTAAATTCACGCTAAGCTGAACAGTATTTTCTAATTTTATCAGGAAACAAAAAAAAATAAATCATATTTGGTAATATTTCAATATGTATAAGCTATTGCCATTTCCTTATTCAAAATTTTAAAGTTAACAGTAATGTAAAATGGGAAAATGTAAGCATGACATTTATACAATCCTTATTTATGCAAAACTTAAGATACTAGAAAATTTAATAAATTTATAGAAAAGAGAAATTAAAAAGTCATATTTTGTTTCTTTAATATACAGTGAATGTAAAGGCGTGTTCTTTGCATATAAAATTTCTGAAAATTATTGAAAAATATGTATTTTTTTTACTGTTTACAAAGATCAAAATAAATTCTGTATTAACTTGTTTAATTGTTTTTAATGTTTTTAGTAAAGAGAACAAATTCCAAAAATTGCATGTTAAGTACGTTAAATATAAAACTCTTGTCCTACTTTTATTTGCTTTCCACGTACTCTACTGTAAAAATCAAAATAAAAACAATATTCGTTTAAAATTCTTTAAAAATCATTCTTTATTAAGATCAAATTCAAATGCATGATAATGATTTATATTGTATCAATGTATGCAAATATACTGCAGTTAATAAATATTTTATTAGCATTGTATTTAAATAAGATTGGTAAGGATGACAACTGAGCAGACATGCCAATTCTTCCACACTACACTAATGTATTTTGTGCCTCAAAAGAGTCAATGTTCATTAGTCCCATTGCATAACAAACCTGCAAGCTATATTTTTGTGTTTAGGCATATATGATTAGCCCTGAAGACTATATTAATAATCTACAGTATTCAGAGAAAGAATAATCAGTGCATATAAGAGAAGCCAGATATTTACATATTAATACTCTCATATAATACCTAACTTAAAAATGTGATTTCAGAATCAGTTCATAATTATAAAATACAAATTAAAGAACAAAATTAATAGGAATAAATCAGATTTAGAGAGTTTCTTTTGGATGGAAAAGAAAAATTGGTTAAAAATGGAACTTTTTAATATTTAAAGTTTTAAAATAATTGTAGATATATCCCAAGCCGTAATGATTTAATGAAAGAATATATTGAACTTTTAAAGAATTATATTCAGAAGAAACATTTAAATAAATCAAAAGCAATTTGTAAAAAAATGTCAAAGTTATGTTAATTTCATTGTTTGTAGAATCATTGATCTGGAATATCACAACTTAGACTAAAACATGAAAAAATACTACTAAATATTTCATTAATTGTTTATTTTAAAACAACATTGTCAGTTAATCCAGCTTATATTCTTTTTTTGAAATAGTGTTTTTCTGCTTTAACATTGCATAATTTAGAATAAGAAATTATTTCTTAATTTTAATGGATGAAAGATTAATTTTTTTTAAAAAAAATCGATAAACAATGTATTTGGGAAGAAAAAAAGGAGAGAGAATCAACAAATACGTGGAGCGAATACAAGAGGATTCAGAAAAGAACTAAAAACTTTTAACTGGAAAATCCTGGTTGATTCGCCTAGTGAGTTTTATAAATTTCGCAGCTAGGGTGAACGGTTCGGAAAGGAACTATCGATTCGTTTGTGTTCTTTTGCATTCCACAGTGTTGAATCTGTTTTGGACAGTAAAACAATTTAAGACCTATTATCTTCATAAAAAGTTGGAAAAGTTTCAAATTAAAAAAATTGAAGACATTCGTTTGCCATGTTTCCACTCTTGGTAGTGAGGGGAAGTGGTTGGAAGTGTAGAGAATAGATTTTAAGCAGATTACAAATTGTAGTGTTTTTGCTGTCTTAAAGTAATAAGTTCAAAGGAACAGGTTGCTCTTAAAATTCTTGCATTCCAAATTGGAGTACATTTTTGGAAAAATAAGTGTTAGTTGATTAAAAAGAACAATATTTTTCAAAAATTAGTACTAGAGAGTATTTTAAAAGGAATGTGATTATAAAGAAAATAAAGCTCTATATCAATGATTCCCAAAGTGGTCTATATAGACCCCCAGGTGTCTATAAAGCCTGCAAGGGGTCTACGCCAGCGAAAAAATAATTTGGGGGTCCATGAGGTGTAAATGGGGGTCTATGATAGTGACTCTCATTAAACCAGATGGTGTCTTTAATCTTTAAAAAAAAATGATCTAGTGGAAGTCAGATTTTACCAATTTAACTAATTTATTTACTAAATTTAGTGAGGTGAATTTGTGGTTAGTAGGTGACAGCATAAGTTTTATTAAGACAAAGACCATTTCAGCCTTTCTTTCCAGAATTAAGCTAAAGAAGTATAATATTTGACGTCTCAAATTTTCTTAATTTGTCACAGACAATCTGTCAAGACATTTTACCCTACGTTCAGCATTTAAATGCCCTTTACTTAGATTTTTAAACTGGGTTTGAGATTGCTTTTTTTTATGGTAATACAACAGTAGACAATGAGAGAATTCATACAGTGACATTGAAAAAAAAAATCATATTACAATAGGAACGGATCAGAATAGATCAGAACTGATTTATTGTTGCCCTAGCGAAGATCTTAAAATAAAATTTAGCAAATGAATGTCAGCAATTTTGGCTGTAAAAAAGACATACCTCTTATTTGTCATGAATTATGGAATATTATGAGAAAGGTTTTAATTGTTGTTACTAGTGAGAGGGAGTTTCAGTGAGTTTGCCAATCTCTCTCTCTCTCTCTCTCTCAAAAAAAAAAAAGACGGACATTTCCTAACAAAGGAGATTTAGGGTTAAACCTGACTAGAATGATATTAAATGTCGAAAATTTGTTATTGAAGCACCAGATTCCTCCCTCACGTTAAAAGCCTTTGTTTGTTGCTCAGTTATTTTACGTATTAATTTAATTTTAATTTAATTCATTAACATGTACTAAAGTTTTAAATGCTATACTTCCCAACAGTAAGAAATTTAATTCTTTTAAAATAAGTAGTAGTACCAGCTGCTAAAAAGACATTTAAGTTCATAAATTTGCAAAAATTCAATATTAGGTAAGCAGGGGTCTACTCAAAACCGAAAAATATGGCAAAGGATCTGTGAGACAAAAAAGTTTGGGAAACTCTTCTCTATATTGTTCTAAATTAAATTTTGTTTTTTGTATGAGAACTATACAAATTAATGCATTGAAAATTAAAAATGAGAAGCAGGAAAATAAATGCTTGCTATAATATGCTTTGTTAAATAATTGTAGGAATGTTTAATACTGTTTCAGTACACTTTGCTTAAATTTTTGGATTCTTATTTATTGTTGTTTTCGTTACCTTTCGCTAATGTCAAAACTAGGCCCACAAAATTCATAGCGGCAAAGGGCTAGATGTACGCCTGTTGTTAGCCATAGCTTTGAGCACTATCCAGGTGACTGTATGTTTTGACTCAGTTCCACCCCAATTTTGTGGGAAAACACCATGGGCTCTAGGGCCTCCCACCTCTTCCTCCAACCTCATGAAAGGACTAGCGACTCAACGGCTATTTAGGGTACCCCCATGCTACAAAGGCGCTATAGATTTACAAACATCCATGCCTTCTCCGGAATTTGAACACAGGCCCTACGGCACTGCATTCAGCGTCACTAACCATTAAGTCAGATGGGTGGCTTCACATGTGTATTTAATATCTGTAATGATTATTTTCATAAGTTGTGAGATCTGTATATGCAGATAAATCCGCTTTTTTTTATAAATGCTTACTCATATTTTATGATCTTTTCTAGATTGTTCGCAATGGGACTGCAGCAAGGACAGGAAAAATAAGAGTTGGAGATCGCATACTCAAAGTAAGCCATGTAGTGACTATTTTATGTATTGCATTCTAATTGGATAAAGGTAAAATGCGGAATCTGGGTTAAAGACACATTGTCTCAAAAAGGCATGAATACATCTGAATTCATATAAATATCCGTAAAAGGAGCTTTTATTTCTAAAATCAAAGTCATTATCAATAATTCTATGTTTGATGATTAATTCATGATTAAAAAAACTCAATGTATGCAAACTTTAATTTCAAAAGGTGCTGAACTTTGCTTAAACTGTAATGAAAGTATTTATGTTCAGAGACTCTTCTCTCTCTCTCGGGTATTCATAACCGGCATTTCATGATAAAATGCCTACTATGTATTGTTCTTAATGTTATAGTCTGATATTGTTCAGGTTAAACAAATCTTAAAATTTTTTTGTTAAATAAAACAGTTTTTGAAAGAATTGTAATTTTAATATTTAAATTCAAAAAATCCCAGTTAAATTGAGCTTACTGGTCTGGAATATTTGAACATTATAAAATAATAAAAAATATAAATTATTTATTAAGTAATAAACTCTTTTCACTAATATATGATGATATACACATGTCAGAAAAACTAACTTTGAGCAATTTAACTTAGTGCTATGTAAGAAAGTCATAGCTTATATTTTTACTGAGTAAAATTTCATCATCCACATGTATCACTTAAAATGTAAAGAAAAGGATTCTTTCTTCGTACTAATTAAAGATATGTTTTATGATTATCAACTGCTTATTCATTTGAAAGTGATGTCAACCTTTTAAATGAAACATGAGAATCTAAAATTAGTACAAGCTATTCATTGCTTAAAATTGGATTAAAACTCAAATTAATGAACTATGAAAAAAATGTACCCCCCAAAAAAATTTCTTAATTTATAACATTTTTATAAATGGAACATTGGTGTTAAACACTTAGTTTTTTACTTGGTTTAAAAAAAATTCATTAACAATGTTTAGGATAAAAATTCAATTTCAGTGAACGTTTTTTTTGGAAGTAGTCTATTAATTTTTAAATATTATCCAAATAACACATGTTCAATAGAAAATGAAGTATTTCTATCGGTTTAAAAATATATTAAAAAATTGGTATGTAAGAATTTATGCATTCAAAGAATTTTACAGTTATGTAATGGCCCTACAAGAAACTGAAATGCAGCAGTAAGGTAAAAGAAGTTAAAAAAAACTCTTCTGTCAAAATTCACAGAACAATTATATGGATGGAAAACCAAAATACTTTAAAACAATAAAGGCTAAACGTTATTGTTGAGAACTTTTTTGTATTGAGGTTTTTCCTACTGTCCATGAAAGTTAAGAAAGAATTCTTCAGCTTATCTTTTAACATATAGTACAACATTCTTATGTTAAAGGCACAAGATAATGTGTATCTGATTCTCTAAATCTAAAACATTTAGAGGTTTTTCTCGAGGTTCATGAATATAACGAATTTTCGGTTTCATGCAAAGCAAATTCAGTTAATTTTCCACAGAAATTGAAATGTGATTATTCTGCTTCTGTATTTATGTGCAAATGTGAATGCTAAATCCATCCAGCAGCAATAGATATATTTAAGGCAAGCTAAGTAGATTCTATTGCCATTTTTTAATTCTCAACAGATGTTGATATGATCAAAAAGTCTCTCAAGAAAATTGATTCATCTCATTCCCTTATATTATATTTTTGTGAGATTTGGCTGAGAAATATCAATTGTATTTTTCTCTACTTTCCAAAATTTCAGTTTTACCGCAAAGAACAGCTGGCAAAAGATTAAATATCTTCATTTACATCTTCCTCATCAAACACTCATTTTTCTCTGGAAGCATTTGACAAATATTACAATATTCTTCTGTAAATGTATAAAATTACTCCAGTGAATTATAAATAAATAGTGTCTAACTATCAACAAATGTACATGCTTTTCTGAGCCAACTATGTGTAATCTATTTCAGATGCATCTGGAATGTGAAAAAGAAGAGAGAAAAGTAATGGATCTTTTTTAGGGAAATTGAGAAATATTGGGTTGGAGGAAAAGTTCTGTCGTATTTTAAATAGGCAGGTGATTTTTGTTGTAAATAAAAAAAAAAACATCTGGCTAGTGAGTCATTCGGATTTTTTTTGTTTTTTTAGATGCTGTATAATATAAAAAGAGTCCTTTTTTACTGTTCATCATTTATTTGTAATATTTAAAGTGAAAAACGTGTAAGTAGATAAAAGTGCATTTACGACACTGCATTTTGTATTAATTCCAAAAAGGAAGCAACGCATCGGTTGCATGTAAAAATTTATGTGCGGTATTTGGAAAAGATATTGTAAATGTTCATACTTGTCAAAGATGGCTTAGCAAATTTCGTTCTGGGGAACTGAGCCTCCAAGAAAGTAATCGATCTGGATGACCATCCAAAATCGATAATGATGTTTCGCGATCGATGTTGGAAAATAATCCACATTTCACAAGCCAAGAAATTGCAGAAGAGTTTGGCATTCATCATACAACTGTTGGAGATCACATTAAATCTCTTGATATGTGTTAAAGCGAAGTGTTTGGGTTCCACATGAATTAACGGAAAAGAATTTGTCTGAACGTGTAAGAATATGTTCATCACATCTTATTAGACACAATGTGGAGCCGTTTTTGGACAAGCTGATTACTGGAGATGAAAAGTGGATTCTTTACGAGAATATTAAGGAAAAAAAATCTTACTGCAAACCAGGAACATCATCAGCAACAGTTGCAAAACGAAGTATCCATCAACGAAAAGTACTGCTTTGTTTGTGGTGGGACAGGGAAGGTCCAGTGTACTACGAGTTGCTGAAACAGGGAAAAGCCATCAACGCGGATCTCTACTGCAATCAACTGGATAAAATGAATGCAGCTATCAAAGAAAAAAGGCCAGCATTAGCGTCCAGAAAAGGAATAGTGTTCCTCCACGGTAATGCTCGACCACATACTGTAATGGTGACACAACAAAAACTGAATACGTTAGGATGGGAAGTCCTTGGTCATCCACCGTATTCACCTGACATTGCACCATCTGATTATTATCTGTTCAGATCTCTGCAAAATTATCTAACGGAAAAAAATTCAAGTTTGAAAGTGTTTCTAAGGCAGTTGCTGACTATTTTAACTCCAAGGACGAGAACTTCTACAAAATAGGAATTTATATGTTACCTGAAAGATGGCAACAAGTTGTAACAAATAATGGAGCATATATAATTGATTAATATTAAAAACATATTTTTATAAATGCATTCAAATGTTTTCTTTAAAATACGACAAAACTTTTCCTCCAACCCGATATATCAAGAGTTGTAAACATTTTTGTCAACACTTACTAGAAACCTTAGCATTCAGTACATTTCCTCCATTTAGAAACCTTAGCATTCAGTACATTTCCTCCATTTTTCTATGTACTCTAATTAAATCAACTGCATTATAATAAAAACACTAGCTTTACATTCTAATTGTCCATGTATTGGCATCCAAATTTTTTACCAGATAGTAGAACAAATAATAATATTTTGTGATAAATAATAATCTGTCAACAGAATTATCATTTATTACTCTCGTGGAATTCTTAAAATATTTCTTGAGTTTAAAATTTTCACAACATAAATTTTTGAAAAAGATGAATTCATACTTTTATTGTGTGTGGAACACTGTTTATTTTACCAACATTTCCTTGAGACTAAAAAAATTAATCCATATTTTTTTTCTTTCTGCATAATAATTTTTATGGACGAGTATGAATAAAATTGTGTATTGAAGGAAATTTTAACTGTTCCAGTTTTGGAATATTAATGCGTAAAAAAAGTTAAGGTAATGCACCCTTTCCTCATGATATAAAGATAAAACTTGCATTTTAACTACTCAAGCTATCAACAGCTTAAAGAAGGACAGTATCATACAAGTATTGATTTCTAAAACCTTTAATGTAATGCTTAATGTACTCAACTTATGGACATAATATTTATTCAAATCCAGAGGGGAAACCTGCACAAAATGGTCGAAGAACCATGGCAACCAATGAACATTGATAGTAGTCCATTATAACAAATCGTACCAAGTGTAGAACAGCTTCTCAGCTGTTTTGTTAACTTCATGCTGCTTCTGGACTTCCAAGTTTCAAAGGTTGCTTTTTCTGGAAGTCTTACTGAAAGTGGTCTGTTTGCGAGAAGGCTTGCTCTTTTCATCCCAATCACTTTTGTGTCCTGAAGAACCTATTAACATAGTGATAATAAGGCCAACATTCAAAATGATATCTATTCGTGGATGAGTGAGAATTCATCCCAACCAGTAATTTTAGATGTACTTTCGTTAGGAATTGTTGGGGTGAAGCAAGTGAACTATTTTTTTCTGGCAGAAGGATAACTGTGTGACCCACCCACGCTCATTTTCCCCACCTCACTCCCATGCATTCCTTCTACGGGGTTCACTGGGTGCTTTTGGGGCAGACTTGTTTGCTGTGTGCAGTTTCCATGATCGTTTATCATATTTGTATATAAATGAATATGCTGTCCAGAGATACCTGAGTGTAAGAAGTACCTGGAAGTAATCTCACAAAGAACAACAGGGATTAAGATGTCTTCTGACATCCTGGACTGGATCCAGTGTAGCAGAGGAACTTGATTGTCCTGCAGACCTCCATGTCTTTAAAAGAGGCTCTGTCACTACTTTGAGGTGCAGAAATAAAATTGTTAAGAAAGGTTCTCCTTAGGGTGCAGTTGACCCTGATTTAATTTGTATGGGTAATGAGGCTCGTCCTCATAGGGCCCCTGTGGTTGACAAATTAGGTTTGGGTGAAAGTTATAATTTCTTTATCCATTGGGCAGCCAGATATCCAGAGCTCAACTCTACAGATCATATTTGGGGCGCTCTTGAAAGAGTCTTCCCATTTCCGGAACCATTTAGGAGTGGAAAACGTTGCTGTAGGAATAGGATCAATGCCACAGAAACTTACTTCCGATTTTAACCCATTTTTCGTTCCATTTTATAACCTATTCTGTACTGATTCACTAGTATCTGTATATTACTTTTGTGTATAAGAAATCAGAAATGCAAACAAAAAAAATTTGGGGGGACATTTGTCTCCATAAAAACCATGAAAAAAATCACATTCCTATGAAGTATCTACACTTTAAGCTTGCCTTAAATCTTTATATTCTGTAGATCATAGATTTCCGTTAATTTCTGTCTCATAGACCCCTTGCCATGTTTTTTGGTTTGGGGTTGACCCCTGCTTATCTAATATTGAATTTTTGCAAATTTATTAATTTAAATGCCTTTTTGTGACAGCCGGTATAGATCTCTTTTTTTTAAAAAAAAAAAGAGTTTTAAATTTCTAACTGTAGTGAAGTATAGTGTTTAAAACTTAAAAAGCGCATTTTAATTAAATTAAAATTTAATTAATACATAAAATAACTGATCAACAAGCAAATGTTTATTATGGGAGGGATGAGTCTGTGGTGCTTCAATGAAAAATTTTCTACATTTGGCATCAATCTTATTAGATTTAACCCTAAATTTCCTTGGTTAGTTGTGTCCCATCTTTTTTATTATTATTATTTTGGAGATTGCATTCGCGTTGAAACTCCTTCTCACTATGAAAAGCAATTAAAACCTTTTTCACAATTCTCCATAATTCAGGGTAAATAACAGGTATGTGTCTTTTTAAATCCAAAATTGCAGACATCCATTTCTAAACTTAACTTTAAGATCTCCATTATACTGCCTATTCCAATCAATTGTTCTTGTAATATGACATTTTTTTTTTCAATGTGACCATATGAATTCATTGCCTACTGTGGTCATTCTCATAGTCAAAACATTCTCAAACCTAGTTTTAAAATCTTAATAAAGGGCATTCAAATGTTGAATGAAATTTAAAATGTCAGCCTCACACACATGGCAGATTTATCTGTTGCCAATTGAGAAACTTGGAACATTAGTGATGTCCAATATTATACTCCTTTAGCTTAATTCTGGCTAGAAATGCTGAAATGATGGTCCTTGTTTTAGTAAAATTTAAGCTACTACCTTATATGTAAAATTTGGTTTCCATTTGATTAAATTTTCTTTTAAAATTAAAGTCATGATCTGGTCTAATGAGAGCCCCGCATTTACACCTCATGGACTCAAATTATTTTTTCGCTGTTGTGGACCCCTTGCAGGTTATCATAGACCCCTAGGGGTCGATATAGACCTTTTTAGGAATCACTGCTGCAAGTATTTATTTAATTTTAAAATGCGTTATTTATTATAATAAAAATGTATTATGAAATGTATGTACTTTATAATTCTTATTTTTGATGGTTTAAAATATGTGATTTTTGAACATAATATTAATTTGTGGTTTCACTTATTTTTAATTTTGCTTTCAGTAAGACTTAAAATATGCTCAGTACCTTTTTCAAATCTTAACTATGCAGCATGGTTTTGAATGGACCATGGTACACAGTTGATCTAATTTTGTCATCAAAACTGAAACTTAAATTTTATTATGATTAAAAATTTATTTTAAAAATCTTTCAATTTTAAAGAATTTAATGTTATCTTGCTTTCGTACATACTAAAAAATCTATGGCACATTTTCTACTCATTGAAAATAGATCTACAAAATCATGTACAACATTACTTTTTAATATTGTGTGCTAATTTTAGTGTCTCATGTCATATTTTAAATGGCAGTAAACAAATCAAACTTCAAACTTTATAGAAATGCTCAAGGCTATTAAAAAAAAAAACTTGGAAAAACTTTTGTATTTACAATAATTATAGTAGACGATTCTAAGGGTTGTGACTGAGTCAGTAATTTAATTCTAAAGATAATGCCTCTCCAAAATCTAATGACATCTATAACTCTGTTGAGAGATATTCCTTTTTGTATTAGTACTGCAGCACTATCTGAGGGTTCTGTTTATTACTATATACTCGTTTATATAAATGTATGTATGCAGCTTAGCTGAAATTGGCTCTTAAACCTTTAAACCAAGCAGTTACTTATACATATGTCTATGTAATTTTGATCAAATAAATGGTGTTTTTGTAAAGGAATATTATTATTTTTAGTTACGAATTTTTCTGTGTTCTCTTTCAAAAAAATTCATTTCATAATTTCGTTAATTACTTATTGTGAAATATTTTAGGTCAATGATACTGATTTAAGTAATTTAACTCATTCTGAAGCTGTATCAGCATTGTGTGCATCTGTTAATGAAGTTAAATTAATCATTCAGCATGATCCACTCCCTGATGGCTGGCTGGTAAGAATTGTATTTGTTTTATTTTAATGCAGGAAATATTTCACCAGTTATGATAGTTAAATAACTGAGATTTAAAAGAATGTTTGGAGTCGAATGTGTCTTTCAGAGTTTCTTGTTTGCATGAAGTGGTTTATTATTCAATTTCGTCTAACGTATAGTTTATATCAAGTGATCTTAATGTAGTTTATATCAGGTGAAATTTGTATTTATTGTTATAACTTAACTACTTAGTATTATTAGTTAAACTTTCTGAAAAAGGTTATGAAAAATATGTGAAGGGCTTTGAAAAACAGATTTTTTTGTTGCAAATAAAATTCTTTTTCTCTGTGTCTACTTCCTGAAATAATTTTTTTTTTTGTTTGTTCCTATTTGTGTTTGCAGATATTGTCCCTACTGATTAATTAGTATTTGCACATTTTTTAATCATTGTTCTTATAGTGCTGAATTATTTTATTAAATTTTTTTGTGCTTTATTGTATATTATTGAAGTTAATCATGCTTTTTTACATGTTATAAAATTGTTATTCATGCACTTCATACTATTTTTTCTTTTTATTCTTTTAGGAGTTTAATTTAGAAGTATCAGAAAATGAGCCATTAGGTGTTGTTCTAGGTGGTGGTGTTGAGGGAACTCATGCAAATCCCTTTGACTTTTATGACGAAGGAATATTTGTAACAAAGGTAGTTTTATGTGTTTTTAATAATTTGGCTTTTTCCCATTAGTGTTTTAAAGTATATTTTAAATGCATCATTTTTTATACATAGTTTATATTGATACTGGCAATTAGAACAAAGAGCTGTTTTTGTCTTTAACTTTTAAAGAAATAATTCAATTAATATAAAGAGTTTTCTTCTTAATATTTAATGGTGTATTTTTGTATGTTATGTTATGAATTATGTAATTTAATTACAATTAGATTGATATTTTACAAATAAGGTTATCTCATGTTCTAAATTGTAGGTGCCATTGTTTTGAGCTTTATTGAAGCGTGTTTAGAAGATTTTTACTTTTCACAGTTTCTTGAAAGAGGGAACAATTTTTAATATCACTGAAAGTAAATCAATATTCATACAGATCGTGAAATTATTAATTTGTTCGTTAAATCAAGAAAAAGGTGTGAAATCCATGGTTTCTGAACTTGGAAAATTAGTGCAGTGAAATTAGAAAACAGAATTTTTTTAAGAATTAGCCATATATATGCTGGTTAAATATTGTAAGCTCTTTAAATATGTAACTAGATTTTAGACATTGAGAATTTAAAACTGATATTGCTAGATAACATGAATTTTTTTGGAATTTTTTTAACCTTTATTTGTTTGGTTATATCAATCAATAAATCATTTGCACATTGAATATCTGTATCATATAAGTACTGGAGACACTGATGAAATCAAGTAAAATTCCAAAAGGTTTTTTTTAGTTGGATGGATGGATGAAATACGTAGAATTGATTAGTTAAAAAATGAATCATATTTAAGTTACTTATTTTTTCCCAATTGCTATGATATATGAGAACATTCTTTGTTTTTAATAGCGTTGTTTATTAAAATTCTTTGTCCTGGTTACATTAAGAATAAATGGAAAGATGTTTTTAGTTTTTCAAAATGACTAATTTTAAGCAAGACCTGTGATTGTTTAAGAAATTATATCTTCAATTCTGTGCTAATTTAAATATAAATGAAAAACCGTGTTCTGTGAAATATTTGACTGTAATAATGAAAGTTATATTGGAATGTTTTAATTTTAATTGAAAAGCCTCACAGGACATAATTTGATGTTTTAGTTGCTAAAATGATAAGTATCTAATTTATAGTGACATAAATTGGACTTGTAGTTTGTTATGAATTTGTGTTGATTATTTGTTTAGAAAGCCTTATTTATACAAGGAAGTAACATGAAGTTTTAATTATTACTGTTAAAATAATTGAAATGAAAGTTCGAGTATTATTTGTTATTCTCTTGATAGTCTTCATCCAAAATTGTTCATTTCTCGATCTTTTTGAGCTAGCATTGTAGAATTTGCAAGACTATCTAAAATCACTCTGTGGACTGATGTAATTTTTGTTGTCAATTAGATTGTATGATGGTTTTTTTTTTTTTTTTTTTTTTTTTCTTTTAGTCCTGCCAATCTAAAAGGAATAGTTAAGGGGAAATTAGAAAAGATGAATGAAGTATATTTTTCAAGCCATTTCACTTTGATACCTTAAGTTTAGTGAATAGATGCATTATTAAAAGGAGGCAGATGCCTTTGAAGATTATATTGTGCTATTTCTTGATTAGGTCACTATGCAATTCCTTCAGCAATGTAGAGTAATAAGCACTGGAGATTATTTCGCCATTCTTCAGATAGCTTAATATAACAGTTCCAAAAAGCACATAGCTTGATCTTCCCTGCAGAGCACCTTAACCATCTTAGAGAGAGGCGAGTCACTATGTCTCCATTCCTTGCTCATCTTTTTGGTCTCTGAATCAATTGGTAGATCCATGTTTCATCTATAATTACCAAGTAACCTAACAAATTTTCATTTTGCTTGAAAAGTTTCAACATTTCCCATTATAAGTCGTTATTCCATGTTTGTTACTGATAATGTTAGACATTTAAAAAGAACCATGCGAAATATTATTTTTCGGATCCGAATTTTTGTGGTATCGTGTTGTTTTTCCAATCCCGTTCCATGATCTCAATCAAACCAACCGATTCGAACCCGACCTTTTTGCAAGTTTTGTTATTTGTGGTTGGCAGCAACTGCAATGCAAATCACGAAACTATTTAAACTCTGCTCGCGTTAGCTCTTTTCTGAGGGAGAAAGAAAGGAAATATTTAAGTGTGTTTTAGCTCTTAAATAGAGAGCGGCTAGTTCGCTATGCAACTGTATGTTGCATCACCATTTTAAGATAATCGTTTTTTTATATTAGACTGTAAGAGAAGACGGTTCGAATCGGATGTCTGGTAATGTTGATTTTTTTAACTAAGATTTTATTAGACAACTTATTGTTTTGTTTTTTATCGCTCCAGTGACGAGCACATTGACTTTATCCTTAATTATAATAAAAGTCATTTTTAAGAAACTGCTTTCATCTTATGCCTTCTCGACACAAAAATTTTCACTGCTTGCTTTGCGAAAGCTTAGGTTAGCTGAGCAGGAAGTGTAACAAATTTGATGTCAGTAGTTGTGGAATCCAGCAAGCTGTAATTTTTAGTATGTGTAGTTATACATGAACAAATTTTCACACACTGCTATAACTAAGTCAATCTTGTTTATGATCATTTGAGTAGTTGCTCTTTGGTCTAATAGAATAAAGTCCTCCACTTTCTTTGTTGTGCTAGCTTCATTCATGAGTGATGGTGTAACATTTTGCGGATTATCTGTGAAGGACGTGGCTAATTTGAAAATTTCTTTTCTTCCTTGCAACAGTGTCAGATAATGGACTATCATTTTCATAAACAGTGATCAAAGGCTTTCTGAAACCAGCGAATCAACTTTAATAGATGTGTTGTTGTTTATGACACCTGATCAACAGTAACATATCAAGGTCCATGAGATCCATTGAGGCTAAGGGTATAGATTTTTACGCCGATCATTAACCTGAGCCTTGAGCACCATGCAGATGACAATATGACTTTGCTCGGCTCCACCCCAATTTTTAGGGAGAACACCCTGGGAATGCTCAAGGGCCTCCCACCTCTCTTCCACAAACCTCACGAGAGGACATGCGACTCGATGGCTATTTAGAGTACCCCATGCCGCGAAGGCACTATACATTTACAAACATCCATACCTTCTCTGAGATTCGAACCCAGGCCCTACAGTACCACAGTCAGCGTCACTAACCACTGTACCCAATGGGAGGTACTTGTAATAGATGTAGTTTACAGAATTATGCATATAAGGAACTATTAATGTACTGGATAAATTTTACTCAGATATCCCCTGGCTTTCTTAGCAATGATTAAAACTTTGATTCTCTACATAATTTAATAATATTAGTAATTTTGTTTTGCGAGTAAGTATTTTTATGAATAATGTCAGAACTAATGTAATATTGCAATGGATAATTAACTTTAACTGTAGCAATATCACATTATTGATATATATTTTGTTTATCTTATTGCATTTGTTTTGTATAATTTTACCAATAAAATGAGAGTCCCAGACTCCTTCTAGAGAAGATGAAATTTTCTGTTACTTATTGTATAAGATACATATATAAAATAAAATTGCATAGAAAACATGTTAATATTGAAAGATAATATAACATACAATTTTTTATTATATTTCTATCATAGCATATGAATTAATTTTTACTTTTTAAGTTACTTTTGTAAATTGCATTTACTATATGAGAAATTACTAGTAAAATTTTTTTTCAGACTTATCAATGTAAGAAATATTACTCTTTGTCTTTTTCTTGTGACATACAACTAACCTACTCTACCCTCTAGGAAGAAATGCTACGAAAGTAAAAGTGATGAATTTTTAATATATATAGGCTCACATATTCCCCAAATGTCAGATTTCTTTTTAAGAATTTATGTTCCAAATTGTTCCGCAAAGTGAATTTTCTGTTTCTGTCCGGAAATTATCCATTTGAGAAATCTTGGTGCAATTAGAGAAAGGAAAATATTAGGTTAGCTTTTAAAGAAGTTTCATGTTAATCTAAATAAAATTCATTTTATTGAATATTATTTTATTAGAAAGATACATTGATTTAATGTGGATGAATAAATCTTCTAAAAATGCATTAAAGATAGTTTTCAATAAAATAAAACTAATTTGAAATTTTCCAGAATGAAGCTTTTAGACAACATCTTTGGTTATATTGAACATTCTTTCTTTAGTGCTTAACCTAGTTAAATTTGAAAGAAGTTCAGTTTGGTGTTAGATACTTTTTAACACCAGAATTTATTTTATTTTTCGACTTAACAAATGATTAATTGATAATTCTGGTAGAAAATTATGAAAAAAAAACACTTTTTTACTCTTAGTAAAACTCTATAATTATTCAGACTTCATAATTTTAAATGTTTACTATTACTTTATTTCTTGAAGAGATTATTACAATTTTTGCTTGAGTAATCTTATGATAATTATGAATATTTTTTCATTTTGTTGAATTTGTTTTCCTTTTTTAGGTTTTGCCTAATTCAATTGCAGATAGGGATGGGAGATTGAAACTAGGAATGCGAGTTATTGAGGTGTGTGTCAATGGCAGGGCAGTCATGTGATGTTTTATATTTATAAAAACCTTTTAGTAATAAAATGTCTTACAATTTTTTTATGCCATACTTTCTTAGGTTTGCAATATATCTCTTTTGGGAGTGAGCTTAGAAGAAGCTAATCGAGCCCTCAGTTCTTCTTATGATTCTGTGTCCTTCATTGTATGTAATGGATTCAATTGCAATATGCCTGCAAATATTTCATATAGTTGTCTTCCTGGTTCGAGCTTTGTTGCAGTTAATTCAGTCCCTTGTATTGATAGTGATGATGATTCTATTGATGTTTTCCGTCCTGTAAGTACTTTTTATTCTTAATTATTCTGATGTTTATAATAGTTATTCATTATGTATCTGCTAATTTACAAATTAAAATTAAGCAGCTTTTTCTATTGAATTATATTTAAGTGAAAACATTGTTATTTTTAGAATTACTTAGAATTAATTGTAAAACAACCATTTTTAAATGTTCCTATAGAATTTTGTAGCTTTTATAAAACAATAACTTTATTGCATTCCTCGACTACTTTTTTATTTTATTTTTAACCTCTTTTTCTGGTTTTTTTTTTCCAGAATCAGTCAGTGAAATTTTTAAATTTTTGACAATATATGTAATACAATGTTCTAGTTATATAATCTTAGAATTTCTTATTATTTGTCCAAATTGTCTTGACTGATATCTTTTTATTTTCATTTTGTATTCTTTTGAATTTATTTTCTTTTTTACTGAATTCAAAATCCTACCTAGTTTCTTTTCATGTGTCATCTTCATAATGTCATAAATATTTATAATTTTTACCTTAATAATTAAAATCATATTTCTTTCAAAAATATTAGTAAAAGTTATTGAGATGCCTATTAAGGCTGTTTTTGGTCAATGTTAAAGGATAGGGATCAAGCGGCAAGCACATTTGTGGGCAGGAAAAAGCTCCAATAATTCTAAAAAATTTTATGGATATGAAGAAAATAGTTGTTTATATAAATGATAGTGTTCTTTGAATTTTGTTTTTGTAAAAAAATTCGCAGTTTTCAGCATTATTACAAAATGAAATTTGAATTTTCTATGTTAAAATATTGAAAGTGAAAAAACGTGAAGCACATTTTAACAGAAAAAAAATTGATTTTTTCAAGTAGAATTAAATTAGTATATAAGAAAGCATGCTTCCCTCTTTTGACTGGTGTAGCCATAATTAAGTTTTATGCTTTTATAAATCAACTTTTTTTAAATTTTAAGTTCATTCTGAATTATTTTTGCGTAGTTATAGGACTATCTCAAACAGATGGCACCACCTCGTTTTGTAAAGCAAATTTATTCTTGGCTACGAATACTTATTTTGGGCGATATCTTTCTGAAATATAGTCACCAGCTGAAATTATAGTAACTTGCAAATTATGACAAATAGTGGATAGTGGAAAAGATTTATGATGTGCAGAGATTTAACATCAGAAATCTGATGAACTTTCCAATTTAGGAATGTTTTAAATATTTTCTGCATGTTGTGCTTTAAAAAAATTCATTTATATATATAAATAATCTATAATTATGCTGCTTAGATTTTTTTTTCTCCTATTATTGAAGAAATGTCTATAAAAATTTTAAAATTCTGTGAAGCAACTGAATGAAGAATTGAAAATATACTTATTTTATATTTGATTGAAAGTTATGAATTAACTAAAGAACACAAATTGCTATTCCTTGAAGCTCACAATTTAAAGTTTTAATCTAATTTTTGTGATGCAGTTATTATTATTATTTTCTCTTTAATTAACAAAGAATTTTTTTTCCCATCAAATAGATTTTGTATTTGATGTAAAAGTTTACCATTAAACCATTGGAACAATTATTAACCAAATCTTAGCAGAAACTTATTTTTTCTACTAATTATGCTCAGATTCTATGCCACACCGAAAAATTCTCAGCACGTTTTTGTGAAAAAAATTAAAAATAGTGTAAAATATGTTATTGATATATGACATATTTACGAAATAAAAAGTGGCCATAGTAGCCTAATGGTCAAAGGTAATGGACTCATTACTGGCATGTCTTGAGTTCGAGCCCAGTACTGCTGAAAAAAATCTGTCGAAAGCTCAAACGTTCTTCCTTTAGTGTGGTAGTTGGGAGAGGGAGGTGTCAGCTCAGGTGTTGTCCTCGTCACTTGATCATGGTTCAAAACTACGAGGTCCGTCACCAAAAGCCCTCAAGTAGATGATCTGTGCAATGTTAATATTCACTCACTCACTTTATGAAATAAAAAAAATAATGGTGAATTAATAAAAAGTGAATAATTAATTTATTTTACCAGTATTAAAATTTTTTTAAAAATAAATGAGAACATGTATTTTTTCTATCCGACAGTATCTTGTTCAACTTTCCTCTCTGATGAATTTTCCCATCTTCGATTTTAAGTTGCACCTGATTTTTAGTAGCATAAGCATCGGGAGGAAAAGTTCGGCTTAGATTCGAGTAAATATGGCAATATTGCGATTTTAAAAACTCTGTGTCTCTTTGCCTTTTTTTCTATTAAAAATTACTTCTGGCATTTTCTATCATTGAACATTTTCCATCACCTTGTCACGTTCTTGACTAAATTTTTAATATAATAGATGCTGTGATTTCTTTGTGCAATACATTTTACACGTATCAAATTTAGAATCAAAGTTAATTCAAAATGTATCCATTTTAGTTGAAGATATGATAAAATTTTTAAATAGTAAAATTTTTAGATATCTTTTTTATGTAAAACGAAATATGGGGGACATTACTATACGAACAGATATTTGTTGCTCATTGGAGGTTTTCTTTTAGTACTATCGTTAAAATATTGATTTTTATTACTAGTTTATTTTCAAATTAGAAAATAAAGCATTCACAAAAGGATAATCTGCTGAATAAACTTTTAAAAACACTAATTTTTTTTAAAAAATGTCAGAATGTTTTTTTATATACATGTCATACTATCAAAATACTGTGGTTCATGATTAAATATTATGGTATGTAATGAAACCATTGTTTGTGTAATTTAAAAATATTTAATTATATTTTTATAGATAAGAATTTGGCTAAGAGAAGAAAAATGAAATATAAATTAATTATTTTCAAACTATATATACTAGCTGTATGGCCCGGCGTTGCACGGTCTTTCTGTACTTATATAAGGAAAAGCTTCAGTTAAATATACTTTTCGAAATTTCTTTGCATTGCAGTTTTAAGAAATATCATGTATTTTTCAGAATAAAAAAATGCTAACACTCATATGTGCATTGATAAAATAAACATAAAGCATGACAAATTAAATTAATAAAAGTGTCGTATTTTATTTTTCTTAACATTTAAAACAACCTTTTTTAAAAAAAAATTAAAGATCATCAGTTTTATTATATTTTTCAAAAATAATATATGATTAATTATGTTATGTTCATTATTTTACATATGTGTGTAAAATGAATTTACCCGTCGTTGCACTGGCTTTCTTTACTTTTATAAATTTTCCCTTTCCTTCACAAAATTAGCTCTTCTAATACTCTTTTTCAAAATGACTTCCCCCCCCCTCCACCGCTTAGCCCGGCATTGCTCGGGCTTTCTCATTTCCTCATGACACCAGCATTTCTGTGTGTGTGTGTTTGTATGCGCACAATGTGAGTGATTTCTAAAATTATGTCAAAAAATTTCTCTTTTTCAAAATTTGTTCCATTCCACTTATTTTTGATTTAAGACAGGTTTCTTTCCCCTCTCTATCGCCCTAGCATGGGTTTTTTTAGTGTAAAATTATTGTTCTATCTTCCCCTTCTTCTCACAGATAAGATATAGCTTCAAATTTCAATGTATGACTTATAAAAAACAATTTTGCATTAGAATTAAAAAATTATTAATGTGAAGCAATAAAAAGAAAACGATTCTGATGATGTTGATAGCTTAATGGAGCACCTGATCTCCAAAGAGATCTAAATCTCCATTCTGTCAATAATTAGGGGAGTGACTTGCAATTCTTTGATTTGCCCATTTTAGATTTTAAGTGATTCAAAAATAAAAATTTTAATTTAAATGTTAGAAGTTGCCAGTGAGAAAAACGTGTAAGTGATAATCATTTAGAAGCTGGAAGCGTATTGTTGGCGTTGGCTGTGCGAGTGAGTGAGAACAGTAAGTCTATGCCTACCGGTTCGGCGCTCCGCGAGCGAAGACGCCGAAACCGGTGGCTTTCTGATGTGCTAAGAGTAAAACAAAAAGCTTTCATCATTTTTTAATAATAGTTAGTTTCTAAGAATCTAAAATAATAAAATAGATTTCAGATTTTCATTAATCAATCAATCATTACGTATAGTTAGCTTAAAAATGTCTCTAAAATGTATTTTGATCCAAAATAATAGACGATGTACTTTTTAATTAACAAAGAATTCATTTAGTAATGAAATAATAGAAATAATCCTTTTAAAAAAACATATATATATTTATTAAAATCAAATTTCTATAAATAATAAATAAAAGAAAAATTTACAGATAGCTATTGAAACGATTGCTTTTTTCTGAACGTTTGATTAAACATATACATATATATAAATTATAGAAAAAACAGTATGGGGGAAAGCCTATATATATATAATGAAAAAAGCATTCAAAAAAATTATCTGATAAAAACATTTTGATATTTTATTTTAATTTTAACCTTTTTCATTCCACTGTGTTTAGTAAATTATATAAACACGTATCTGACTTTAAAAAAAGTATGTTATTTCTAGCAAAAAGGGAAATAAACGAAAAGCATAATTTTTTTTTTTTAAAAAAAAACCGTAATTTTTTCAATCTTTGTACAAATTACGGAGATTGATAAAATATCTTTAAAATTATGGGGTTTTTTTTTTAAATTGTGTTTTTCGTTTTCTTCCCTTTTTGCGAGAAACATTTAAGCATTATTTTTGTTACGTTTTTTTTTAAAAAATAACCGTTGTTTTCAATCGATATATGAAGTTTCAAGGCATTAAAAAAATCATTTTCATATAAAAGCATAGATATTGATTCAATTTAGAAAAATTTTAAATTATGTAAAATGTT
The DNA here is from genome assembly GCA_019973955.1 of Trichonephila inaurata madagascariensis. Classification (NCBI taxonomy): domain Eukaryota; kingdom Metazoa; phylum Arthropoda; class Arachnida; order Araneae; family Nephilidae; genus Trichonephila; species Trichonephila inaurata. The sequence goes on from BMAV01010266.1 coordinate 130,475, forward strand.
GTTTTGTAAAAAAAAAAAAAACTGCATCATGACAAAATAAATTATCTTTCCAATTACAAAAAGTTTTTAAATGCATGAATAAAATTTGGAGTATTTTTTATAAAATCATAAAATTTAAACCTCAGTTCCGAACCCGAGTAAAATTGTCTATGAAGAATCGCCTTTACCGATTGCGCCGCGACTCCTTGGGGGAAAAGCAGAGTAAAGACTTTCAAAAATAAAAGGAAAAAATATTCAATTTCGCATTGCGTTATTTGATAAAGTGAAAAAAGATTTTCGGGCTTCATTTTTTAAGTTAATGCATTCAAACTTCATATATCGATTGCAAACAACGGTAATTTTTAAACAAAATTTTTTTTTAAAAAAAAGTAATGCTTACATATTTCTCGCAAAAGGGAAAAAAACGAAAAACACATTTTTTTAAGATATTTTATCAATCTTTGTACAGATTACCTATAATTATTGTTATATTATAATTATATATTATTCTACACACGGAAAAAAAGTTTCGTGAGATTATTTTTATAAATAAAGAAGTTATTAAGTATTTAAATATAAAATTTTGAGTATTTTTTGAAAAATCGTAAAAAAAACAGTTTTTGACATTAAATTTTTTAAATGACTGATTCTAAAAGAGAAAAGCATGTTTTTTTTTAGTGTAAAATATTTTTTTTCATTAGCGTGAAAGGAAGTTCAAGCGGAACGATTTTGAAATCATATTCATAAAAACGTATCGATTTCGACTCATTTTAAAAAAATCGTAAAAAATACAAAATATAATTTTTTTTTGTAAAATAAATTATAGCATATCGTGGCGAAGTAAATGATCTTTCCGAATCTGTAATTATTTTTTTGTGTGAGTCTGATGAAAAAAATTAGATCGCGTTTTAAAAACGTTGAAAAAAAAAGTTCCGAAGTTTCCTCTGGCGGTGAAAATTATGCGTTTTAAGGTTTTTAATCAATATCTTTTTAACTAAATGGAATAACGGAATATAAATGGTCAAAAGGGATTCCTCGGATCATTTCCGAAATTTTGGTACCTTTGCTGAGTTTCTGCGTCGTGTGGTTCGTGAGAAAATATTACAACATAGATTCATAGATAGATAGGTTTGTTTACCTTCGGATTTTAATAGTATATATATATATATATATATATATCATTTGTTTCGATTGTTAAATAGTTGTAAAAATTAGACTCCTAAGAACAGGATTCTGGTGTAAATTATTTTTTTCAGATTTACCTTTCTTGTTATAAGAATTGTGTGAGGGAAACTTACAATGAAAATATAGTAATAATAGTATAAAGTATAATATAAATAAAAATATAAAGTATAGTATAAATAAAAAATGTATTTATCTTTGTAATTCGATAATCAAGTGCAATAACAGAAAACTTCAATAAAGAAAAAACATCCCATATGAAAGAGATTTTCCGCTTAAGATACTGTTTTAAATTATATTTGTGATTTTTAAAAGCATTTATTTACTTATTTATTTGTTCTAAGATGGGGGAAAAAATGTGTTCTCTCTGACCCCACGTCCTCTTTACCCACACCACCGAAGGAAATGGTATGAAGAGACAGCAGATGTTATTTTTAACAATCACTGCAACAAATTAAGAAAATTTATTATTTAGAATGGAGATCCCCCCCCCCAATAGTGAAAAAGCAAATCCAAAGGGAATCCAGCATAATATTTTAAATTATAATTGAAATTATAATTAATTTAATTATAACTATATATATTTTTACTTTAGGATTACGACTTCAACATTTAAATATTATTGCTATATATAAGTGTATATTATTAGAACATATATGAACAAACATTATTTAACGTAAGTAAAATTTTCGATTTCGTATTTAGAGCAATGGTCCTTTCACACTTATTATTTTTTTTAGAAAAAGGCATAAATAAAATGCATATTTAAGAAATCAAAGAAGTTTACTTTCTATGTTGTAGAATTGGAGAATAAATAAGAAACATTCAACAAGAAATATTTTATATATCAGTGAAAAAAGAAACCACATTTTTTACTATTTTGATACTTTTTCTGATTGATGATTGTTATGCATCTTAACTAATAAGATTGGAAAATTCTGAAACATGTTAGGAATTATAGTTTTTTGTGAGAGAAGGGGATAAAGGAATAAAAACAAAATTTTCCCCAAAGGACACCATACTCACCAATTATATAGAGTTTATTTTTACATGGAACTCGTAAAAAATTATGAAGATTTATTTGTAAATTATATATCAGCTTAATTTTAAAAAATACAACATATAGTGTTCTATGGTACTATATTGATTCGATAAGAGTAAAATTGCTTCATACTGTTAGTCCATTTTTAATACAACAGATTAAAACATGAAACTTCATTTTTCACTGCTGTAAATATATCTATTTTTCTGTTGCGTTCTTCTCAACATTCATATAGTGCAGTGGTCCTCAAGCTGTGTACCATGGACTCTTGGGACTCCCAAGGTTACTCAAGTCACAGTAAAAAATTGAAAAGGAGATTATAAATGTAAAATGGATTCATGTTCTCGATGAAGTTTGCATAACTACAAGTATCTTTTTTTTATAAAAAGCTCATTCCTTCACTAAAATTGAAAATCTTATTTGTACATGAGAACTTTATTTTGTAATACTTTTATAAAGATTTATTATGCCATGATAAAAGAATATATTATTTATAAGAATATATTATTAATATTTTCTTTATATCTAGTAATTGTGAATATTCTATTGTTTACTCTCCCAGGACCAACAAAACAATTTTATTCACGTTAATACATTGTTTTGGCACAACTAAATTCTTTTGTAATAGAAAATGCACCTTTTCTTTTTCATTTGTGGGTAAAAATCTAAAATGAAGGAGAAGGAACAACTTATTGACATTTCAAAAGATTCAACGGTAAAATCTATATTTAAACAAGAACAGCTCCTAAAATTTAGGTTGCAAAATACATAGGATTTTTCACAGTTAGAAACGAATAAAGTGTTCATAACAAATTATCAGAGCTCCATGAGTCGAAAAAATAAGAAAGCCCCAATTTAGACCTCTCTTGTGGTCAAAATTCAATGCTATTTTACCCCCTCCCTAAAAAAGAACTTGTATTTTGCTTCCCGGTTTTGCAACTGTGACTCCCCTTCAGAGAAAGGGGAGAATTCTATTGAAGGAAATGTGCTACAGAGAGAAATTTATTACCTTTTTCAAAATGGTTAGACAAATATTTGTGCCCAAAACCTTCTGCTACCAACGTCCTGTTTCCCCGCAAAAAACTAAAAATAACTATTATAGGATTGAAAATAAAATCTGCATAATATTGAATGATTGTTTGATTAACATCAAACTTTTTGAAGCTACATTAAGACTATCGCACACAGCAACCTCATAATTTTGAACTTCAGACAATACCTGAGCTGGCATCCCAGTTTTCAAACTTCCACGTCTCCCAACATAAGGACTTAGAACCTTGGCCCTCTTTGTGGAGGATCTTCAGTGGCACCAGAACTCGAACCCATGAGTTAAACATCACCACACCAACCAGGAGTTCTTGACCATGACCCTCTTGCATACTGGGATCACTTCTTCTTGAACTGGATATCATAAGAACTGCACAGGATATATTATGCAGCTTTTTTTCAGGATTCCTGCATAAAATGAAACTATTATTTTGTTTCCAAATACGCAAAAAAATTAAATAAGCTTATGGTTTTCCAACGATATAATTATATTTATGTTATTGTTATACTAAAAACGATAATTGTATGTGATTTAAAACTTGTATTTTAATCTATGCATAAATATATGCAGAATAAAATATATCATGTCTATTATTACACAATGCTTTTATCAATGTTGATGTATTTTAGAATTTGTACAGAAAAACGACGAGAAATTTTTTTTTTAATATTTGTACTTTTGTTTACTTTCTTTTAAAAATTGTCTGAATATTTTTGAAATACACGTTTTAATGTTCACACTGCCATTCATAATTAAAAGTAATGTAATGAAATTATTTTGCGTATTTGTTTGAAAAATATTTAGTTTTATTTTTGTAGTGTTTCCTCCCTTCACCAGGAGGCGCACTGTGCTCCCCTCCGGGAAGAATGTGGTTTTTTTAGTATAGAGCAGTGAGCTTCTAGGCACCGGCGCGTGAGGTCGGTGGCCATTTTTGAGTATTACCCGCGTGGGTCACTTAATTTTAAAAATTATTTTTTTAAGTTCGTAATAAATTGTGTTGTCCTCAAGAATATGTCTGTTGATGAAAGTACAACAACATCACACACTTGGCCACAACTTATCACAATTTTTATAGATAAGAATTTGTCTTAGAAGAAAATTGAGACAATTCTTTGTGGATTTTCTGTTTGGACTCGAAATATTTTTCATACAAGGAAAGGTTTTTTTACTTATATATGTAAAACTAAAAGCGGAGAGCAGAATGCATGCAATTTTCTCTTTTCAAACTATTCTGTCCATCAATGGCATTCAATAATTTACAAAAAAGCTGTAAATTTATCTTTCGAGTTATCTTTTAGATTTTTTCGTAATTCTGCAACTGTCTATAATTCTGGAGATGTTTGTCAAATAAGGTCCTTTATAAATTTATCAACTTCCATCCACTCAAAAATTGACAAATTTGTTTAGTAGTGCAGAGTGCCACTCGTTAACCAAAAAGGTAAATTGTCTCATCTCCTAATAGGTACTAATCGCTTAATGGTCAGTTAGCAATCATTCTTGCTTGAATGGAGGTCATGTATTTTTGTGATGTTTGATCATGTGATAGGAAGTTGTCAGGGAGTCAGTAACTTCCGTTACGGTGGATATTTAAATTAGATGTTTTTACTTTGATGCTCTCTCAATCTAATTTATGTTACATTTATGCCCTTTTTTACTTTTGCTAGCGGGTTTAAAATCAATGAGGACATGTATTGTCTGCTCAGGAGTATAGGTTTTAATCTACTGTGTCTCAGATGTTTTGACCTTTTTATCTTCGTTATGAATATTATGCATTGGATTGTTGAATTATTGCTGCTTTATAAACAATTTCTGAATGCATATATATATATAGTCCTCATTCAAGTTTATTTTTTTACTGCGCAACTCTGCCTCCACGTACACTTATGGACAAAAAAATTAAAGCACCAAGAAAAAATTGTGGGATCGTAATGAAACTTAGCGTGAAGGTACTTGTTAGGGAGATATGTAAGTGATTAGAAATGCAGCGTGATTATGCATTTTGTATAGCTGATAGAGGGCGTTTAACGTCATTCTCTGTGGAGTATAAAACAGGTAACCAAAGCTTGTTTGAGTGTGCTGAATCGCTTACAAAGGAAGAGCTGAGGTAAACATGCGATTATGCCGTTTTCGAAGACAACATGAGCAGCTATCACAGTTTGAGAGGGGGAAAATCATCGGCATCATGGAAGCTGGGTGGTCAGCTAGGTGAGTAGCTCGTTAATTAGGCTGCTCTGATTGTGTTGTGAGGAGGTGTTGGAACCAGTGGATCCGAGAGATGTCATTTACATGAAGACCAGACTCAGGATGCCCTCGACAGACAAGTCGTCGAGAAGAACGCCACATCGTAAGAAATGCACGTGTACAGCCAACTGCTTCATCGGCTGCCATCCAGGCACAGGTAGCACCTTCTCTAGGGGCCCCTGTGTCTTCTCCAACCGTACAAAGGCACCTGGCTGAAGGACATTTGGGGCCCATTATGTGTGCTGCCCTTGACGCCCACCCATCAATGCCTCCGTTTGGAGGGGTGCCGCGCATGAGGAAACTGGACTGCAGCAGAATGGAACCAGGTCGTCTTTATCGACGAATCTAGATTCAATCTCAGCAGTGATGACAATCATGTTTGTGTGTGGAGACCCTGTGGTGAATGCCTCCATCCTGCCTTTGCTTTAGAGCTACACACTGCTCCTACAGCTGGTGTGGTGGTATGGTGTACCATTGCCTACAATACACGGTCACCCATAGTATTGATCCGTGGCATCATGACATCCTGCATCCACATGTGTTGCCACTCATACAATGGCTTCCAGGAGCCATTTTTCAACAAGACGATGCTCGGCCTTACACGGCAAGGGTGTCACAAGACTGTCTCCGCCCGGTTTCTTCCCTTCCTTGGCCTGCCCGATCCCCAGATTAGTCTCCAATCGAGCATATCTGGGATCATTTGGTATGGCGAGTTGGGCATCTCACGAGTTTCAACGAACTAGAGGCAAGGTTACAGCAAATATGAAACAAAATGTCTCAAGACATCATACAGAACTTGCATGCCTCAATGCCCGATCGTATCATATCGTGCATTCACGCTATAGAGGGGGTTCATCAGGGTATTAAATCCTCCATTCTTTTGCCTTTTTCTCTGAAATAAATTATTCTTTTTCTTTGATTTTCTAATAATTTACTTATATCAAAGTAGTCATTACGTGTGTAAAATTTCGTTTCATTTTGATGACTCCTTGGTGTGCTAATTTTTTTGTCTATGAGTGTAGTTGGGGTAAACACCACTGAGAATTGTGCTATGTGGCACGCGTGCCATAGGTTGCCAACCCCTGTTCTATTGTATAAAAGTAAAATTGTATTGTACTGTTTGTTCAGTTAATACAGCAGACTAAAATGGGAAATTTAATTTTCATTGTTTTTAAGTCCACCTGTTCTTCCTTTAAAATTTGTTTATTCAGGGAAAATTAAACTTTTTTGGTCTCTACAGCATTTATCTAGAGCAGTGGTCTTCAAACTGTGTACAGCAGAACTCTGGGGTTTCACGAGTCACAGTAAAAATCGGAAAGAAAAACTATAATTGTGTATGCAAAATAGATTTACATTCTCTATGAAATTTGTATAACCACAATTATCTAAAGCTGATCCCAGACACACACATTAAAATTAAAAATTTTATTTCTACATAATTTAACTTTTTTTTGTAATACTTTTTAAACTTATTGTAACATACTAAATGAATTTTAAAACTTTTTTTTTAACAAAGTAGATTATGAATATATTATTGTTTGGTATCCCGAGTTCCTTGAAGTAATTTTATACTAGTTTGTACAATGTTTTACAACCTTTTACATTTGTGGGGAAGAAAAACACCTATAATGAAGAAGAAAAAAATTATCGACATATCTACAGATTGGATGTTACAATTTACATTTAAGCCAGTACTCATAAATTTTTGGTTGCTAATTTATGCAAAATGCACAAGAATCTCTCACACAACTATAAACCTTTTAATGCCATTCACAAAAATATATGTAGTAAGTGAAAAATATTTCTCTACGCTAGTGGCTGCAAAAACAAAATATAAAACAGATTAAACACATAATATGAAACGCTACTACAGATAATTGCAAAAGATCTGAACTTCGACAGTTTGTGAAAAATATCAAACACATATCCCAGTTATGAAATGTAATGCATGTGTAAGTGTCGTTTGGATCATCAATTAATATTATCAATGAATAAATAACATTAAATTTACATCATAAATTTTTTTTAATAAAAAATAAAATACTTTTTTAAAACTGTCATTACATATAATATCAAAAACATGTTGATCCACTTCAAATATTATTTTAAGGTGTATTCTTTTTAGTGTTAAATGGGATTCCTCAATAACTTCAAAAGGTTCCTGGAGTCAAAAAAGTTTGACGACTGACCTATGTCCAGAAATGAGAACTCTTTTATGGTCAAGATTCACTGCTGTTTTAACTCCCTCCCCCCTGAAAAAAAAAAAAAAGAGCTAACATTTTTTTTATTAGTTTTACCATTGTCACTCTACCTCAGTCCTCCGCGTGTCCTTGCGAATTTTATTGAAAAGAGTACCTGAGAAAGAAATTTATTGCCCATCTTGGAAATCTTTAGACAAATATTTGTGCCAAAAATTTCACAATTGCCAATGCCATCTAGATGCAATGTAAGGTGCTAAATTAATTGCCGGCCTTCAACTTAAATCAATTAGATGAAACATCTAAATTTGCTCAGAGTATTGTATGAAATCTATATGTTTTTAGTTAAGATTTTTTCGACAAGCACCTAAAATTGAAATATACTGTGACTCAGAACTCATAAGCTAGACCTTTGGATGCGATTAAAAGGCCACTATAAGAAGCACTTATGTGTGTTGGAATCTGTATATATAAAGAAGAAAAGCGACTCACTCTCTCATCTTGATATCTACAGACCTGAAATTTAGCAGGCATGTTCTTTTCATGGAGTAGAGATCCGTTACAAAAGGGGTTTTGTTAAAATCGATCCCCAAGAGGTATTATAGATAAATGTTTCCGTTTTTGAACTATTAGACTTGGAGACTTGAAATTTGCCAGGCATGTTCCTTTTTTGGAGTACTAATCTGCTACAAAATAAGTTTTGGGAAAATCGACCCCCAAGTGAGAGGGTGCGAGAAATTAAATGATGTTATGATAAATGTTACTGTTTTGAACTTCTAAACCTACAGACTTGAAATTTGGTAATCATGTTTCTTTTGTTGAATGTAGGTCCACAAAAATGGATTTTACAAAAATCGACACCTATGGGAAGGTGTGGGGAGTTACTGGGGCATATAGATTTTTTAAAAAATCGTTTTCAAATTACTAAACTTATAGTAATGAAACTTTATATATATTTCTTCTATTGTGATGTATTTCTCTAAGAACATTTCAAATGGAAATTAACTCTCAAGAGGGCTATGGGGCTTATTGAAAAAAATTTTATTTTTTTACTATTAGACTTGAAATTTGAAAACATGTTCATTTTGTTGAGTAAGAGTTTTTCCGAAATTCACTTTTGGGTAGGTGTGGATCCCCTCCCCCTGTTGTTTTTGTTTCAAGTGCTTTTGCTTAGTAAATTTAATGTATCTTTTGAAGAGAGTAGCTTGTGCTATATCCAGCTTTGAACCAATTAACAATTGGTAATAATCCTTATTGCTTATTCAAGTTTGTTAATTTTAATGAAACTTATTATTATGGATCTGAATTAACGTACTTTGAAAACCTTTTGACGAACTTGCAGGAAACCGCATTGTTTTTATTAGGAGGAGGTTATAGAAGCGTAAAAAATAATTCTACTTCAATTTTAGAAATTCAAAACCTGTCCTTTTTTTAAAAAAAATCAAGAAGTGAGGATTATAAAAATGTTTATTACAATTGAATGCTCAATACTAGGATTTAGATATCAATAATTTATGTATGTATATAAACAATATATATTCATACAACATCATAAAACACCCAATGAAGCCAGGCTAGTATATATATACTTGATGCATTGAGTCCCAAACTTAAAACAGGGCTGTGGTAGCCCTGTAGTCAAGGTATTGGATCATGGCAGGCATGTCATAAGTTCGAGCCCAGTACCGCTGAAGACCCGCCGTGTAGGGCAGCGATGCACATTAAATCTGTCGAGAGCTGAAACCTCCCGTTGGTGTGGTGGGGTTGCTAGGAGAGGGGGTTCCAGCTCAGGTGTCATCCATGCCACTTGACCATGGTTCAAAATTAGGTGGTCCATCGCAAAAAGTCCTCGTGTAGCTAAACAGTGCGACATTAATATTCACTCACTCACAAACTTAAAACATAAACCTAGTGAGAAATAAATTGTGTCAATGGCAAATATTTAGAGTATTGACAAGTTTTATACATCATATATTTATTTTTTGTTTCTCAGCTGCTCTGTTGCTATTATACCATGTGCAAAAAATATCCAATACTTTGGACACTGTTCACCAGTCACTATGTTTATGCTACTTAACACATAATATTGTTAGTATACACACATTTTAAGCAATTATTCTAGAGAAGAATATTTTTCCTTCTTATCTATTTTCTCAGTTTGTATATTTTTTTAATTATTTGTATAATAGATTTTGTTACATCCACATGTGTTAAAAACATTAAAAATACATTAAATATTTCAAGTCTATTGATAGACAGAAAAAAATTTTGGGATGAAATTATTGGAAACAATGAGTTGCCTGTTGTAACTCATAAGTATTTTATTATGGTTTTAATTATGTGTTGGTACCTGTTTTATTTTTCATATCTGTACATTTTTATTATTAACAAAATCTTACCACATTTCTGGTTTGTTTGTGCTTTTTGAGCACTGATTGTTTGGAATAAATCTGAATTCAATTTATGTGCTTGTTTTTTAATATGCTGCTTTAAATTTGGAGCTTAGTGAAACTTGCTACCATATCTATGTTGCTTTAATATTAGCTACATAATATCCTAGTTCTGTTATAATTCAGTAGGGGTCTATAACACTAGACAACACCAAAAACGTTTCAGGCTCAAAAATAGTTTATTATGAAGTATTTTGGGCCGCTAAACACGAAAATCACCATAAAAACTTCAGATTAGCTCTAGTTTTCAAGATTCAGAACTCCTCCTTACTCATAAATAGCTGTATTTTCACATTTTTTTGTGTATAATCTTTGGGGTGTTCATTTGAGCTGGTAGATTGAAGCACTTGCCTCAGGATCGATTTTTTAATTCTATGAAAGGCATGTAACAGTGCCACCTACCTCTTCATGTGTGTTTTGAGTATAACCTAGAGCAGGGATGGCAAATCAGTGGCACGCAACAAATTATTTTGGGCACGCCAGCGATCAAAATGGTTTGCATTTTATTTCAAAATAACTAAGTTCACTATGAAGTATTACGAACAAATGCAAGTGATTGGTTGTGGGGACCACACTCGTTCATTATTGTCTTGCCTTAGTTACGTCGTGGACTACAATTGCTTATGATGCAAAGTTTGTCTATGCATAGGATAGTCAATTTCATTGACACAACTATATTTTACAGTTTATTTGTGTTATATTTAGATTTTTAACTGTTATTTAACATGGCTATTTCAGCAAAAGAACAAAAAAAAAGCAAATTAGTAAGTGTAACAGAGTTTCAAATTTTGTGAATCTAGAAATATGGCATTGTTAGTAAAGGCGACAAAGCGGTGCGTGTTTTATGTTCTGGAATAGTGGTATGCAAAACATCATCTGTAAAACGGCATTTTGAAACAAATCACTAATCCTCTTGTTAAAAGAGTAAACCACAGCAAAAAAATTAATTGCTTAGAAACCGTTTGACAGATGACTCCAATTCAGCATGCATTCTATTAAAAGTAACATGTTACAATCCTAATATAAATCATTTGTCATCCAATCTGCAACAACAGAAGTTGCATTAATGTTTACCTTAATTTGAATTACACATATAACTGAAACCTTTACAACTATACAGTGCAAAAGGCATTTTTTCGTGATAAACAAAGAGTTTTGTGTTGTTAGTATTAAGTTTTATTATTTTCCCAATAATCACCAGTCAAAATAATTTAATGGCACGTCTATACCTCATTAAAAACACTTCTTTTAAAAAAATGGCACATTGATCTATAAAAGTTCACCGCCCCAGACCTAGAGCATCAGTAGATTAAAGAAAAGACAATAGTGCATGATTCAAGCGAGATACACGGTTTTTCGACTTACTACAACTCAAGGTAAATCAATTCAACTATATTTAGATCTGAAAGACTGCTTGTACCAGTTACGTGAAACAACTACATTGTGCCAGAAAGTGTTAAAAAGCAGTTTCACTTTAATAGATCACCCAAGTTTTTCCATTTTCTGCATTCAGATCAGAATGCCACGAACTGTGTTAATAATCCCGACAACTTTTGTTATGAATGTTGTGAAATGACTTTTGCAGCCCAGAAGCGAACTATCGCAGCTCAGTTGTAAAAACATCTCACTTCCTTTACTTCGGAGTGAAAGTAGGTGAACAGAATAAACCATGGGCCCCGCTTGTATGTTGTAATTCTTGCTCAGTGAGACTGTGAGAGTGGCTGGGTGGGAAAAAATGTTAAATGCAGCTTGCTGTACCCATGGTTTTGCGTGGGCCAACTAACCATGTCGACAATTGTTATTTCTATATGGCACCCCCATGAAACGTGGGCTGGTCAAGAAAGAAGAAAGATCATTTGCAGTATCCATGCATTCCTTCAGCCAATTCATCACTCAGCTGATTTGCCAATTCTTGACCCTCCTAAAAAGTATGAGATTGTAATGGATTATATTGAAGAAGAATTGTGAGAGACCTCAGAAGAGATCTTGACTTGTCAAAGCAGAAGGCAGAGCTTCTGGGATCCAAACTGCAGCAATGGAATCTACTCCTACCAGGCATCAAGATTACAGAGTACAGAACTCATGAAAAGAATCTTCTTCATTTCTTTGAGAAGAAAGAACATGTGGTTGCATATCTGATGTCAACAGCTTGATGAATTTCATGAACATCAGTTATGATCCAAATAACTGGAAGCTGTTTATAGACTCTTCCAAGCTTAGTTTGAAAGCAGTATTACAACACAACGCCAACCTTCTGCCTTCCATTCCCATCAAACTTTCCGTTCATGTGAAGGAAACTTATGCAAATGTGAAATTACTTGTAGAGTTGATAAAATATGAAGATCATAACTCATCTATGGTGACTTGAAAGTCATTGCTTTACTCATGGGAATGCAGTTATGCTATACCAAGCACTGCTGTTTTCTATGTTTGTGGGACAGTAGAGATAAAAAATCTCTACATACAAGACAAATGGCCATCTAGAAATCTAAAACCAGTGAGAGAAATGTACCAAATGATCCTCTAGTAAACCCAAATGACATTCTGCTTCCCCCTGCACATTAAGCTGGGATTCATGAAGAAAGTGAAATCCATAAACACAAGGATGGAGAGGCTTTCCAATACCTTAGATTGAAATTCCCAAGATTAAGTGATGCAAAGATTAAGTAGTGAATCTTCCTAGGCCCCTGAATACTCAAAATTCTGAAGGACCCCATTTTTGATCAAATTCTGGATGGGAAAGAGAAAGCAGCCTGGGAAGCCTTTAAAATTGTGGTATGAGGATTTCTAGGCAACAAAAGATGAGAACTATCAAAAGTTGATGAAAGAACTCCTATAAAATTTTCATGACCTAGGATGCAATATGTCTCTAAAGATCCATTTTTTTACATTCCCATCTTGATTTTTTCCATGAGAAATGTGGAGCTGTAAGTGATGTACACAGTGAAAGGTTTCATCAAGATATCGCAGCAATGGGATATATACACTTGTATCAGGATCATTGGGTTGTCAATGCTCTCAGACTACTGCTGGACAGTTATAAGAGTACTCAGGCTTTGACATACAAGAAGCAATCCAAAAGGAAATGTTTGTTCACAGGAATTAAACTAAAAAATAGTATTGATTTCTGATACGAACACTGTTTCTTGAAACATGACTTATTGTATTCATTAGTTAGTAATGTTTTGTTCTTCAAATTTACCTATAAGTTGATTGATGGGGTATATCTTACAAATAAGAACTAAGAAATAAATTTCATTTACATATTCGTTTTTTTTTTTCTACCCAAAATTAGTAAGAATAGGCTATTTAAAACTAGAAAACAGACAAAAAGTTTTTTTGTTGCCTAGTGTAATTAGATGTGTAAATGAAGAGATCATGTTGTTATTCTAATTAATTCAATAATTAGTATTTCTGTACTTTGATGTGTTGTTCAACATAGTTCATTGATTTGAGAAAATTGAAGCTAAAAATATTTACTTTTTCCTTCTTTTTTTTTTTTTTTTTTAAAATTTTTTTTAAATTAAACAACATTATATTAAAAAAATTTTTCTTTAAGTAATCCAGAATCAATAAAACTTAAATTTTTTAATAGAAATGATAAGCAATTAATCCATTCCACACAGAAGTATTTTTTCAAATAAATCCTAACCCAAGGGGTTAAAGTAGAATATACATTTCTCTTTATAGCTGAATCAAGATGTGGTGGCACAGGAAAAGTCAGTGGATGAAAAAGTTTTGGATGTTGTTCGAGCAGCTGAATTGCTAGTTACTCCTTCACCTCGTGTATTTCTTCATCCACCTTCATCTCTGAAGAAAAAAAAGACAACTACAATTGTATTGTCAAAGCATACAGTTCATCCATCACCTGCAGAGGAGGTGATTTCTTTAAATTTAATTACTAAATTTGATTCACATGTCTTTTTAAGCCTCCAATATCCATATAATTTTTTTAAAATCCATTTCTTTTTATTTTTATTAAAATCCAATTTTTAAGCGATGTATCCGTTACATAAGCATGTTCATGCTTAACAGTATAATCATACAAATATTTCATTTATTTGAGTTATATTTTTAATTTTCTTAACATTTGTATTTTTAGACTGTTTTTTAGTAATTTAAATTTTTGCCTCTTTGGATGAAATAGTATTGAATTGTTGAATTATTTTACTCTGTGGCATGATTAAATATCATTTAATTATAAAAAATTGTTCAGATTTTCTCTAATGCTCATAAAATATTTACAATTTTGAAATTTTATATTTTTAAATAAATTTGTTTTATGTTCATCCAATGTACATAATTAATGTTTGATACAATGTGTAAGTTTGGCTCTTCAAATTGTTTTTAATATTCATTTGATTTGTTTTGCAGAATCAACTCTCCAAACCATCCTATCTTCCATGTGAAGTTTGAGTTCTACTTGTGTAGTAGGTAAATCTAATTTTTTTAGTGTTTTATAATAAGTTATATTTTTAAAGATTTTCCTTTTTTATATTAAAGTTTTATGAAACATCATAAAATTACCTCATGTTTATCATGTAGCTTTCTAAAAGCTTAAGCTAAGATTTTAAATTATTAAATGCATGAAACAGCTGATTTTTTATAAGCATGCAAAATTGAAAAATTTCAAAAAAATATTCCCAAGTTTGGACATTATTATACATTGTATATATATTTTGTAAATTTATTTATATATTTTAAAAAGAAATTAAGATCACTTTTGACATTCCCATAATTCACTGGCATAAGACAATTTTTTACAATGATTACTACAAAACTTTTTTGTTATTTCCCTATTAACAAGCTTTTGATAAATTATTTAAATCCTTATTCATCATCAATACACGTGCTTAATCTATCATATCCGATCTTAATGCAAACAATTTAAAATTTTATTTAGCATTTTGATGAAATCATAGTAAAAAAGTTTGTAGATTTATTTTCCTGAAATGCATTTTATTAGTTTATTAACTGTTTTGTTTGTTGTAATATATTTCAAAACTAATTTTGAATATAATTGGCATTTTTAGATCATATTTGGTGAGAAGTTGGCTAAGCCATTTGTGGCAAGACATTGGACAATTTGCGACTCATCAGAGTATTTTTAAATTAACTTATGTGTGTGTATGCATTATATGTAGCATTCCAGCCCTTATGTATAAATATCTGTTAATTTTTTTTTACTAAGGTATTCATTAACAGTATATCAAGGGGCAGTAGTCAAAAAATATTTTCTTTTATCTGTGCAATCATTCCTTCATTGAAATTGTAAATAAATATCAAAAGGTACCATATTTGTTTATTGGATTATATGTTTTTTATCATATTTGTAATTTCAGGTTGTGTTTGTTACTTTTTACGATTTTTTTACATGTTAGTTATATCTGTCCTCTTGTGATCTTTTATTAATCATAAACTTATTCTCTTTAAAAAAAATTCTGTAAAAATTTATTATACAGATAAAAATATCAATGTTAATTTTTTATGACTAAATATTTTACCTTTTGTTTTGTCAGTGAAATTTAAAGAATTTTAAGAAATGTTAGATGGTTTCAGAAGATTTCTATCAAATTTTCGCACATATAATGTTTAGTTTATCTAGTTACTTGTGCATACAAAATCATCTAGTTAACTTGTGCAGAAAAAAACATTCTATAAAATTGTGGCCTATTTTTTATATTCCTTTTCATTTGTGCTCATAGTTAGTTAATTCTTAATCATTTGCTACATAATATTTAAAGCAATATTTTTAGTCACCACTTGTTATAGTTAAAACATTTGGTGTGTAGGGTAAAAAGAAATACTTTGCAAATAATGCTTTCTATTTATGAGAAGCAAATCTAGAATTATACATTTAATTTGTTGCTAGAGTATTTTTTAAAAACAGAGCATCAATTTTTTGAGATTTTACCATCAGTTTTAATGCCAATATACATTTATCAATGTTATTTTCCCACACTTCATGATAAAAATTTATCATTTTTTTTTTTGTTTAATTCATTCAATAAATTTGTATCATAACTTCTCAGAAGTTGTTGTTACAAATATATATATATAAACAAAGGAACAATTCATGTTAATTTAGGAAATAAATTAATAATGAATTTGTGTTATATTCCAACATGTAACACTTCAGACAAATTTTAATGAAAATTTTAAATCAAGCTAGTGCAAATTCTGCATCAGCTTAAAATTAAATTGATTTCATTTCTGGTAATTGATAAATTCATCTGTGTTGATTAAATTTTGCTTAGCTGTGTTCATTTAGTTTTTCATTCTTTTTGAGAATTTCTTTGAATATCTATGAAAGCAGAATTGTGTTAGAGCTGTTGTTTTACAATTTAAATGGTTTTATGAAAGTTACAACGCAATAATTTTTATCCGTTTTTAAATTTTTTTTTTTATTATTATTTTTGTTTACTTTAAAAAAAAAAAAATTTTAAAGTAATGATTTTCAAAACAGTTCAAAAGATTTACTTTTTGATGTTCAAAATATTTTTTTATTTCTCCTTTTAAAAATGTTCGATTTAATGGGGTTTTTTTACCAAATTATTTGGATGGTGTAAATGTGTCTGGAATAATGCGTTTTTATTTGTAAGGAAAAAAATTATGTATATTCATAATGTCTTAGTAATGATCCATTTATGCATTTTTAAATATAGTATTATATACTTTTGCAGTGGAATTAACACATTCTATTTTAAAGAATGCTAATAAAATTTATCCATAAACATACTATGTGCTATCTTTCGATACAGGATTCGATCATTTTTATATCTCATCAAAAAAAATTTGTGAAATTGAAAGTTTTCATATCTTGTTTTTAGAAATTTTCAAAAGAAATTCACTTTAATATTAACGCACAAGAATCACATGCTCAGAGTTCTGTCATTTCAGTGAGACTATCATGAAATCTGTGTATGGGTGTGTTAGATTTTTTTGTAATTTTTATTGGTTATTTTGAAAAACTGCATCTATTTTAAGTTATTTGCTACTATTTTGTTTAATGCAAAAGAAATTCAAAGATAATGTTGATGATTCAAAAATAGTATGACTACTAAATAATAAGTGCTAAAATTAAGATTGTGCCAAAATATGTGAATTGTATTTTAAAACTTTTTTTTTTGTCTGATAACTCTGATTTACTTTATAATATATGCTAAAAAATAATAATTTTAGTTGCTTTCTATTTTAAAATTAATTTTCTCCTTTTGTTTCCATTATGACTTGAAGTTATTGCTAATTGGGTGTTTTTTTTTCAAGATGGATTGAAAAAAAATGCAGTGTGTTTTGTTTAATGCATATGTGAAATAAATTTTCGTGATTTGTGCATTAAATCTTTTTAATTTTGAAAATTAGCTGTTTTGTTATAAAATGCAACTCTTTAAATTTAAGGACTTTGATTTACTTATCTTCAACTATTTTGTCAACTTCATCAGCCAAAATGTTTTGTAGGAAATTTCAGCTTCTGTGCATTCTGAAACATTTTATTAGTTTTGCATGTTACATTTTGTCTTCAGCTGTGTATGTTATTTTGATAAATTGATATGGAGTGAAAGCTTTTTTATTACAAAATCTTTCTCTTGTTAATTTCAAATACCACAATAATTTGAGAATATTTGTTTGAAAAATGAAATTTTAACTTAGTAACATTTTCTGTTTTGAAATTTTTTTTTTTTTTTTTTTTTTTACATTTACTGATAGTTGAGAACCTTGTGATTCATGTTATTTAATCTTAAAAGGTGATGATTTTGTTTGAGTATACTTCTTTATTTTATGCTTTAAGTGCATTTTGATGTGTATTTTAATTTATCATGAATGCATATTTTGCTAGTAATTTTAAAGATACTATTTACAATTATTTTTAAATCTATTTATGCAGTGTGCCACTCTTTCACAGGTGTTGAAATAAATTTGCATGATCAGATGACAATTTTTATAAATTTTGATATAAAGGATATTGTAGAAAGGCAAAAAAAAAAAAGTTCCCTTAAATATGGAGAAGTACTTGAAATTTAAATCTATTGTATCATCAGTTTGTTAAAGTATTAAGTCTTCTCATAGAAGTTTTTTATTAAAAAAAGTATTGTGTTTCTTAAATTAAACTGAATTTATAAGCTAAATTTTGTAATTATTGACCTGCTTTCAAAATACATTTGTAGAACTTGTGTAGCATTCTCCTAGTTATTTATTTATGAGAAAGCGTTTTAACTATAATATGGTTCTTATATATCCAGACTTTATTATTTTGGAAATTAAATAAAGTATTTTGCCTAAATCTGAACATTAAGTTACTCTGTATAAAAGGAAATTGATTTAATAAAATAAGCTTAATTTTTTATTATTATTAATTTAATGAAGTGTAGGTAATTAAGTGCAGATACTAAAATAAATTTTTTATCCATTTAATCTGCAATAAGAATTCATTTTAATGTAATAAAATATCTTTACTTTGCACACACATAAAATCATTTATAATACTAATGAGATTTTTTTTTTTGTGCTATGTGTGTCTATTTAGCCTTGTTGAGATGAGTAAATTCTGAACATAATCCCTTTCTGTTCAGAGGGAAGCTTTGATGCCTCACATTTTCTTGTAACTCACTTTGTAAAGTTTTTTCAGAAGTTTTAGTTAATTCCATTTGTTTTGGATAATGATGTCCTATATTTCCACGATTATTTAAGCATTTTTTTTTTTCAGTTTCTAATTTCTTACCTGTGCAAAAATTAATTAAAAAGTAAAGAAAATTAACATTAATAGAATTTGTGTAAGAAAGTATTCAAATACATGTGTATTGAATGTAGTTTCTGACCCACAACATTCAACTGACATAATCTAATTATTTATTTTCTGAGTATTTAAACATTTACTATGCATTATTTGTTTCATTGCAACAGTGTTCTAGAATTTTTTGCTGTTTTGAAAAATAACCTTCTTGAATTATAGTCATGAAGTTTCTTGGCTAATGTGCTACAGTATTTTAAAAGCACCCTATTCCAAAACCTGATGATATGTCAAAGTATGTTTGCTACACATTGCATTTTAAACTGAACAGTTTTTAAGTGGGCCTAAAATAAATCATAAATGACCAGGTCAGTGGCGCACACAGGAATTTTTCAAGGGAGGAGGAGCGAATGTTGGACAGTTCACTATTCTCGTATCATACCCCAATACGCAGCCAAATATATTGATTTTATCGGTTATCGGGAATAAAAAACAGTAACAAAAATAAGTTTTAATTTTTTTACGTACTTTATATATAGGATTATAATCAATCAAAAAAAGGGCATTGGAGAGGGGTCCACCGATAATCCTGTTTTAGTATGAAACCAGCTTGTTTTTTTTTTAATTTATACCCGTTTATTTTACATAATTGTCAGAATTAAAATAATTTTCTTTTCTCATACATATATGCAATATTTTTTCAGTAAATTTCTGAAACATGCATCATTTCTGTCACCAGTGTAAGTTTGGAAGATGACTACCTAGTAGTTTATATTTTGTACATCATATGTTCTATGATTTGCTGATTTTATATATTTAAAAATCTTGTTTGATTTTTCAATTCCCACATTCCTTTTTATGGAAAGGAGGGAGGGGATTAACTTTTGCATGCTTATTTAGAATGTACTTCAAATGAAAAATTAGATTTTAAAAAAAATGTCAATGAACGATTTTTGATTTCAAAATAAATTCTTTTTAAAATTGGGTTTCAGCTGTGTAAAATTATTTAAAAATTAATATCAATGGCTTATTCTATTTTTAAGTTTTTTAAAGAAATAACTTGATATATGTCTTTTTGACAATTTTGTGGCTTTTGAAAATTTCAAAGCATGTTTTTAGTGGACTGGAAGCTAAGATGTTGTAATTTTTACCACTCTGCTATTTATCTTTCGGTGTAACATTCATTGTTGCTTATAATTTTTGATGGTTAGTTTTATGGGAATATGCTTTAAAAGGGTAGATTCATTCTTTTAGCTTTTTAGTAGGTATAGACATTTTTTAATTGCAGTTTGTGTTTGTGATATTAAATAATTTATGTGAATTTTTTGGAAGTATATGTGTAACAATTTTTTAAATCATTATAAATGTAATTACATTGTGTAAAATAAATAAAAGTATGTTTAAAATTGTTTATGCAGTCTCTTGTTTGCTCTCATTATATCTTTTACTGTTACAAAAGTGATTTTATTTAACTCATTAGGAGCTGCAGCTCTATGTATTCTGTACGTTACGAAGTTTCTTTTAGGTAGTACTAATGTAATACTCTTAATATATTGTGAAAATAAAAATATAGTGAAAGATTTATTTAAACCTTATATTATTGATCTTTGTATATAAATATATAACGACTTAATATTTCTTAAAATTCTAATCTCGTATATTTTTTGTTCCTCATCTCATTTCATCTTGCATGAAATAATTAAAACCTATTTTTTGACAGAGGATACCTCATTAAAAGGATACCTTGAATGTTTGACAGATTTTTTCGGAATTTCTATTTAAAAAGTATTGTAATGGCCTACACGTGCTTTACCAAATGGTTGAAACTTTCCCTAAAACACTGATGTAAATCTAAAAATAACTTATATTTCCTTTTACTTGAACATGTGATTATATTTTTATATTACATTTCCCCCTATTTTTCCTTGCATATTTATATGAAAAATGAATTATTTCTTCTCTTAATCCTTGACACTTGAGCATAAAAGATACACAATTTTCTCATTTGATGTTAAAATAAAAGATATGATTAATATTCCGATTTTTAATTGCCATGACATTCAAAAATTCTCTTTCTTAAGAGAATTAAAAAAAATAGTAATATTTATTATGAATATTTCATTTGTAATTTTATACTGAAAATTGAGCTATTTAATTAAAGCAAATGATTTGATTTTTGGTTAACGTCTCGCTCTACAGCAACACGAGCGCTATTGGTGACCAATCTCGTAATTTTGAATTTCGGTCAAGTTACGAGGACGACATGTAAGCTAGTACCCCACGTCAATGAAAGAATTTTGAGCCAAGACAGATATAACCCTTTATCTAACAATAGTACTTATAAGTACCACTCACTTTAAACTTACATAGAATAACCATTTTTACGAATATTCTTTGAAATCCACTCTTCCAAGATATATAGCAGCACGAGTTCTATGATGAGTATTTTATCAGGGATGACAAATAGTTTTAAAGCAGAGATTGCGAAGATTATCATTTTTGTCCCGAAAAAATAGTTAATGTCAAAAAGTAAGTGCCTTATTGTTTTTATTTGTTAATGAAGACCTTAGAAAACAATTTGACTATTTATTTTAAGTGAACAGTGTGTATAATTAATTTTACAGTTGAATATCTTTAATTCATTAATTAGCTCTAAAGGATTAAATTTCCCAAAGATGAGTACTTTGTTTATGTATATCCCTTAATTTTCAATGTAGTAATTCAAAAAAAAAGTATTGCATGAAATAAACTGCAGTAAATCATAATTCGGTAGATAAAGGGTTAACGTGCATCATCTCCTCTGCACAGCGGGTCTTCAGTGGTACCAGAACTCGAACCCAGGATTCAACAACACCAACCATGGTCTCTCTAGAATTTTCTTTTTTCAGTGGAAAGTAATTTTCAGCTATTTCTTGTGAAATTCCGATATATACACTGCACTCCAGAATATCACACTGCGAAAAATGCTAGGCATATGAGTAAGGATCTTAAACGCTCATGCAACCCAAGATTTACTTTTTTTTTTTCAATTGGGCTGCAATTTGGCACACAAGCCTTTGCAGACATGGCAAGTCCCTCAAGTATTAAGCTGAATTCACACCAAGGCTGTCAGCGTCTAGCCAATCAGAGACTTCATTTCGGGCAAGATGAAGTCTGATTGGCTAGACGCTGACAGCCCTTGGTGTAAATGCAGCTTGAGAGCCATTTAAGGGTGGCATAATCTAGTGGTGGCTCTCGTTTCCAAATTTTGACGATGCTGTATATCTCCGTGATTTAATTTTTGTTAGAATTACCATAGTCAAATTGATTCTCAAGGGATCTCTTACATGACATATAATCATATGACATGCACGCCTACGATTTCCGCATCCAGGAAATCTATTGTCTTTAGCCAGGATAGGACCCGCAACCTTGGGCTTACGAGGCGGGCATGCCACCGAGCCAACTATGTGTATCTTTACACATAAAAGCAGTTCATAAAAATTATTTACAAGTATAATTACTATTAAACTCTACGGGAAAAAACGGGTGTTAAAGCTGATTGATATTATTTCGTGTGTGAAAGGCTTAAAATAATTTGCATTTCCAAATTTTACACATTCAACCAATAAGGTGATTCATATTTGCCTATTTAAGAAATAAACTTCACATGCATTTTGCTTTTTTTATTGATGAATCTACTATAATAGTTTTAAGGATATATGTGTTCTTATACAAATATATACAAATAGTCCAACACAAGAAAAAAAAATACAACAAAAAGAACCTTTCATTCAAAAGAAAATAACAGCAGAATTTTTCTCTTTATGCAAAATTCGCAATTTTCTGTCACATTTTTTACACGCAAGAAATTAACCGATATTTATGCATAAAATGACATACTAGTGCAACGAATTGAAATTCATCGACAGGGAACTTTTACATTTTGCCCTTGTTCCTATCTACTTCTACTCATGTCATTGACTGTATTGGTGCCTCTGTAAGGCAACTCTGGAGCGAGGTGGAGAATGGACTTGTGGAACTATTGGAATGACATGGTATTTGGACCTGTGGTCTATGTTTTTGGAGCAAGGAGAGATGAGACAACAACGAATTAAAACATGTTTGTTTGTAACTTATTTGGCTAACTATTTTTGTGTGGAAATGATTTCACACACACACTTACGATTTTCAATAGTTTTCGGGAGGTACCAATTAAAAATCACTGCCCTTGAGCTACAAAAGGGCTATTTAGATATTTGAAAATAAATTTCTAATTAATATTTGTGTCAGAGACAGTTATTGGTGAAGGGTCTGTTAATTGTTAACTACAAACATATTGCAAAGACGACTCCCAAACCTTTCTTCCTTTTTACTTAGATAACATTTAAAAAATCCCTTTTAGTATAATAAGATTATACCTGACCTGATATATCTTTTATTTCCCTCAGCTCATTATACAAGATTTAACGTCAGAAGTAAGTCATATCAGAGCCTTAATAATCCACTCTACTGGCGACGGCTTTCATAAAAAGTTGTATTAAGTTCATAATGGTCACATGATATAGAGGCAGATACGTGTTCTCGAATGACTTCAAAATTTGACATTAGACTTTGTTCTACATGTAAAATTTTATTATCGTGGGTAAAAAATATTCAAATATTTAGATTCTTCAAAGTTTTTCAAAATAAAAAAAAATCTTATATTATATGTTTGCATTTAAATTAAGTTAGTTTTGTTATTTATTTTGTGCGTTATTATTGTTGACAAATGTGTACTTTAAAAAGAAAGTTTCAGCAGAAATCAAAAATTAGCAACAATGAAGCGCATGAACTGGTTGGCAGGAAATACGTGATTACATTTATCATATGACTATGACGTCACACGAATTTAGCCCATTATATTCATTCAGCGATTAATCGAGTATAATAACACAGGTATTTAAGCGCTTTTTGCACACATTAGTACATCAAAATATAAACGAGTCCTTAAAATCTTGTGGATAGATCTCAAAATATCTAAAATCAAAAGAGCGCTTGATAGATTTTTGTGATATATTATCACAATATTACTTTTCTACCAACTAAGTTAAGGCAATATATCCATACCTCATGAATCAAAAATTGGTATAGCATGTTTTCAGATTCAAGGGGAAGAATCAAAAGGTATTATTTACCAAATCTTTGTTGCATTGTAAGCTGAATCAAAATCTATGAACAGGTTGCTTTAATTATATCCTAGAGTAAAATGAAAGTTAGTTGCATGGGATTTGATCATATAGCAAAAATATTAATAGTTTGAATAAATAAAGCATATGTAATCAAGTTATCCTTAATCGGGGCAAGTTATAGTACTACTAGTTTTCTGTTAGTTATGACTTAATAGTTAAAAGAGTTCTGTTAGATTCGTATCTTCAAACACACCATAAAACGGTGAACATAGCACATTACGCCTAATTTGACTGTACCTAGTCTTCATTTCTACCTACCATAAAATATAACGTGCAAATTTACGGGTGCGCGTTATATGCCGGGTATAAAAACGATAGCTGTAAAAATTCAAAGAGATCAGTATAAAAAAAAATTGACTTCTACTTTAATCGGAATACTGTTTATTCAAAAGAAATGACATACCTCTAATGAACTGAAATGGTTCTCTCTAGAAACAAAGGGAATTCCTCGGTTCCGGACCCCCTTCCCCCAAAGCCCTTGACTTTTTTTCCCGATTGATTATAGTACGTAAAAATTAATTAAGTATTTGTTATTAATAATTAATTTTATTAATAAATGCTAATTATTCATTCAATAATTAATTTTTGAATTCCTACTATTAGCTCACTCTATCTTGTTCAAATTTTCAATCGCTAATAAAATACTTTCTATTCATCCAATCAAGTTCAAGTAAATTTTTTAAACTTGTAGTGGATGACATTTGATGTTAATACAGTTTTTTCAAATATTAATTTAATTAATTACCAGTTTTTGAAGCCAACTTAGATTCGTCTCTATTGTAACAATGTAACTATAAAACAAAGACAAAAGTTATCGAAAACCTGTTTTTCAGCCAAACCGGGTGTGCATTGTTACAATGCAGACAAATCATGTTCTTTTTTCAATTCCTACTATTATTTCACTCTCACCATATATATATACTTATTTATATGCATCTTATTCACAAATTTTCAATCGTTAATAAAATACTTTCTATTCGTCCATTCAAAGTAGGAATTGACTTAAAAAATATTTTTTTATATTACTTGTTTACTGTTTTTCCCCCCTGGAAATTGACAAAATCAAAAGAATAGGCTGGGCGGCGTATTGGAGCATGTCTGGGAAAATACCTCGAATAAAAGACTTCAAAACATAAGAGCATTGCACACATGCATTTCAGGCTCCTTCGCAAAAAGAAAGGAGGTGCTCGTTATACGGCAAATATACCTAAGAATTAAAAAATATAGCTTTAAAGTACAGACACGGGTTATACCAAGTCTATCTTGATTCTGAAGGCTGCGACAGAAAACAATTCGAAAACAAGTCACATGATCAAAGGAGGGACGATTTTCCCCGCGTTTGACCATCACTTCACCAGTCTTCCATTAAAGCTTGTGATATAGTGCTTTACCTTACCACGTGTTTTTAAATATGAAATGTAGTGAACATAACATCAGCGATACCATTGGATATAAAGAAAGGTAGAATATTTATATTATTATATAACTATTCTTGAGTCATTGTTGAATTTATTTTTAGTTTTGAAGATAACTGAGCATAATAAACTGTTGCATTTATGCCAACATCACTAGTTATTTGTAAATTGAGATATGTTATTCTATATGAGAAATTGGTGTTTAAATTTATATATTTTTTTAATCGATCAAATCGTTATCTTAAAAATATTAAAAGTTTTATTAATAACATAACCTAAAACTCCACACATTTTATAGTAATGCCTCGTTATTGTTATGTACCCAACTGTTCATCAAATAAGATACATATCCTTGCACATTTTCCCGGCTGTCCATCTTATTTGAATGAGATAACATATAGATTAACATATTTCAGTGAATTGCTAAATATTATTAATTCGGTTAATGTTTTTGAAGAAATCTGCTTTATTAATTCTGTTCATCATGTTATGGCTATTCAATCTTAAGAAAAGTATGTTTAAATTTGTAATACAGGAAACATTTTGCAAGCTGAATAATAATTGCGCTTCTCGAATAAATATGGTACTATTTCACTGAAAAATTTAATTTCAAATTATTCAGGAGAGATATTTAATGTTAAAGAAGATATTAAGGATTTCAATGAAGTATTAAACAATTCAAATAAATTAGAGGATATCTCAATAGAAGAGAATAAAATTTTAATGTACATTACGGTTTTTTGCAGTGCATAATATAAAATTCGGATGCTCCGATTGCAAATGTATATTTCTTCCAAATGATGAGATCAATTTCGAAAGTTAATTGTCAATTATCTGTTTATAAGCACAACAGAAGCATATTTGGAATTATAAGAGTTGTGGAATGTCTCGCATTCGTTTCATTCATCTTGTGTAAAGTGTAACACACCTGCATTTTCATATTTTTAAAAAAATATTCATTGCATTTGGGAATATATGCTTTAATAATTATTCAAAAAAGCGCAATGAAGAAATTTTAACAGTGAAGGATAATCGAAAAATAAAGAAATTTAAGGCCAGTTGGATCAATATGTTGCTTTTTATATTTCACTGTTTTATTTATTTAAATATTCAATCATTGGTTGGTATATTATTCAATGTACATGTACTTCCTTATACATTTTTTTTATTCAAAATAGATTTTATGCACAGATTTAAATTAGTTCACATAACTATTACTTAAAGAAAAGTTGTATTTATTTACATTATTCGTTTAAATCATTTTCATGAAGATTTTAGAATTCGAAGGATGTTAAATGTAAAATATTATTAATTTAAAAAAGTTGTTTGATTTTTAAATATTTTTACCTAGACATAATATTTATTTGTAACGCATAAAAAAATAACGTAAAAATTGGTTTGAATAATATCAGTACAAATCCAAATGGTTCAAAACTATATTGCCTCATTAATGATATATTCTATGAAAAGTTTGTTTTTTTTAATTTTTTTTTTACCAGATTTATAGGTAAAGTATTCTTTTCTAATGTATATATTTCGTAACGCATAATCGAGAATCTATTTTTGCTGTATAATTACTGTGGTATCTAAAACTGTGTCATTTTTATATTTGTATATATTTTTACATGAATTGTATTCTTTATTTGTATATATTTTTGCATGAAGTTTGCATTTGTATATCTTTTTGCATACATTTAGGCTTCATTATGATTCATTGATTACAGCAAAATGTTGCTAAATTCACATGGTTTTTTTTATTAATATGCCTCTAAAATGCTTTACTTTTCATATTTTCTTTGCAAGTAAATGTTGCTTTTGTTATTTTATCTGATTGAAAATATTTTATATTGAGTCAGTTTTTACTTAGATGTTTCTTACATTCTTATGAGCCTTTCACGAGTGATATTTCCCCCTTTTTCCTGGAAAATATTAGACAGCTTTCTAACGTATTAATACATAACTTTCATCTGAAAATATTCTAAATGAGAATTATAAAAAATAATCAATATAAATGTGGAAATATTAGTCTACGACCTGAAAAGAAATAAATGTCGTAAGCTTTATATTCCTGACAGCCACCGCGACTAGCAAAGCATTCTCTCCTTTCATGACGTCATCGAAACTCTGTCGCGGCCTGGTCTTTCAAGATGACCTTGGTTATACGCGGATTTTACGGTAATTCATTTGTGATTCAAAATTACATCAAAAGTCGAAAAATCGAATACACCGGTACAGAGACTATTTAACATTCATTTAAAGATAACGCACTAAATTCACATGCAACGTCAGTCACATAACTGTAATCACGTGTTTCACCTAGCCAGTTTATATATTCTTATGACGTCATAATCACATGACCAGTGGCGTAACGAAAAATATTAGGGCCCCCTGCAAAGTCAGATTTTGGGCCCAAGCCGGATCTTACAAACAATGAATTGCAAAACCATAATCTTTGGTTTTCCCAGAATCCTAGGATATCCGCGATGTGGGAGTGCACGTTACGCCTCTGCACATGATAAATGTAAGTATGCCAGTTTTGAATTCAATTGAGAACACGTGGTGTCATTTATCATGTGACCATCGTGAATAAAGTCTATGACCAGTTCAGGTACCATTGTAGCCTAAATTACATCCAATACACAAATACAAATGTTATTTCAAAACTGGAATCGATATATGAGGCAAATTGAAAAAATGCTCGTGGAGAAATTTCTGCTCGGGAATGTAATTTCAGTAAATTGTTATAGTCAACTCAGCACAGGGAGCAAATTAAACTAATTTTTATAAGAGGTCTTTCTGTCCATTCAGATGTCACACATTCTACAATGTAATGTAAAATATATTACATAAATACAAACAAAAATGACACACAAAATAAATAAATTACAGTTTAAAAAACTAAAAAACACCCTTTTACAGTTAATCGAAATAAGTTGTAATAATCTCTCAGAAGCCAAATCTGAAATTAATGGCCAGATCTGGAAATGGAATCTGGAATTAGTCGCCAGATGCGGGATGGGATCTGAAACTGGAAAATCGTTAGTCCTGAAGATCCTGATCAGGGCAATGGAACAAAATTATTAAATTATTGTATTGTCATCGGTCTGGGACAAGTGAACAAAATTTCGTATTAATCTGACTTTTTAAAGTGAGTAAAAATTGAGTTCAAAGATTCCGTTATATACAAGTGAAACTTATAAAAGGGTG
This sequence comes from Trichonephila inaurata madagascariensis, assembly GCA_019973955.1. Lineage (NCBI taxonomy): Eukaryota > Metazoa > Arthropoda > Arachnida > Araneae > Nephilidae > Trichonephila > Trichonephila inaurata. The sequence goes on from BMAV01010266.1 coordinate 159,175, forward strand.
TTAAAAAAAGAACTAATATCACATGTATTTTCTCCAATACTAATGACACAAAGAACACAAGAATACTCTATAAACACATTTATTAAGATTCTATGATTACAAAACCTAAGGAACACAAACTGTATACTTGGTTCCTGACACACGTTCATTTCCTGCACAAAGGGCATCTAACATCGGTTTCGAACCACTGCATTATGCATCGCTTATGAAAGCGATGCTTGCAGTGAAGCACAAAGAAATACTTTCCTTTGAATGTGCTGCAACATACAGCACATTCTACTTTAGTGTCAATAGGTAACTCTTGAATTTCTTTCGTAGAAAAGATAAGATTCTTTCCCTTAAGAAGTCTTCCATCGATGTTTCGAAGAACAGCATATTCTCCACAATCTCTGCAAAAAACGGTCCGTTCTTTTTCTTCGTAAATGCCAGAACCGGATTGGGTCTTTTCTTTAGAACGTCGTGGTAACGATTGCCTTGAAGGAAATTCCTTGGTATTGTCTTTGCGTGATCCCATCTGGAAAAAAATTATGGAGGTTTTCAAATTTTAATATAGAAATTTTCTAAAAATTACAGTCACTTGATTTTAATTTATAGAAGCCTTAATTTTTTTTTAAATTAGCAGCAGTGTTTATATTTTGAGTCAAAGTTAGAAAAACATGGGATCGGAGACGGCAAATCTCCTCTCTAAATTTCTATATAATTTTCAGAGGTGCTAATTCATTGTGCATTCATTCTTACGAAAGGCAATAGAACCAAAGCTCGAATTCTTTCAAACCACTAATTTTTTTTTGTTCCGCTAACACTTCACTAAAACATTAAAGTGGCGATGGACTTTTGAGCCAAGTACCTATTAATGGTGCACACAAGGGTGAAATTTGGGGTTCACCCCCCCCCCACACTCCAAGAAATTTTTAATTTTTAGCATAGCGATTTTTCCTTCGCTCTTTCATGTGTACATGTTTTTCTTTTAAATGTACCCCTTCCCGGGGAAGGGGATCTCTCCATCATTATTCCCATTGGAATAATGGTTTTAATTTCCCCATTAGTGTAAACAAGCAAAAAATGATTTCAATTCTTTGCTATTTACCATGTGGGTATATTTCATCCAAATGGAAAAGCACTAATTCTTCATTAAAACATACTTTCTAAACAGCTAGTGAAAAAAGGAAACTTTTTCATATGTTGGAACGTTTAGCATGGAAAATTTGGTAACTATCAAATATGATAATTTCAAAGCTACAAAAAAAAATCGCTTTAAAAGAAATTTGTCTTGAAGAATAAACAAAAAAGAAACAAATTATATTAACTACTTAGAAAAATGCATATTACAAAAAATTGTACCTTTATCTTATTGCTTTCTTTACATAAATAAAAAAGCAACCGAGATGTTGGTGTTATTTTGCCCATTTAAGCAGACAAGCAAAAAATAAGATATTCTTTTAAGCTCATTGCTTTGTAGAGTTAAAGGTACGAAAAAATTTAAAAATTTAATTGTAGTAAAGTCTCTTAAGTATGTAATGGGCTCTAATCACGATTCTTACTAATCTTCTAGAGAAAAATTCCTCTTAACTGCTGTATGATTATAAAATTATTTTCTGTGGAGTCACCGTGATTTATGTTAATGAGAGTTACTATTTAAAATTAAGTGAAATGGGCTCTCGAAGAAAGAGATTGGTGGTTGTTGTCCTGCTGAAGCTAATGTGTTAGTGATAGAATATTTTAAACTACCGGATTGCGAGTAAAAGGATCTGGCGTGTCTACTTAGGAAGATCATTATTACTTTAATCGAGTGCTTGAATCTAATTTGAGGTTTTTATAGTTGAAATCTTTTTTACTCGACACGAAGTTCAAACAATTGTTCCACAAGATTTCCGTTTGAGCTTTACAATGATTAATATTTATGCTAATGAGATTTCAAAAGCTGCCACCTTACTATTGTACATGTATATAAATGATGCTGTCATACTCTCCCATTCTAAGAACCTAAAACAATTTACTTTGCTCTAAAAAAACATATCACTCTCCCCAAAAAATGGTTGAATCACTGGAAAATTAAAATAAATGTTTCTATATACACATGAGACAAATACAACTTTTTTCGGAGTAAAAAGATCCCTTAATTCCACAGGACTAAATTCTTACTCCCTTTCTTGAGTCCACAAAATGTATTGAAGTAATGAATGTTTGATAAGAGGTTCACAAAGAGAATACACTGGTTATAAGTTCCATCAAGTTTATTATTATTATAATTAAGTTACTTCCTTTTTTTTAATTTGTCGGAATTTATTATGTTTTTAGAGAATGAAGCACTTTCTTATTTCTCCATTTTTAGATCCAGTGGGAGACTACATTGCTTAAAGAACTCATACTCAAACTCACAATTATTGGAACAGTATGAGTATTTTAGAAACATTTGTGAGATTTATGTCCTTGTTCAGAATCTAATTAGCCTAAATATTCTACTTACGAATTCTCATTAACCACCTTTATTCTAACAAAAAATTTCCAACTTCTGCTAAGACTTCCACTTAAATAGCAGCATTTCATTAAATAATACGCTATATAATTATCTTAATAATATTATATAAATATCCTCATAGTGAGCTAAAACCCAGCGTCTCCACTCCTGCTAATTTTCATGCAAACTCATTTACATAAAATCCTCCAACCCATTTTTTTTTCTACAAACAAATGGATTGCATGTTTTTCAAAGCCATTGATTTTAAGGCAGAAAGTTATAAATGCCCCGCAACTGTGTGTGTGTGTGATAGCTCCATCATTAAAAGCTTATTCTCAACAAGGCGTTCACGCGTCGCGATCAAAGTAGAAAGGAGAAATTTTTTCTTTGTTCGATTCACACCAAAGCTTTTTCGTACGCGAAGGAGGATTTCTGCTCATTAGGTGACGCTGTAGATGGTAGTTGAAAATTGCACTAAAAGTAGATGATTCTGACTTGTTAAGTATGAATCACAAAAGAAAAAAGAATTTTTTGCAACGATCGTGGGTTCGACGTATTTTTCAAAAAAGGCAATAAGTCAAACATCTATGTTAATAGATAAGATGTGTTTGTCGTACACAGAAAGCTATTTTAATTTTTTTCGAATGTCGCCACAACTTTTCGATAATTTACTATCAATATATAATTGGGCCAATCATTTCTAAAAGGGATATTGTAGAAATAGTATTCAACCAAAGGATAGATTGGCTTTAACTCTGAGATTTATACAAATTTCTTCAAATGTGAATTAATTAGTTCTGAAATTTTTGATGCTCTTACAAATGTTTATTTATATAATATTTATATAAGAATATTTCATGTTTAAAACAACTTCTTATTTGCTGTATTGGTGGAAACATTGAATTTTTGTCAAGTAACAGAGATAAAAAAAAGCAAAAAAAAAAAAAGAACATTCATTATTTTGTGAAAGCAAATCAAATTAAAAACACAAATAGCATGCATCATTACTTTGCTAATGATGCCTGTTTCTATTGGATATAGATACATAATTAAATAATAATTTAAGTGTAATTAATAAAAATTAATTGATTAAAACTAGCTTTTAAAGAGTTAAATTTTATTCATAGTTCCAAATTGTTTACAGCGTATAACAGTTGAATATTGAAACCAGCAAATTAAAACTATTCCCTTGAAAAATTAAATTAATAAAACGAAAAATTCAGTAAATTCAATTTGATTCAACACTTCCTTTCGCTTTTAAAATTTAAGGTACAAAAAAATTATGCTATGCAAAGTGTGAAGTTTGAAAGAAAACCCATGTTTATAAAACTCATTTTTAAAGGTGCTATTTTTATGACTTTTATTTTCTGAATCGTACAAATGAGACTTCTATATATTATGATGGATTATTATTCTTCTATTTATTTGGACTCATCATGATTACTCATTTTTACAAGAAGTTGTGAAATTGTAAGCTAAACCAGTGCTCCGCAACCTTTTTATCGCTGCGGACCGGTCAACGCTTGATAATTTTACCGCGGCACGCTGAGGGTGGGACACGTTGATTGTTTATATTTTAGATTGCTTTGATTTAACAATTTTAATTTAGTTACATTTAAATATGCCTTCAGAATAAAATATAGTTTCACCAAAAATGAATAAAAGTGATTTAACGTGGAATATAAAGTGATTTCCGTGGAAGGTGCGCAAATCCTAGAGAAATGCTCCACTTTAAATAAGATGGCAATAGTTTAATGTTCTTTAGGCGGCCCGGCACCATTTGATCCACGGACCGGTACCGGTCCACGGACAGGGGTTTGCGGATCACTGAATTAAACAATCTATCCAAAAATATTGCACGAAAGGCGACTCTAAAAATTCCAAATCTGTTGCAAAAGCATATTCATCCATGATTGGTTGAGTGTGTGACATGTGTCTAAACTATACACACTCAAATGCCTGAAGTTAACTCGTTTTTAAATTAAAATTTTAGCGATCAAAACTTCTTTGACTGCCCGAGATGAAGTCTCTGATTGGCTAGACACTCAACGCTGACTGCCTTGGTGTAAATGCAGCTTTACTCGAAACGTATCAGAACATTCTGACCAAGTCTCCGACATTATAGTGTTTCCACTGTACTGAACTGAACTGATCAGAACATTCAGATAATAAACAGAAGTTTTATCTTCAGGAGTGGATCAAGACAGCGCTACTACACCCAGATAGTTTTTTTTAATGCAGTGCTAGCGCCATCTGTTACGAAATATGGAAACTAAAATAATTGAATTGCCTTGCTATTTTTGTATACCTGTATTATAGTCGAACGATTTTTGCGGAAGTGCTTTTTCATTTTATTTACATTTTTAATAATTTTTACTTTTGGTTTCTTGTTTTTTGTTTTATTTTGTTAATTGTTTTATTATCTTTCTTGTTATTTTAATTAGTCAATCTGTTTTTTAATTTTCTTTAATCAATTTTTGCATACTTATTGTTTTCTGAAATGAATGAGCATAGCAGAGACTTAATCTGTGCTCATTTTGTAATCAAGTCTTCACTCGCCCTTTCTGTTTGAAAAGGCATTTAAAAAGTATTCATGATCACCAACAATGTGATGTAAATGGAGAGATTTTGAAGGAATTCAATACTTTCAGTGGTATGAACAGTTGCATTTAAGGTCAATCGCCATATTTTCAAAAACTACCTTTATCCAACAGATGGCGTTGTTTGCAACTCGGATGACGTCAAAGCGATAAAGTTTGTAAAAAGATAACCCGTCGTTACTATAGCAACGGGGTGTGGTTAAGAAGTGATTGACAAATATAGTCGGTTTCAGAACGCATGCGCAGTTGCAGTAAAATAAACAAACTATTCAAAACCATAATCAAATGGTGAGAACAACGGGGTGCAGTGTTTTGTATTGTAAGTGCTGTCTTTTAAAATTGCCGCGGAAATGGATGCGCAGTCTTTTTTTTTTAAATCCGTGCAAATATTTTGGGATATCCACAAGTGAATGAACAAGTACGTTTACATTTTCTTGGGTATCATAAACATTGCCCATAGGGTTAAGAATAAAAATGGAATTTAAAAAAGAGTTTTAATTTTTGGTGGAAGGATTTGATAGACCTCCAGTTTTATTTTTGTACAGATATCTTTTTTATTTATATTAGCGTATTTAATTCAATTTTTTTTGTTTGATATGTATGTAATAAATTTCTTTCTGCTCATATCTTAGATCTATTTGAAATTGCTATGTAAGAGTACTAATCAGGAAATAATCATTTTCAATTTGAGTCTTTCACAAGAAAATGTTACTTTTCTAAGAAAATAACCTAGAGCAATTTTTTCACAAATAGTTTGTATAATTCTGTTTTCAAACTCATCTATTTCTTGTTTTACAAATAAATGTTATTATTTCCGATACGCATGAAAATATGACAAAAATTTCACTAAATTACAGTTGTCACTAAACCTGAAAAAGTTCGTTATTTGGAAAATTTCGTGAAATGATTTATCTTTCAATATAGTTTAAAAACCACTTAAAATAAATTTTAAATTCACATAACTATACTTACACACCTTTTTTGTAAGTTAATATCTATTTATTTTACATATCTTACCTACCAAAAAGAATTCGGCTAGGAAAGCAGGGGAAAAAAACAACTTTGTCAAGAAATACTCAGAAAAAAAAAATTTCCAACTTTAAAAAAGTACTTTTGTATTATGATTAACGCGAATTTGAATAACATTTTCCAATTTTAAGCTTACAAGTAATTTTAAACATGCATATTTTATGACCAGTAATTTTAAGAATGCTTGTCCTTCAATTTAACTACTGGTTAAGTCTATTAATTTTGTTTTGAGTTTTTTCGTTTTAAAAAAAAATGTTTTCTCTCATTCCTCGCATCTTTGCAGTGCACGAAATACCTCATCAGGCGTATATATATTTTTTTTCACACAATTCAAGTCTAATCGTTTCAAATGATTTTACTTGCTCATTACATCACATGTAGGTTCAGAAATATTTCAAAAACAGAGAGAAAAAAATCGAATCCCAAGAGAGAAAGTTCGATAAATGGAAAATGCATTTAGCTATTTGGAGGTTATTTGACGAAGAAAATCATAAAATGTTCTTGGTTCCAGGAAAAAGTTCGCAAGATAGAGGTCCGCAAAATGGAGGGCCGACTATATTATATTCATTGAATTAATTTCCAAATTAAGCTTCCTTTTTATTACACTTCCTTAATTTGGTATGGAATTGAAAACCTGTTTCCTTGTTGAAATTTAATAATTGTTCTTATAGATAATCCGAGAAAAAGAATGAATATTGTTAAATTTGGAAACCTGGAAGAAATATGAACATTTTTAAAATATTAACTTAAATGTTTTAAAAAACTAGCTAGAGTTCTCAGAGATCTAAATTTATATAAAACTTTTATGGAACAGATATATATATATATATAAGTATCTTCAAAAAATTTCAAAATTATCTTGAATAGAAAACCCTTTCATATCTTCCAAAACGAAAATCTGAGAAAAACACATATAAAATTTGTAAAGGCATAAACCAGAAACTGAAGAAGAATGTAAAATAGCTTGTAATTTTCTATGAGACAAAAATCGTTTTAACATATAATTATATCATATAGGAGCTAATCTCTCTGACTACAATGTAATGGTATTAATAATAAATCATTATTATTGTTGTTACTAAAAATCAATAACAGTATGAATCAAAACTTGAATTTTACTTTACATGTGCAGCATAGAATAAGTCTAATTGTCATACATCACTTTGACACTACTGGTACTGCAATTCATGGTTAGCTGTTCAGTGATAAAGGTTTAATTTTTTTGATAAGTATGTAATTATCTTTTTATGGGTCATGTCTAAGAAAAAGGATTTAAATTAATTATTTATAAAGTTTCATTTTTAAAATTGGTCTTTTAAATAAAATAACGTAGTATATATATACATTACATACGTTCAATAAAAGTATATTAATCACTTGAATTAATGAAATTATATACCGATGTATAAAATAACACTTTGTTAAAGCAAATTTCAGCCTTTGTTAGTATATGTATTTTTATGTTACTAATAATTTTTTAACTGTGCGTTCATTGAAGATATTTAATTAATGTAGTAACTTTTTTATAAATTAATACAAATAACTGGATTTTAAAAATATGAAGAAGCCAGCGAGCTGATTCTTTGGGATGACAAAAAAGAAGAAAAAAAAAAAAAATCTTTGGGAGGAATAGAAATTACTTTCAAACAACTAAAGGAAACACAATAACAGCTAGAATGCACAAGTTTTTTCTTGCATAATGTACGATGAGCAATTTTCGTCTTTGAACAGTGAAGAAGGGCAAACGGGGGTCAAGCAGTCGTAAAAACCACAGATTGGGCTTCTATCCCTCTCCCTCCATTGTGGAGGGACCAAGAGGGAGACACCAGATACTTTTTTTGTCTTCAGTTTATGTCGTTTAAAATGGAATTCTTAGAACACAGTTTTGTTGTATTTTCATGAATACCAGAAATAATATTAATTTATAAAATAAGAAATGGAAATGTGGTTAAAAAGATTATAACAATTTATGAAAAAGTGCTCTAATGACCATTTTCACAGAAAAATGACGTTTTCTTTTAAAAGACTCGTATCGAAACTTATTATGTTCTCGATGAGTGTTTCTTATAAGGCAATTTTCAGAAATTC
>BMAV01010266.1:172349-205455 GCA_019973955.1 Trichonephila inaurata madagascariensis
AAATGTGTTTTATTTTTTTATATTACCTAATAGATTGTAAAAATTTTATTGTTTACACTCCCGGGTTCCACGAGATAATTGTATACTCGTTAGTACAATGTCTTGCAAAACTAAATAATTTTCCAATGGAAAGTGCACTTTTTGACATTTGTTGGGAAAACATCTACAATAAGGGAGATGTAACGACTTATCGACCTTTCAACAGATATGATGTCCAAACTTTAAATTTAAGCAGGAAAAGCTCCTAAATCTTTTGTTGCAAATTCATACAAAATACTCAGTATTCCTCTAAACATTTTAATCCCATTCAGAACTATGTGTACAAGTGAAAAATATTTCTTGGCATAAGTGGCTACAAAAACAAAGTATAGGAATAAATTAAGCTCAGAATATGTAATGCGATTACAGTTAATTTCAATGGGCTTAGACTTCGACGGTTTGTGTGAAAAAATCAAGTACATATTTTAGTTACTAAACATAATGAATGGGTGGGTGAAACCTGGATCACAGATTAATATTATTAATTAATAAATTATATATTAAAAATAGATTAAATTTTTAAGAATCGACGCAATACTTTTTTTAATTGCCTTTACAAAAAAGTGTGTGTGGAATAGGGTTCGACAAAAATACTTTCTAGTTTTAGGGGCTTCACAAAAAGACCTTCTAGTTCTAGGGCAGTGGTGGCCAACCCGTGGCACGGTGCAGTTGTAACGGGGGCACGCAAAGACATACTGAAAATTGAAAGAAATTGAATGCATAATAATAAATAATTTTCTACAATTTTATTGAAGTGGGGTTGTCTCAGACAAAAGTCTCAAAATATGTTTGTCTGAATATAAACGTTTTCTGCTATGAACATAATATAAATATTATTCATACAGCTAGCTGATGTGTGCACATATAATAACCTAATTTTATTAGCATCTGCAAAAGTTAATCCTAATATAGATGACTTGGTAAAAAAAAAAAAAAAGAGTAATTCAAAAAAAAGCCACATTAAGTAAATACTAACTGTTTTAATAATTATTTAAAAATAAATGTTTCAAATTACTCGTTTTTATTTTGTACCTAACTTAACTGAATTGAACCTTTAAAAAGTTTATTAACAATAAAACCTAAATTTGCACTTCATCTTATTTTTAAATTTCTTGCATTAAAAAAAATATGCTATTTGCGTAAAAATTCCATAAGCCTATGAGTAATTTTTTTTTACTTTTCTATATTTGTTTGGTGGAAATGTTAAAAAAACGGCACTCGTAATTATTTTTTATCAAATCGTGGTACTCTTCTCGAAAAAGTTGGCCACCCCTGTTCTTGAAGCTCTGTGAGTAGAAAAAGTTTGAAGACCACTGTTCCCCAGTCACCCCACTATCAGTGCTAAAAATAGAGTCCCCCTCTCCCCCCCATAGCAGTCCTGTTCAAACGATTCCCTTTCTACCGGTCATTCTAAAATTTAAGCAAAGACTAACAGTCAGCTGATCTCAAGGTCACTTGACCGTTGCCCTTTCGAAAGGATGTCGTGGGGAGTGGTTTCTTGATGTAGTTCTAGGGTTACTTTATTTTTAACACCCCCCTCCCACCTTTTTCATGAAAAAAAAAAGCAGAATTAGGGATTTCTGAAGTGATTAAAGTCATTATTAGTGTAGCAAAATATTCTTTTCATAAAATATAGTATCTGCAGACATAGTAATAAAGCTTGCCAAATATGGCGTCAGAAAATTCTGGAAGCAAGGATATATGTATTTTTCGTAATTTTAAAATTTTCTAGACTATTTCTGACATTTCTACCTTTCAAGGCGGATTTATATGAGTAATTTACGTTCTCAACAAAAGTTTTACGCCTGAATAATGTGATTTCATTGTGCAAAAGTACCTTAACCATGTCAGTGCATTTAGCAGATCCCCTTAAAAAAAAATTAGTTTATAAATTTTCAATGTAGTAGACTGAATTGTATACATTTACATATAAATGTTTTCTACTGAAGTAATAAATGTAAACCTTTTAATTAACATTATAGAATTTGTTACATGGAAAGAAGAAGAAAACAAGACTATGTCAAAATATGTTAGACAGCGAGGTTGTAAAACACTTAAAAATGGAGACATAGTGATAAATTATCACTGTTGTCGAAGTGGGACATACAAACCAAAAGGGAAAAGTCTCAATAATTTAAAGTCTCAGGGCTCTGCCAAAATTGGAATTAGTTGCCCAGCAGTAATAAAAGTTAGACAGAGTACTGAAAATGTAGTAGTGCAGTATTTCCCGAAGCATCAAAATCATGAAATTCAATTGGAACACTTAAGGTTATCAGAATCCGATAGGACAGCTATTGCTGGTATAGTATTTTATTTATATTAGAGTTTCATTATTCTTAATTTTATTATTATTAGTTACTATTGTTAGTTTTGTTTATTTATTTTCAGGAAGATTAAAAGAAGGCATTAGTGAAAAAATTTTTTTGCAGGATATTAGAGAAGAAATTACTGTTGACAGTGGCAGAAAGATGCTTATTGAAAAAAAGGATATCCATAATATTAAAAGGTACTTCAATGTGCAGTGAGTGTCAAGCTATGGGCTCAAGAAATGAAAAATAATGGAGAAAATTGTACTGTTTTTTTTCAAAGAGCAGGAACAATTAGGGAATGACTATTGTTTAAAAGATGAAGATTTTGTCCTCGTAATCATGACAGATTTTCACAGAAAGAAATGATTACAAAATATGGGAAGGACAAAATTTGTACTGATGGAACACATGGGATAAGCAGCTATGATTTTAATTTATACTCAATTCTGGTAGATGATGAACATAAAAATGGAATACCTGAGGCATTTTGTTTTTCCAACAGAAGTTCTGAAGATGTATTCAAAATTTATTTTAGTGCCATTAAAAATACAGTAGGTAAAATCGAAACTACAACATTTATGACTGATGATGCTCCAGCATTTTATAATGCTTGGAGTTATGTGATGGGCACAGTTAAAAATGTCTTGTTGTGTGCTTGGCATGTCACAAGAAACTGGCACCAAAATTTAAACAAAATTAATAGTCCTGAAAAGAGAAAAATTGTTAATAAGGCAGTGAAAGATGAACTATGTTTAGAAACATTTTCCAACCTAATGAAGCAATTCATAGAAGACTTATGAAATGACCCAGATACTTCTGAATTCGGAAAATATTTCCAGCAAAATTATGCTCAGAGACTTGAAAAATGGGCCTATTGTTACAGAAAGGGTCTGGGCATAAATACAAACATGTATTTGTGTGTGTGTGGGGGGGGGAGTCCCTTCATAAAAAAATTAAGTACCATTATTTAAATGGAAAACATGTCAAGAGATTACATGTTGCAACAGATGGTCTCTTAAAACTTGTAAGAGACTTAATATTTCAATGTTTAGTAAAAATTACAAAAAAAAAAAAAAAACCATTTCCTCTGATAAACTATCAAAAATTATGAATAGCCTCAGATTAAGTCTAGAGATTCAAAACAATAAAATTGAAAAATTAGCAGATAACAAGTGCAAAATTGAATCTAATCATTCCAACTATATAGTATGCAAGAAAGAAGAATGCCATAGATTATGTAACATTAAATGTACTGCCTGCAGAATTTGTATTCATTCCTATACATGCACTTGTGTAGACAGTTTAATATGAGGAAATATTTGCAAGCACATTCATAAAGTTCCCCAAAAGTTTTTAAATGATGATACACATAATGAAGAAATACAAGAAATTTATTTAAATCAAAATGATGTTTTAAAAGAAACCTTTGATATTTTACCGTGTAGCTCTAAATCTGCTAATAATGATGGCAGTGAATCCAAAAAAAAGAAAAATTGAAAGCGTTCTTGCTCTTATTGATAAACACAAGTGTACACCAGAAGAAAATAAAATTCACAGGAACCTAGATAGTATATTAAATATTTTCTATAACAAAAAGGAGCACAATAATAAAAGAATTAAAATGATGGAATTCTCGACTATAAATATAAAAAATAAGATTGAAAAACAACTTGGATATTTCTCTACATGAAAAAAAAGATGTACTGCCAGTACACTCAAAAATCCAATTACTGAAGAAGTAAACAATATTAAAGAAGGATTACTGTTAAATTCACAAGAAATTACATCCATCAATACAGATTTTAACCATACTTATTGCAATCAAAATAAATAATTCCTAACTGGTGGTTCCAGTGCTTAGTTTAATTAATAGATAAAATTAATCTATTTTCATTTTTGTGATTCTTTATTCTTTCAAGTCATATACATTTAACAACTGGCATAAACATACAATTAAAATATGTTATCCTGGTGATTATATTTTATCTCAATATATTATAATGTGTGTGTTGAAAAGAAAATAGCTATATGTATTAAGGTTATATTATTTTGAGAAAGAGTTATTCTTAAAGGATACTTTTAAAAAATTACTTCAAAGTTGACATATTGCCTAATTCTTTTGAAATCAAAAAAGAATCTAAATATAGGTAAATTAATTTAATGTTATATATATAAATTAAGGTTATATTTCTAATATTTTATGTTTTAATTTTACTTCATGAGAAGCAAAAGTGTAGATATTTTAATGAAATTTACATAATTCAAAAAAATTTGGCTTTTTCAATCATATTTATTTTATAGTAGCTGCATGGCTGGGCATTGCACGGGCTCTTTCAAGTTTTAAAACAAATAAAATTCAGCATTTTATAGCAAACATGATATTTTTTAAAGAGGGTAGAGCCATTGCAAGACAAAAATTAAAAATAATTTTTTTAATGAGTGTTCACATTATAAATCATTTTAATTTAATTGCAATTTGGCCTTACAGTAAAGAATGATTTCATAAAAATATATATTTGAATGTAAGAGAGGAAATTAACATTCTGCAAAGGTAAATAGAAATGAATCAATGAAAATATTAATAAAAATTATAACAGAAGTATGTCTATGCTATGAGTGAAATAACCTGAAAGATATATAAACCAAAAGAAAAATTAATTATGTGATAAACCATTTTACTAAAACATTATCATAAATAACATATATTAGAAAGCCTTCATTTGGAAAAAAAGTAAATTAGTACAAACTAAAATTTTAAAAAATAGATAAAATAAGCCTACATAGTAATTTAATTAAATTTTCCATAGCATTAAATTAATATTACATGAGGAATGGATGTAATACTATCTAATATCTATATTACATTTAATGTAAAATTTAGATGTAATACAATAGTGATAAAATTAAATTAGCAAGAACCAAAATAAAAAAAACTCTACAACAGACCTATGTTGTAAAAAACCATAATGAACCTAATGAGAGAAATAAACCTTGTCGATAAAAAATTAATTTTTAAACAATACTTATTTGCAATATTTCAATAAAAAATCCTTGTAATTCTGTTGCAAAGAGCAAACAAATGAGAAAATACAATGATAAATAACTACAGAGATAGTTGAAATATATATGAACAGTAAGATATGTATAAAGCACATGATCTTCATAAAACTAAAGGAGAAACATTATCAGAGGCAAAGTTGAACCGTGATGACATGAGATGTAAAACCCCATCAACACTGAATTGTAAAGAAATCTAAAGAAAAAATACGAGAAAATCCTATCAAGCTGCATCTTTTTTCTACAAACATTTTTAGATCAGAAATGGTATAAAAAGAATATATATTTCAAAAAACAAAAAATCTCATCTGTTTTCCTGTAATGATGAGAACATGGTATTTGTTGATAAAGGAAGAAAAGAAATAACCTTTTTTTTTCTAATCAAAGGAAATGTCATAGAAATATATGCATATGTGTAACAAATGTATACAATGTATATGTATGAAATCTTCAAAAATCTATATGAAGAACAGATTGTCAGAAAGAAAATCAAACCATGATGCCACACGACAGAAATTGCATTAACACTGAATTTTAAAGTGCATAAGAAAATAACTTTGTTGTGCATTCAATCACATCCATAGTTTCAGTGTAAACCTTCTTGATAAACAATGTTAACTATCTTTCCATGAGGACTTATCGGTTATCAAAACCATGAGACCAAATACAGCAACATGTAGGAAAAATGCCAAAATCTAATTAATACCAGTTGACATAAAAGTAGTTTTTTTTCAAATATTGTCAATCTGTGTTAATAGTAATCAGTTTAAATTTTTTACTATTTTCTTTTTGTTATACTGCTAGCTAGGATTTTCTAATTTATTGTTAGAATAAGCAAGATTTAGAATTTGTCAATTAACAAAGAAAAGCAATGTTTTTTCTGACAGAAAGAAACTGTAAAAGATTTTTTTGGTGAATAAATAATCATGATCTAAGATTTTGTTAGGAAAAGCTTCACAAACTATTGTTTAGCTGAAAAACTAATTTTTGAGTCACTGTATCATATAACTTATGTCCACTACAATCATACGTAAGGGAATAAACAAATATAAAACTGTGTGAGACTGAAATAGAAATTATAACATTAATTTAAATTGAAAGGTTATCAAAAACAGAAATTTAAGCCCTAATTTTGATAAAATTACTATAAGCAGTTCTGAACAAACAAAACACTAACAGAAAATCTTAAATACGAATAATTTAAACAGATTCTTCATGCAAAGCAAAAGTGTAGATATTTTAATGAAATTTACATAATTCAAAAAAATTTGGCTCTTTCAGATATTTATTTTATTATACAATAAATTATTTTCATTAACTAAATTAATTTAATTTTTCTTCATTCAGAGCAAAAGTGTAGATATTTTAATGAAATTTACATAATTCAATATATTTGGCTTTTTCAGTCGCATTTATTTTATAATAAAATATATTATTTTCATTAACTAAATAAATTGAAGATTAAACTGAGATTTGTGATAAATAATCATGAGATATATTCACAAAAATAAATAATATTTTGGACAACAGATGGCGATAGCACTGCATTAAAAAAAAATCTATCTGGGTGCAGTAGCGCTGTTTTGATCCACTTTTATCTTCTGAAGGACTTTTATGTAGGTATGGACCATGTTAGGTGATACAAGAAAATATGTATTAACAAGACTTCTACGCAAATAACCTAAAGATAAAAGATTCTTTAGTTGCATATTTATGTATTATTTTTAAAGAGTTGAAAAAATATTGACATTACACTTTGAGGTTATGCAAGTGGTAACTATTGTCCGACTTCCAACCCTCTGCGTATTAGCGTATATGTGAATGAATAACATAACCAAGTGAAGTGAGAGGAAAACACATACTAAAATTGAAATAAACAGAGGCTCTTTGCACGTAAGTATTAACTCTTGTATAACGCAATAATTTTTCTTGTCGAATAATTCTCATCTCAAATTATGAAATTACAATGGATCTTTAAGATTTTTCTAAAATATCCTTTTATAGAAACTAGCTTTAATTATTTCAAATGTTATCAAGATAAGTTATGACTACAGTGGCTCTCAAAAGTGTTCGTACACTTATAATTTGCGATAAAATTTAATGTTTTCAACTAATAAAAATTAAAATATCGGAATTGTGAAAACTTTTTTTAAATAATATCTGCAACTTGTTCTTATTGGAATAACGTAATCAATTTTTAAAACATAATATAAATTTTTTAAAAAAAATTACGCGACAAAAATCTTTGTGCACTTTAAAAAAATCTTAACATAGCTTTAAATATTGTATTTCTTGTATTAGTATTTAGTAAAATATGTTTTAGCCTCCACAACAACTTTTAAACATCTTGGTGAGGATTTCATCAGTTTTTAAAAGGTTTCTGCATCGATGTTTCTCCATTCTTTTGTGATTATTCTTCTTACTTCGCATATGTTATATGTTTTCTGGTTTGGGTCCTATTATAGCCTATCCCTGGTTTTTGTGCTTTTTTTTGTTGCTAAGTTGGGCGATAAGTTCGCCAAACTAGCAACCTTTCTTTTTTTAATTCTTTAAAATAAGGGACCGTTATTTTTCATCGTTAGGTATTGGCAATTAGTAATTTCTATTAGCTTTGGCAACCCTACTAACTATGTGTGAGTGGTAAAGGCTGTTACCATTTATTCGACGCTTTGCTGCTGCGATTACCGGTCATTGTTAGCAAGACGAAAGCAAGCTTAATTTTCTTTTAAAATTTTTTGTAAAAAAGGTGGTAATTATTAGATGGTGCTTTTCAAATTATGTAGATGGTTTTCAATAACGGGAAAGAATCCGCATGATGTAAGGTATGTGGATTTGCAAAAGTTGTTTGAGTAATTTTAGAATGTGCTTCATATATTTAGGAAACTAAATCATACTGGAATTTGTTCATAAAGTTTCAATTTTTCCTTTTTTGAACATCCATTCCTTCTTTTTAGAATGTTCTTAATTTCCTACATTAAGAATTTGAACTTTTTCATTAATTTGTTCTTATTAACATCTTAAAAATTTCAATTTTTCTACATCGATCGATTTCTTTTCGGAATGTTCTTAATAGCCTATTTTTCAAAAGTTAATAAAGAATTTTCCATTTTTGATTTTTAGATATAAATTTTTACTTATTAGAATGTCTTTAATTTCCTGTTTTTAGAAGAGGAGATTTTGCTAAATTTGTAACGTCTGAAAAATTTTTCTTTTGAGCTTCCGATTCTTCTTTCTTTTTTTTTTTTCGGAATGTTCTCCATTTCCTAATTTTGAAAAGTTAAAATTTCATGGAATTATTGTTTTGTAAGTTTTAAAAAGTTTCTATTATTAGAAGCTAAATTTGACTCAAATTCTTTCTTAAAATTCTGTTTTCCATTTTTGTTCCTTTGGACTAAATGCCATGTTTTTTCCAGTTTGCTTGGACACACGACTTTGAAAAACTCACCTTGGCGCAACTTGAAAAAAATCTTCGCCAAGGGTTTGGCTATATTAGGGTTTTATATTATGTTTTAAAAATAGATTATTTCAATAAGAACAAGTTGCAATTCTGATGTGTTAATTTTTATTAATTGAAAACATTAAAAACAATTTCAGAGTCACTTAAAAGATTTTTCCCCCCTTATTACGTGTTACTGTATTAAAAAAGGTATTTGTGTTTTACGCAGAAGCAGCAGTTCATATTTCCTATTAAAAATTTTTTTTTTTTGCACAATTATCTAATGTAATCCTTTATGAAACACACTCTTTTTCAGTTGTTTAGCAGAGTTGTGAGATCTATGTGACACTTTCTTATGCCATCTTTTCTATGAGACATTGAAATTTTATATAAATTCATTAATTAGACATTCAATTTAAATTCTAGCATCAAGGAAGCAATGAAACAATTTAATAACTGAGATGAGCTTTTACTTGGATTGGTAGACATATTTGTAGCACAACTAAACAGAATTTTAATTTTAAAAAAACATATATTTTTGTACATTGTTAAAGGCACATACAGAGTTTACATTGCAAAAATATGCTGTTCAATTGGGAGAAAAATTCATCTTGCACTGAGGAGATTATAAAGATTACTTAAGGGGGAAAAACAAGTTATAATATAAAGGTGGAGAATATAAAAATGCTTGAAACGAAACAAACATTATATTCTTGGAGTGGGTTGCCTTATATAGAAAATAGTTAAAACTTTAAAAATATAAAGGAATTAATTTGTTATTGATACATTATGCTCCAAATGTCTTTTGCCGCAGTTTTGAAATCACACCAAATAAAATTTTGGCACTCAATAGTTTTTATTCCAAGATGGTGAACTAATTTGATAACGGGGTAATTGCGCCAAGTGCTGCTTTGCGCAATGAGATCACGCCTAGCAGGGTTTGCTGTAGCTGGACTGGAATCCAATATGGCGGCGTCTGCTTAGGCATCGGGACAGAAAATAATTTGAATTGCATGATTTCCGACAATTTTAGATGTAACAAAAGAATAATGTTGATGAAAATCGTAAAAATAGGTAGTGAAATAGTGTACTTACCTTTTATGGATGTGGACGAAAGCATGGTATATGATGAGTACCAGGATTTATTTTTATTTTTTGCAAAAGGAAAGGAATATGAGGACTGTAATAATTACGAAAGGTTATTGATTGAAGTGTGAAAAATGCATTTTTTGAACTGGTTGTAATAATGAAGAGGAAGTTTTAAAAATTAAAAAAAAAAAGGTGCAATGCTAGTGGTTGAAAATGTTACGAAAGGATTATGAATTTGATTCAACTCCCCCTCCCGAAACGATTCTCCATTCAGCCCAATTAATACTGCGAACAAGGTTAAGAAATTTAATGAATGGGTCCTCTTTCAGAGCGAAACAAATTTTCCTGAACATGTACCAGGCGATATATCCTTCAAATCTTCCTTTTCGATTATATTCAGGCAAGGAAGCTTTGAAGTGGCGCCAGGTAACTTTAATAGTATTAGTATGAGCGCCGGTCTCAGAATCAACGAATTCAAGCGAATGGTTTACTGTAAGGTGAAGATAGCCTCTTTCACTCAACCTTTCATAAGATTTCCAGCAGTCCGATATAACAGTTGTTCCTGGTTCGATCCATAATTCAATAAAGCCGAGAAGTGTTTCTGCCGTCCTGTCGTGAACTGCAACCAGGAAGCAGCGTCCCGTCTCACACTACATCGCCAAAAACCCACTGTCCCTCCACGAAATGACCCTTATTATATTTTCTTTTCCCAATTTTACTCTCATCAATTTCAACCGTTTTACCCTCCCCCCCAAGCTTCTCTGTGTTAATGACAATATGTTCTATTAACACATCGGACGCATAGCTGCGCCAATCGGCAACAGAATGCGAATAAAGTCCGAGCTCCTTATGAATTTGAGCGAACGACGAACGTTGGAAGAATTCATAAATTAAAAGAAGAATGGTTGAAATAGGCAATTTGCTTCCTGAAAAAAAAAAGAATTGAATCAGATAGATTTCTTACTGCAGCAGCGCGAATTTCCGCAGTGAAAGATGTGACCGTCCAATTTTTTCGATGTGTCCGGAGCAACCTTCATGTTGTGGCCACATTTTTCACATTGGACCGCGTTCGAAATCATTGAAATTTTGGAAAGGAACGAGAAAAAATAATCATTATTTTTTAAAAATAAAGTTGACCAAAAGTGTGAATAGGGTACACCTTTAGGACCAAAGAAATTAAAAGAAGAGCCATGATATGTCCTGGAAAAAAAAATCCCGGTACTCACCAATTACTGTGTAAATGTCCATTTTCTGGAGAAAAACAAAAACAGAGCAAAGCAGCAGGTGAATGAAAATGATAGCATTTTCGAAGAATTTGAATTAAAAACGTCTGAAATGCAAATTTTGACCGCGCAATAAAAAGAAACCAATAAGAATGAAGTATTTAGAATTAAAATCGTCTGAAATTAACAGGATTAGCGTGTGCAAAAAAAAAACAAACAATTAGAATGAACTACAAAAAACGTCATCTCCATGGCAACCACATCACCAAACAAAAGAAATTTCAAGGCAACCGTATTGTAATTTTATCGCCCATGTTAGCCAACATTAACAACCACTTGGCGCTACTACCCCCGTTATCAAATTAGCACGGATGGAGATCTAGCACGTAGAACTCGACATGAATAATAATGTAATTGAATGACTTATTCCTGATAAAAGAGTACAGTTGCATTAATTTTTAAAGAAGAAAAAGTATAAAATAAACAAAAATGTCCTTACTTTTTTTGTGGAAAACAAATTGGAAAAATATGAGTACTAGAATTCAAAGAAACAAAAAAAAAAAAAAAAATGAGGTATTTAGAAATACCAGAAAAATATGGCAAATTGAATATGGATGAAATGATAATAATGGCTATTAAAAATTTCAGCCTGAAAAAAGAAATTTCTTTCAAGAGAAAAAAATTGGTTATGGAGTTATGAATTGGATTCCTCAAATATATATTCTTTGAATATATTTTCAATAAATTCAAGGCCCAAATATATTAAAAAGAACTTGCATAATTTTCAATACATCCAAAAATTCTAAATTCCTTTAATGAATTTCATTGAATAAGGAACTTTTAAAAATGCATGAATTAAAAGCAAAATAAAGTGGAAATTTGCAGTTTACTTCCTGTGAATAAAGAATGTCTGATAGATTTACTATTGTGACCACATACATTTGCACCATAACATCTGCAGTAAAACATACAGTCATAAAATTTCTTAACCTGTTTTTAAACAGTTTTCATTTGGCTGCCACACTTAAGAGATTTCATGACATCCAAAATGAACAGAATCTTTTTTAAGATGAGGAAATTTTTTTTTTAAAAAAAGTAGAACTCTTAGAAAACATAGTAGACAGAAAGTTCAAATTCAGCAATCCTTTCATCCATAAAAATTGAAAGCAGAGTCCTCATATTCTTTTAAAAAAAGATCCTGGTACTCATCAATAATATTTGAAATAGCCATGTTTCAATAAACTACACTAGACAATGCGAAGTATGAAAAAAGTTTGTAAACAAAATCTAATTAAAAATATCTCAATTTTATACGGTTACCTCCGAAAAAATCATCCAATAAAAACTTAATTATAATATTTGTAATTATATGATGCCAACCACACACAGAACCAAACATTACAAATCAAGATAACCATATTGTAATGTTTTTGCCCAACTTGGAAAATGTCAACAACTTGGCATGTAGTGTACTGGTACCAAATTAGTGCAAAAGTAAAATACTCATGAGAGAGCTTTGCATATGAACTTAAATGTAGTTAAGTTGATATGTTTCATGATCACATTCATGTATTTTGGAGAGGGACTTGTCTATTTTTTTTTTTTTTCCAACATCCTCATCAGAAAGTGAAATGTTTAAAGTCCATATATTTCAAAAATATCAATCGCAGTGTATGATGGTATATTAGCAAGAAAATCTTGTTTCCTGTGTAAAAAAAGGGACATATGTAGAGACTATCAAAGTCTATAATTAGCTAAATATGCTAAGCTGAATTTCTCTAATTAGCTGAGGACAAACTGCTCTTAGGAATTTTAGTACTTAAGTATGAGACCATCGACCAATTCCACCAAATTAAAAACCAAATGCTGTGTTGTAAAGCCAATAAAAAATGAAAACTTTCCTGCACATGCTTAAACACAATCTTTATAAGGTTTTAATTTTCTTCTAATATATATTTTGTGAACAGTCATTAAAATTTTAAATCTGCCTTCTAAAGAAAAGATTGTAGTAGAGTATTTCCAAAATTACAGGATCATTTTATTAAACAGAAAGTGTCAATGGACACACACACAATATGCAAGAACTTGTACTTAATTTCCTAATGGGAGACTTGTGCATGAGAAAAGTCATGCTCATTAAATTTTGCTTAAGAATAATTATTTTATTAATACATGTATTTTTCATCTCTAAATTTAGTTTAAATGTTTATTAGGGGTAATAGAAAATAAAGATAAAATAAAGGTTTCCTAATAATTGAAGAATTATTATGTATACATTACCACTAAAAGTACAGAAATCAGCTTTTTTACAAATTATGTAGATTATATGCAAATTAACCTTCTTACCCTCTTCAAAATATGTCATGCTTTACCTAGGTGGGTTTAATATAGTATTATAGTATATTTAATATAGTATTATGGGTGGATCCTAGGAGGGCAGGCACACTTCTTGGTGACAAATTTTTTGGCATCAGAATTTTTGCAATAAAGTTTACAATATGGCAACCCTGCAAAATTTAGTGAAGTAGTAACCCTACTTGGAGCGGATTTTTTTTAGTTTTTCAGAATTTGAACAGCGGTCATTTTTTTCCCCGACAGTCATGTTGAAAGGCTTAAGCCATTTATACTGGTAACAATGTTTTTCTTTTTTGAAGCTCCAATTGTTTTTTATTCTTTTGAATGAAAGAGGTGAGAAAGAAATGATTGCTTAATGAATGAGTGAACAAGATTGAAAATATTTCAGTATGGATGTCCGAAATATGAAAATTTACATTTGCGAGAAATTGTAGATCGTTAGTTCATCGGCCTAAAGCATTCATTAGCTTCGTTCTTCAGCTGCGCTTTAGAAGCAACGATTCTTCAGTTTTTCTTATAGAATCCATTTTAGAAACTGCGTTTTCATCGTAAAAACACGATGAATGGATTTTCTTCTGAATAAAAGGTAAGTAATGATTGTTTTTTATATGAAGAAGGATTGATAGAATCTTGGTATGGATGTCCAAAATTTGGAAAGAATTTGTATTTAATTTCTTATTTTTCATTTGATGTTTCCTATGTTGCCCATTTTAGAAACCCACTTTTTTTTAAACGTTTTTGGTCTCTTGATGCCACTTAGAAAACCACATTTTTCCCTCTTGTTTTCATCTCTGATGCCATTTTGAAAAACGCAGGTTTATCCTTGGCGCCTCTTGGCAAGAAACTTTTGTCACCAAATAGAGCAGTGTGCTGTTCTAGGATTTTACCAGTATTATATATAAGGTACTTATGTATTATCGTAACAATCTCCAACGTTAAAGATAACCCCCCAAGTTGGCAGCCATAATTTCACATGTGTTGTATGTGCTGAATTGGCAATCGTGTGCTTTGTTTCATTTAATGTCGCCAATAGGTTGCGATAATACGCAAGTACCATATATAATTGATTGGAATCATAAAGATTTACTGTAGGCAGGAAGAAATGTTTTCTATATAGTTCATTTTATGTTATTTGTAATTATGGTTGTAACAAGTATTATTTTAGTTCATTTATATTCCCTCTTCTCCCCTTCTTTTATTATTTTAACCTCCCACTGGCCAGTGTCTTGATTCTGTACAAGATTTTGAAAATATTAAAACAAATTATATATTAATATATATATTATATAAAATATAATGTATTTTATTGACAAGTTGTAATTACATTATTGCCAATTTTTCTATAAACAAGTTTTACAATAAATATTTACAAATTCTTGGCAGAGAAATTTCTGGAACACTGCACACTTACTGGTCTGAGTTTTCTTATTTTTCGCAAGGCCACATTCATTACCACTAAAGCTCAGAAGCTGTTTACTGTGCACATTATCTAACTAATCTGCAGATGAACTGATGTGCTCTGTGTTAATGTGCTGAATAAAGAGGTTTATGCATTTTACCTAAGTAATGTGCACTTTAACAGCTTCCATATCATTCAAGTTCAAAAGTTTGTTTTTTTTCTTTTCCTACTCTTTTCCCCTCCCTCCACTTTTAGTTTGGTTTCACCAACATCATGTCATTGATGGTTGCTTTTATTCCTCATAATTTGTGCTGGCTGTCAGTTCTTTAGCACAGCTAATTCTACCTTCAAAATTTGTTTCTGCCAGTTAGTGCATGAATTTGTACTCTGATTTTTTTTAAAAAACAGTTAAGTTTAACTCCTTGTATGCAAGCAATTACGGAACTGGTGAGTGAAATAAAGCGCAAATCTCTCTTGCAAAAATTCAAAATATAATAGTGTCTTAGTGACAAAACAGAAGTATGATTTCATACTTGAAGTTGTAGAGCGAATAAAAGTTTCCAAGATATAATCACCTCCAGATTGTCAGATAATTCAAAGGTATGATGCATTGACTATACAAAGCTGTACAAAAATTTGCTCATGCCAAACTTATAACATATTGTATTCTACTTATTTGTCAATTGTCCGCAGTGAAAGAGACCCAATAATCAAGCAATAGAATACCCTTAATGAGAACAACTTGCCTGGATTCACAGTCCATGTTTGAATTTGTATATAATCACCATTCTCTTGCATCACATGATCAAGGTAACTTTCTATGTCAATGAATGGTCACATATTACATATGATACTCGTCATATGTCAGTTCTGTGGTAGCCCAGTGGTCAAGGTATTGGATCATGGCAGGCATGTCATGAGTTTGAGCCCAGTACCATTAAAGTCCCACCGTGTAGGGCAGTAATGCACATTAAATCTGTCGAGAGCTGAAACGTCCTCCCTTTGATGTGATGCGGTAGTTGGGAGAGGGAGGTGCCAGCTCAGGTGTCGTCCACATCACTTGACCATGGTTCAAAATTATGCGGTCTGTCACCAAAAGCCCTCGTGTAGCTGAACAGTGCAACGTTAATATTCACTCGTTATATGTCGCAGATCAATTGAAGAAAAGTGACAATGAATGCCACTTTATAGTACTATCATTATTTATGTGCACTACCATATATTGACTATTCATTTTATGCATTTTTATGCATGTTGATAATGTATCAATTTGACCCAGGCAGGTAAAATGGGCACATTATTCTAGAAGCTTACACCTTCTGTCTGGTTGAGATTAACAATGGATGAAATTCACCTGACATCTGCTATTGAAATTTGAAAAGAAATAATCAATTTACAACTATCCCTTTTCTTGCATTTTTATATTTTTGTTGACAAGGTTGGCATAAAAATCCCAATACATTTTTATTTGAACTTGAGTTTTGTTTTTATAAAGTGTATTTAATTGCTTAATTATTGGGTCTCTTCCACTGTGGCCAATTGATAAATAAGTAGAATACAATATGTCATAAGTTTGGCATGAGCAAACTTTTTCACATGTTCTAGAACAGGGGTATCAAACTCAAAATCTAACTTGGGCTAAACAAACAAGATTTAACTTTAGGCATGCCGCAAAAAAAATCAACATTCATAGAAACGTTGGTTTATTTTGAATATATATAAAAGAACAAAAAATTTTAGTCTTTATATCCTGACACTTGACATCTCTTTTCTTCTGCTACCTTTCCAATTTCAGGAAAATTTAAAAAAAAATTATGTATTATTGTGTAGGGATATATATTGGCCGGACTGCGAGTTTGACACCCCTGTTCTAGAACATCTGATGGCTCAATGAATTTTTCAGTCTTGTACTGTCAACACATCATATCTTTGAATTATCCTATAATCTGAAGATGATTATATCTTGGAAAATTTTATTCACTTTACATCTTCAAGTATGAAATTATACTTTTGTTTTGTCACTGAAACACTATTATATTTTGAATTTTCACTTGATAGATTTGCAAAGATCCTTTTCTTTATTTTATTCACCAATTCAGTGATTCCTTGCATGCAAGGAGAGTTAAATTTATGTTTTTAAAAAAATTCACAGCACAAATTCATGCAACTGCCGGTAACAAGATGCTAGAGAAACCAAACTAAAAGTGGAGGGAGAGGGGAGGAGTAGGAAAAGGAAAATAAAAAACAAACTTTTGAACTTGAATTATAGGGTACTTTAATTATTGTTTACTCTTTGGTAGAATGCAGAGACCTCTTGATTCCACACATAAACAAAGCAGATAAGTTTATTTTCAGATTAGATAGATAATGTGCACATTAATGGCTTTTAAGCTTTAGTAGTAACATATATATTAGCTTAGAATTAATGCTAAACATAAAAATTAAAATTGTTGAAAACTTACATATTTCAGAAAATCTATTTTTGATCACTCATCTAATTAGTTAGCATCTAATTCATCATTAAATCAGCTCAGAAGCTATAAATGTATATGGTGTGATTAAGACAGAAAAGCTTCTTACGCTTTATGCTGTATTTCTTTGATTTTTCTCTATGGACAGTAAATCTGGTTTTATTTTATCTGAAATCAGCTAGCTTCCTTACAGTATTGTAGCATAACATGCTGTTTCATTTTTTACCTCCCTTTTTTAGAATTGCTTGAATCTGAAATTTGTCATGTAAATCACATTTCATTACATCAAAAGCTCTTTTTTTTTGCTTTAGGAATAACCTTCATTCTGTAATTCCTTATTCCCGTTACTTACATTCTATAATTCCTATAATAGGGGCTTTAATATAGCAATTTTTAATTTTTAAAAATACAAGGAAGCATTAAACTCACAAAAGTACAGACTGCATTAAAAGGTACCAATATTTCACAATTAATTGGATATCAGCTTCTAAATGTATATGTAGAGGCTAATGGTGAAAAGCGAAAAAGATGGCATTGTATGCAAAAAAGTTATTTACATGAAAAAAAAACAACTTATTATGAATTCAAAATTTGCAACACTGGGCTTTTATCCTGCACTTTTTGAAATGTATAATAAACTTCAATTTTTTTAAATAGTATTTTTCCTACATTTATCATGTGTTCAGTTACCTAGTATCTGATGTATATTTTGAATTCTCCTATGTTAGTTTATAAAATGTTTGTACAGTCAGGGGGAAAAGGAATAGAGGAGTTCTTCACACACACACACAAAATGCTGAACTTTCACAACTATGTGCTAAAACGACTTATAAAGAAAATAGTTAATTTAAGTCATATTATATGTATATTTGTTTGTACACTTTATTAGTAATGTATAATTTATTTTGCCTTACAAATAATGAGCTCAAATTTTTAAAGTGTTCATTTCCCAACAGTGTATATATATAACTTTTTTTTATTAAAATGAAACAATTTTCTTTAAAATTCACAATACAAAACAACATATTCACAATAAACAGAAATTTTGAATGTACTCTAAAATATGTTTTTGTATTAAATCATGTGAATATTAAGTAAAACATTTAAAATTTCTATATGCATTTTTTTTAAATTTATAATTACCTAAAAAATACAACTACTTAGCTAAAAATAAAACCACGTCTTTGGTGGGTTTTTTTCGATATCAATATATGTGACATTAAGTGGTCTTTATTTAACAGAATTTAGTAAATTGAATTATAGACTGAGAAAATATTAACTTTTAATTTTTTTTTCTAAGTTGACATGGTCTTTAAAAATGTTGACTTTTTATTTCTATCATTCAAGTAGAAAATCAGAGAAGTTTTCTAAAATTTTATTTAGTTTTTAATATGTAAATTCTTTCTGGTACTTTTAAAAGAAATAAAATGTCACTTTTAATTACTATTTATATTGTTATTAAATTATATATTTAAAAGCTAATGCATGACTACTCAGAGTCGCATATCTTATACTATTTGACCTCTCAATGCTTTTAAATTACGTTTTTGAATATTCAAATTATAACACATTTTTTTCTTTTTTAATTTGAATTATCAGGTGGAGAAAAGGGAGCTTGTGAGGGCTTAAGTAAGAAAAATAATTTACTCCATTTTATTTTGTCTTTGACTGAACTTCAGTTCTCTTAAATTTTGATTTTATTTCAGACTGAAGTTGAGAATTATTTTCCTCATAATACAAAAATACCTTTTAATGGAGTTAGCCACATTGTTAATGCTCAGTATCCTCAAAGATCTAATATGATATGATATGGAAGTTTGGAATGTATTGTGTTTGAAAGTTTCAAAATATTACGTAGTGTGTTGATAATTTTTTTGCCTGTTTATTTTTCAATGCTAATAACAATAAGCAACATTTAATTATAACTTATTAATTAATTAGCCTTTCGACTTTTAATAAATAAACGTGGCTTTTCACGTGCATCATTTCGTTTTCAAATTTCGTTATTATTTTAATTTTAAACAATGATAAAGCTTTTATAAATTTTACTTTTTATGTATATGTAACAAAACTTACCCTTTGTGTATTATTTCTTTCTAAAAGAATTTTTTAAATTTTAAGGAGGCTTAATGAAAAGTTGACAGTTATTACTTGCATTAAAATATCATAATTTGATAGAAGTGGTCGAAGTTATTAATACGTATCTTAGGAATAAGACAATCACGCTATTAAATATTCTTATCGCAATGGCCTAATATTAGCCATAATTGTAGAAAATAAAAAAGAGCGCTCTCCTTTTATAAATTAAATTACGTTAGAAAAAAATTGCTTTTTTAAAAACTCGTTTATTGTTTTCTTGCAGTTTTTCGATAATTCATTGAATATCAGCGACCATCTACCTCCGTACGGCCCTTATCTGGTGCAATCGGATTACTATATTTTCAATCCCTGAAGAAGGCTCTTTTCGCTTCAGACTGACCATCTAATCGGAACATCTGCTTCTACACCTCATCGCCCAATGGTCACGTATACGGGGATGGGCACAGTAGGCCCTGGCTCTCATGGGCTGTTGCGCCACTGAGTTTGAGTTTGTGGAAGGCTGTGCACCAGTGGTGGCCATCCCAAATGACCTTGCGGGCTACTTCGGAAAAACATTATAATCCCCGGGCGCACACATAAATATATCTTCATATTAGATTTGGGTCCATTACAGACATTTATTGGAATTGAAAATTTATAACGGAATGAATTATTATTTTTTATTATTTTCATTATTTTTCTTCTATACAAACACAGTTAATTTAATAATAATAATGCCCTGATCAAATATGCCTAGCTTTAGCTATATAAGCAGCGTGATGAAGTTACAAGAATCAAGCGTGATGCTACGGGGGAGGAGAGAGGTCACTGCAATGCAATACTGTTCACTTCTAAGTATGTATAAAAACAGAAGTAACGTAATAAAATAAAAATAGTTATGGGATATATTTGTTACAAAACACTACAGTAAAAACAAAAATAGTGCACAAAATAATCGTATTTTATAAAGTTGTAATGAATCTTGCGGGCCGCGGGTTGACTATCCCTGCTCTACATAGTTTTCGGTTTCGGTCAGATAATTTAGTCCAACAGAGTAAGTTCGAAACAACTTCGTAAGTTTATAATACAATTTTGTTCTCTTAATATGTCTCGTGCTTCGTTCTTTGCGCATGCTAACGAAGTACGCAAAGAATTTCTTTACCAACAAAAAATTCAGAATCATGTGTCCAATTGAGTAACAAATTATACCCCTGATCTTGAAGTATTAAGTAGAGCGGTACAGGGAAAAAGAACACATTAAATTTTTTTTTATTTATTTAACTATGTTGAAGGGATACTTATATATATGAATTTCTCTTGTTTATTCTTTATTTTAATAAATATTTTAAAAGATAATATATAATATATCTACAATTTAAATTTATCTTGAAGGAAATGAGATATCACGGTTTATTGCAGGCTGTTCCGCTCCCCATCCTGAGAGACACGTGGTTTATGCACGATGGAGCCACCAGCACATTTTTTCCATTAGGGTCCGTAACTTCTTAAATGACACATATCCCGCACGATGGATCAGACTTGTGGCTTGGGGTCCTCGCTCACTCGACCTCAACCCATTGGACTTTTTCTTCTGGGAGCACATGAAATCTTTAATGCACGAGATGCCTGTGGATTAGTGGAAGACCTCGTGGCTCGAGAACTGTTGCCGCGGACAAAATTGACTCGACACCAGGAATTTTCGACAGGGACAAGTTCAGGTTGGAATATTAATACTTCTCTTTTCCGCCTCTCAGAGAGGAATGCGACCCAATGTTCTTTTGTAATTATTAGTCATCTGCAGAGGTACTAGCATCCCTCTTAGTTTGTAAAAACAGTTTAGAATCACCCTGTATAATAAAACTCTAAATCTGTATTCTTGACCTATATTCCCTTAACTTTGCATACATTTCTTTAGGAATCGAATTGTTTCAAAATATTATTACCCTTTATAAACTGCCTGTAAATCATATTGGTTGACTGGTTTGGCACACCCACAGCTATACAAGGGTGCCGACCTCTAGTTTAACCTTATAATGCCATCTATCAAGCAAATACTCCAAAAGACGGAAGGGGAGGATTTCCGTCCTTTTTAAAGATGTCAGTCTTCCATACCGATATTAGATGAAAAATAATCCCGAAATCAGACAGACCGTTGTATTTTGCCAAAACACGGTAAAATACGCCAAATTCTTGTGACGTCACGATCACGTAATAGCTACCTACAGCCACGTGTTACTCACGCTACAGCCCGTCGGACTCAATCGCAACTATCTCGTACTCTCTCTTCAATGGTGTACAGACAAGATGTACATTCGACCAAAAAATAATGTAAACACCGGACCCGAATCGGTTTTTAACCTGATTGACTTATGTAATGCATGAATCGATAAGAAAATAATCGCCATTGAAAGTTATATGATTAATTGAATATCCATGACAAAGAAAGATTGTTTTTTCTTCAAGATTGCAGTAGAAAATTTGATTTCAAAATTGAATTAGGAAATTTTATTATTTCTTTTTCACAATTTGGTTAATTTTGCATATTTTTTCAATTCCTACTATTGTAATTTTATATGCTTATAGCATTAGAAGCTTATATGCATAGTTTTATATGTTTTATAACATTAGAAGAGATGAATAGCATGAGAAATTATAGACCACCATCAGCTTCATAAATTAGAAATGAAAAAAAAAGAAGAAAGAAAGTGAATAAATAAAACAGAAATAATAGTCCAACACCCTATATAGAAAGGAAAAGGAAAAATTGCAAGGAAATTTGCTTTCTATTTTGCCACTTAATATTGTGATTTTGTCATACGCATATACATATTTATATTAATTTTAATTTTTTAATAAAAAGTGACTAAATTAAAATTTTTCTTTTTTGACCTAAGTCAGAATTGACTTTAAAAAAATTTCTTTTTTATTACTTGTTTACAAGTTTTATTCAAATTTCGGTAAATTTAATTACATTAACATTTTGAAAAATATTCCATTGGACACACTATTGGTCTTAATTATATAATATTTTAAGTACTTATTTCAATACACAAAGTGTATTTCCTTAAAAACCCACTTTATTTTTATTGAATAATATACATACATAAATGATTAGTTATTTACAATTTCTAATCTTCTGAAAAAGCAGTCATTTTTCGTAAAATGTATATTTCTTATTTTGTAGATAGTTTTTAAAGGGATTCCTAAGTTTTTTTTAAAAAATATTTTTTATTGTCTGAATAGTTACCATCATAAAAAAATTTATAACATTTTCTTTGCATGCTGATTCTCAACAGGCACATGCTTAGGACTGGTTACCAAATTTAATGGTCCTGATGTCTTTTCAATCGGCTCATGATAATTGGAGAAGAGAAGATGGATTGTATTCTGGAGAATTAGAACTGTATCCAGTTGATGTAAGCATTATTGTGCAATTAATTGCTAAATTTTGAAAATAAACATACAATTATAAGAGTTGAATTTTTCAAAGAAACATTGATGATTTAATTGAATAATTAATTTGAGAATATTAAAATAGCTAAATACTAACAGTCTTAAGCTAAAAATTGAAATTCTGATGGTCTGTGAGAGTAGTTTGAACCCCCAAACCCCACTGTTATGTTATGTCACTGTCTCTCTTTATTGTTTTTGCTGCACATATATATTTTTCTATTTGTAAAATGTTAAGCTGTGCAGCATTTGAAACAAAATATATTCATTCGTTCTTTCAATAATCAGCAAAGTTTGTGGCATTGAATTTTTTTTTTTATAAATTTTTTTTTTATAATTATGAAAAAATAGCCTGATTTAAGTGCTATTTTCTAATATTTAGAATTTCCTTTTTGTTCTTGAAAACTCATTTCAGCATTATTGTTAGAAGGACGTCTAGGTTTTTTTAATACACTATTCATTATTTTATTTGCTTAAATTGTATGGTAACATTAGTTTGACTGAACCATAATAAATTTTGTTCTTATTTATTTTCGAATATTTTATGCAACAATATTTTAAACTTTGCATACCTGAAACGTTACTACATAATCATATCTTTGGAAAGATTCTACTATGTTTTAGGAATTTTTATACAACTCCCTCTGAAGGTAAAGTGCTCCTCACAGTTTTCTAGGACGCCCAAGGAGTTTTGTTGCTAGACT
This sequence comes from Trichonephila inaurata madagascariensis, assembly GCA_019973955.1. Taxonomy (NCBI): domain Eukaryota; kingdom Metazoa; phylum Arthropoda; class Arachnida; order Araneae; family Nephilidae; genus Trichonephila; species Trichonephila inaurata. The sequence goes on from BMAV01010266.1 coordinate 195,961, forward strand.
TTTTGGAGGTTGGAACCATCAATGCTTTGCGATATTTTGACACCCTGTCGAAATTAAAAGAGTCTATTCAGAAAAAGTGGCCTAGGCTTCTCGGATCTGGCGTTCTGTTGTTGAATGCGCTCCCAACCAAGAGGTGCACTAGGTTTTGCGTTGTTGCATCTCCTGGTTGGGAGTGCTTACACCATCTTTTCTGTACACTCTTGATCTCGCACCAAGTGACTTTCATCTGTCTCTGGCTTTGAAGAAGGCGCTTTGGAATCAATGCTGAAGTCAAACAAGCCGTCAAAACTCTTCTTGTGTATGCAAAACCCTGAGTTTTTCCTGGAGGGCTTTTTGAAGCTTACCAAGCGGTATGACATGTGTCTCAATGTACTTGAAACTTATGTGGAAAATTAAAGTTATGTCTTATCTTTAATGCCTCATTCTATCTTTTGAGTTTCATACAGAACTCTGACTACAGTCGACTGGGGAAACTTATTTTCCGACTCACCCTCGTAGATCAGTTTTTTCAAAATGTTTAAAACGATAGCAATGCTTCGACCTTATACGTAGGCTGTTCAGTAAGTAATAAAACTAATTTTACTGCCGCGAAACCACTCATCAGAATGTTAATTTCTGTGACATAAGAGAAGTTTATTGTCTGTATTAACAAAAACTAGCGATAGATGGCGTGTTCAGACTCATGTTCTTGAGTATCACATAATCGAACTGAAGCGTGTTTGCCGGGCGCCTACAAGACGCGAACAGTTGTCGAAATGGAAACAAAAATCATCATCGGAGACCTTTGATATGATACGTGAAGCTTTGAACGATGAAGCAATGTTGAGGGCAAGTATTTCTTGCTGGCATAAAGCTTTTAAGGAAGGCTGGCAAAATATGGAAGATATTGAACATGAGAGATGACCTTCAACGAGGGGTGGGGAGGGGGGTCCATCAGAGAGACAATGATTAACACAGTTGTGATTATCATCAAGGAGGATCACAGAATTACAGTACGTAAGCTGCATGCTCTCTTGAATATTTCTGTTGGAAGTATTCACTCAACCATGGCAGGTAATTTGCAACTGAAACATGTTTGCGCAATGGATTCCGAAATTGTTGACACCTGAGCAAATGTAGCATTAAGTGGATGTGTGCACAGAATGGAAAGAAAGACTGGAACAAGAAGGTGACAATTTCTTAAAACTCCTCATCACAGCAGACGAAGCTTGGTTGTATCAGTATGACCCAACCATAAAACAACAAAGCAATGAATGGAAACGTCCATCTTCACCTACTCCCAAGAAAGCAAAAACTGCGGAATCGGCTGGTAAAGTTGTGACCATAACTTTTTTTTTGATTATGTAGGAATTGTGTATCAACACAGCAGAAAAACGTAAAGATTTTACCACACCCTTCGTACAGTCCTGATCTCACTCCATGCGATTTCTGGCTGTTTCCTCAACTTAAGAAACCATTACGAGGCAAACGCTTTGCAAGCAATAAAGCAAGTGTAAAGGTTGTGGAGGCAGTTTTGAAAAGGCTTTCAGAAAACAGACTTTTACATGTTTTTAAGAAGTGCATAGAGTTTTGGGATAAATTCATTACGTGCCGCGGAACTTATTTTGAAAAAGACCGTGTAAATAAGGACGATTAAAGGTATTCTGTTTTTTTTTTTTTTAATAATTTTAGTCTTATTACTTTTCGAACAGCCCTCGTATATACAAATGTATGTATATATCAGAATTAATGCATACTTTGAAGCTGAAGCTGACCAAAAAAAAAAATTTTTTTTTCTTGGCACGGATATCTTAAAAGAAATACTCTTAACATATACACAATGAATCAATATCATTTATAGTCTGAATAGAATATAAAAAATGCATTTACTGAATAGTAATGAATTTCTTGACGTATAATAAATTCCATATGTTTTGTTTACTTATAGTATATTCACATAATGTTAAAATTGTCAATAGATGATGTATATTTAAAAGAATATAATTATTAATTGAAACTGGGTATCAAACAAGAAGTTTTTATGTTCCTGCATAAGAAATTTTGATGTAAACAATTTATTAAAAACTCTTAATTTCTGATTTATTTTGTTAACTTAATGATAAAAGAGTATCCCCCTCCCCCGAATTTTTACTTTTATCTTTAAAAAATCAAATATTTGTAGGTGATAATTACTAAGTCTGACAATCGAAGGCATCAAATGTTATTTTTTATTACAGGATCATTTCAAATATCTTTAAATGCTTCACATAGTATAGATATATCATACTATTGTAAAATACTCAATTTGCATGTAATTCATCATGTTGTGTAAAAAGAAAATGCATTTTCATCAAAGGATAAATCGTATAAATATTAATAATAAAAAAAAATGTTCCTAAAACCTTAACTGTAATATTTTATATACACTAGCCGCAAAAGGTTAACTTTTTGTGAAAATGTTTTAAAAAAAATCTAACGTAATTCAAAACACTAATGTCCATAGGAGTGATCAATCGTATTCCTCTATCGAATTAACACAAATAAAAGTAGAAAATACAAGAGTTAAAACAAAAAATTAAGAGTTTTTACTACCTAATAGGTATACTAGAATAATGTATAAATTAACAGCATAAGAAAATACGAATTTTACATACTAATACGATGCATGTGTTAATGTTTGTAACCTCACATCACGGGATTACGACTTGAATTTATCCCATCCTTTTTACAAAGTAACGATATTTTACATTTTTTTAGATCTTTTCAAAAGTGGATCACTTTCAACGCATTTTCATGGGCAGAATGTTCTTCACTCAGTAGTTTCTAATCGTCGTGGTCAATCAAGCGTATGACCTAAAAAAGTGCACGCTTTACTCTTAAACCCTGCAATTTGAAAAATCGGATTCCCAAAGTTTTTTGTAAGACTTTTCGAAATTTGAATTAAACATTTAATAACTTTGTAATTTCCATAAATACTCACATGAAACTTTCTTGTGTGTCAGACCTTATCTGTGTTTTCACCACAAAGATTGAAAAACTTAATTAAAAATTGTGGATTTAAAAGAAAAGATATTTGTTTAATAATCCTCATTTTTGTGAGGATTTATCTGTGCAGTTTCTTTTCCTTACAATATTTTTGTTTAAAAATTACCGTTTGCTATAGACACGTGAAATGTTGAATCTTCAACTTAAAAATTAAGACCTCAAAATAATAATTTAAATCGTATATCCGCAAATTACGTATTCACTTTCCTTTGAAGTGCCAGAAAGGTCCTCTCTTCTTTTGGTATAGAAATAGAACGCAGGGGAAAGAAACTGATTTTTTTTTTTTTTTTTTTTTTTGGTGGTGGTAGAAATTTAGGAAAAGGGAAATTAATGAGTTAAATATAGAAATCACGGGGAAAATGTTGACTTTGGGAGGGGAAAGGAAAATTTCCCAGTGTGGGGAGGTGAAACGTTATACATTCGAAAAAGCCTGTGCAACACCGGTCTCTGCAGATAGTATAAGTATAACATTAAAAAAAAAGAAAATAAGCGCAAAAAATAATATAAGCACCGAACCGCAATTGATTTTTAACATAATTTTTTTTAAAGATTTGTTAACATTTTTAAATACATTAATCTTATTATTGGTTTATCCCCAAAGATAGAAACGAGCGTCGGAAAAACATGTCAAACACTCCCGTAACATGATCATTTTTTTGGGGGGGAGAATCTATTCATAAGTTTAAATGTGTGACTATCTATAATGAAAATATTTTTTTGTCAAGATTGGTTGATATTTTTAGATACATTATTAATGTCAAGATTGGTTTGTCCCCATCTGTTTAACCCTTTATCTACCGACGGAACTTATAAGTACCACTAACTTTAAAATTACATAGAATAATCATATTTTTACGAATACTCTGACAATACTTAGCAGGAATATTCTTTGAAATCCACTCTTCCATGATATATGGCAGCACAGGTTCTATGATGAGTATTTTAGCAGGAAATGCGAATAGTTTTACAGCAGAAGTTGCGTTTTCAGCTGACATTTTGATCGCATTGAGAAGATTGTCATTTTTGTTCCGAAAAAGTAGTTAATGTCAAAAGATAAGTGTCTTTTTTTTTTGTATGTTAATGAAGACCTTAGAAAAAGATTGGACTATGTATTTTAAGTTAACAGTGTATATAATTAATTTTACATGAATAACTTTGTGGTACTTATAAGTACCGACAGCACACTGGGTGAGGGAGAAAGCAAGAACGTTTTTTCGTTCCTTGTAGCTTATTGTTGTGTTGAAGCATCATCACTATAGTGCAATAGAGTTATGGCTTTTTAAGCTTTTCTTTTTGCTTAACTTATTTGTTTTTATTTTAAAGCTTTCAAAAATTTTTAACTTTGAATCTAATTTTTTTTTCCACACAATCAAATGAAATATTTATTCTTATTTCAAAAATTAACATTTTACTTTCTTTATGTGTAACTGAGATTTAACAATAATTGGAGATATTCAAGGTGCTATTATCATTATTATTTCCTTAGAAAGTCTGGAAAAAAGTAGCTCAGTCTTTAAGAGGCTTTGGATTTATTACAGAACCTACCATCTGAAATCAGTGATGCACTAACAGATGATTTTTTTAGAGGAAGAAATCCCAGTAAATAATCTGTTGGAATTTTCGTTATATTCCTAAGATGACGATCAAGAGACTGAACTATACTCAAGCTGCAGTAGTTCATGTTTAGAGAATATACAGCATTTCTCCTAATCCAGGATGCACTAGTTCAAAAAACTTTCAATCGAAACCTCACTCAAAGTACATCACGTGTAATGAATTTTTGTGTATTAATGAAAAGAAAAACTGTTTCTTTGAATATCATCAAATTAAATTTAAATATGTAAAAAAAGTAAAAAATAATTAATAATATTTAAAAGTTCTTATTTTGTGCTGTAAAATATTAGTGTTCTCTGGTTATTTAGCATTTTTAAGAGTTAAAACTGCGTTAAAAAAGTCATTCTGTCTTTTCGTATTATGAAAATATTTTAGACCCTTGTGAACTGATGGTACTTTAAAGTACCAATTTAATTAATTACTTCTAACGAATTAAATTTCTCAAAGTTGAGTATTTTATTTGTGTATATCCCTTAATTTCCAATGTAGTGATTTAAAAAAAATATTGCATGAAAAAATTTGCAGTAAATCATAATGCAGTAGATAAAGGGTTAAACGGTCTTTGACGTCAAACGAAGTGTTAGCCAGTAAGTTATCAGATGACGTCGTCTTTCCGCTGCTAAAGAGTATATAAGGCGAATCGCCTACTGCCAGAGATATCCGGAGATTTGCGGATACCCTTGATTTCGATATAATTTTCCCCCACCCGTTATGGGTATAATTCAGCAAACACCATTGATATTGCTCTATTAGAGAATTTAGTTACCTCCACTCTATTCCAGATTTATCATCCGATCGTTATCCAGTTATTAATTTTTCTCTCTGTCTTCATATGTACAATATTGACAATAGAGTAGCCTCCACCTGCTGGAAAAAACTTTACTTCTAATATTAACGATAACATGCACCTAATAGACAGGAACGTCTTAAGGAATAGGCCAACTGGGGCTGAGCCCAGGGTCTCGACTCCGCCTCAATAACATCGTGATAGGAGTAATTTTAACCATCGAATGTTATTCCTGGACATAATCTCTGAAAAACTGGGAATTTCAAACTATATGCTATCTGACAACAGTGGTAAGACTGCATTATAATGGGCTGATCGTCGTCCATGTCTAGGTCTAGGCTTACTACCATACGCCATCATTACGTATTTAGTTGAAAAACGGCAATCGGTCGAGCCGGTTTGTGAGATTGCGAGCCATGAACATTTATTTGTTTTAGATCACCCTTTGTACGAATATTTGACATTGTTTGTTATGTGCTGTCTGCATTTAAAGAGTCACAGGTGGGGCATACTTTTACATAGGAGCCCATGGCCTCAAAAAGTCTTAAGACGTCACTGCTAATAGATTGCTCTAAAATCACAGACACAGTTGAAGTGCGCACACTTCACCGCTCTACACAGAGACACGTCGCCCGTCCAATCAGAACACCGAATGACACTTACACTCCCATCCACATACGAAATCTTATCAAACAGAGACATCACATTAAGAAACAGTATCAGAACACATTAAACCCAGCTTTTAAAATAGAATGCAATAGATGTCGAGCTTTAATTAAAAGAAAACTTAAAAAAAAAACACACACACAAACACTTGGAATGCCAAACGCACTGCTCTAAACACGCAAGACAACACAAAAATTTATGCGTAAAAAACGCAGTAACATTTCTTCGCTCAACTGTGTCAGTGGTACACAGGGCCGTTTTTAACCTACCCGGCGCCCTAGGCACTTTAAATTGTTGCGCCCCCTCCTATTATTTCCAGAGCACCCCCTCCCCTTCCTTCAGTTCTTACCTTGCTAGTTTTGGTTCGGGAGGGATTTTCCCTCAACTCTCGGACTTTTCCTTTTCTTTGTCTTCTTAATGGAGAGTCCTTCCATTATCCACCACCTATGGACCCGCCGTGTCCCGGACTGGCAACCGACAGCCGTAAGGAAAGAGTGATATGGTTTGGTCCCTCTTGTTCATTTCTTACCTTTTGGCATCATCGCCCTCCCAACCATCCTTTTGTAAATAAGTACAGTAAATTAATACATTCGTATGGGGAATATACATTATTGTATGAACTTATTAATTATTAACTTTTTCGCTATATGCTCACCCTCCCTCCAAGTAGAGTTATCACGCCCTTCTAGGGGGGCGCACCCCACATTTTATTTCGAGTTTTGAGAACAATTTAATAACCGTATACATGAAACAAAATATGTTTTGGGAAGAAAAGCCAAGTGATTTACATAATAATTTGGCCTATAGTGAAATGGAGATTTGATAATTTAGATATAAAAATGAAAGAGAATAATTGGGTTTTTAATAAACTCTAGGCGCGCACGGTTGTACGTTCTCTGTAATTTTAATTTTTTTCTCCCTCCAACTTTTTGCGCCCCCTTATCTCTTGCGCCCTAGGCATGTGCCAAAGCGGGCCTGATGGTACGGCAGTGACGGACTCACAAAAAGTCACACTTGTAGCGGAAACACTCCACAAAAATGAAAAAGGAAGTGAAAGGCCCAACGATTTACACGATAAAATTGATAACGATGTCAACAACACACTCAATCAGTTTTTCTCTTCTTCCCCTCCCCATCAATAATATTATATCTACTAATTATATGTGTGTGAAGAAATCATCGCACAAGCAACAATAAAGCCTCAGGTTATGTCCAAATAACTAATAAGAGGATTAAAAATCTGTCTTTTAAAGCTATCCTAAGTTTAATATATCTCATTAATAAAATTTTTACTACTTTATAAATAACTGGAAAAATGCTATCATTTTTCCAATTAAAAAGCCAGGAAAAAATGCACATCAACCTGATAGCTACCTCCCAGTTTCTCTCTTTCTTACTTTTAGTAAAATAACTCAACACAAAACTCTTAATAAGCTAGAAACTTTTATTTATGACACCAATTTCATGAACCCCAATATCAATATGGCTTTACTAGATTTCTCTCTATTAACCATTCTCTTCCTGTTCTCACAGATTGTATCACTGGTGAATTCCAGAGAGGCAGATATACTGTAAATGTTTTTCTAGAAATCCAAAAAGCATTTAATAGATTAATTTACAAACTAATCAAAAATAATTTTCCCCTTACCTGATTCATATTTTAAATTCTTATCCCAATAACCGAACTTTTCAAATAAAAAACAACGCCCTTTTTAACAACTTCCACGCCACTGCAGGAATTCCACAAGGGTTTTTGCTAGGCCTCTAATGTTAAATGACATTCTCTCCTACAATAAAATGAAAGTAAACTTCTATGCTGATGATACTGCAATCGTAACAACCTACAAAAACCATGACACAATCACCATTGCATTTAACAAATACCTTCATTTACTCAAAAACTTATTTGACGTATGGAAAATAAAATATAGACAAATGTACTTTTCACGAGGAGAGTAATACCTAAAAGTTGTACTCGATAAATCACTCCTTGCAAACATCACATCTTACACGCGCGAGAAAAATTCCAGATCGCACTTCGTCTAATTTACCCCTTAATATACCGGAATTCTACAATGAACCTAAGCAACAAAATACTTCTCTATAATGATGTTTTGCAGCCTATATTAGCTTATGAATGCCCTGTGTGGGGTAAGCAACAAATTCTGATATTAACCCTTTAAGTAGTTGACTTGCTAATTGAAACTCACTCGGAAAGCGGTCTAATTTTTCAAAGTTAGCGGTAGCGAAACGGTTTCTGTTTAATTTTGCGAACTTCTTCGAAAATGCACTACGGTTTGATGCCTTCCCTCCCTTTAAGATGCGGGTGGTCTGCAAACGGTTTTGCAGGGGACGATTTTATTGCTTTTTCGGTTTCTGAGTTGTTGGAAAGGGGAGATTTCTCATTCACAGCTGTTGCCTAGGACGAGTATTGTGTGATGGACGTGGGATCCACACGGCCAACTGCAACTTCTCCCAATTTATTGCAAACAAGCAAATAAAGAGTAAAAAATAAAGCTTTAAAGAAATGACGCGTTAAAAGTTGAAAAATATTTTAAACATATATATACACTCACTTCCAAAAGTTAAGCACGAAGAGATGTAAAATGCAAAAAAATCAACAAATACTGCTTTGATTGACACAAAATTTGGCAGTAAAGTAGCATATATATTTATACATAAAACAAAGTCAATAATTATATACAGAAATGAAAATAATATTAAATTTTTGTAAGTTATCAGATAATGTCATACTGGAGACTTAAGCAGAATTGTGTATAAAGTGAAAATAAACATTAAAGGAAAAAAAAGGACATTAATAGGGTATGTGATCCCCCTCATCTGTATGCAAAGTTTACACCTATTGACCATGCTTTCAATTAGGTGGTCAATCACCGCAGAATTAAGCAATCGCCATTCTTGTAGAGCAGTTTCCAGCTCAATAAGAGTGGCTGGAGGTGGGAAACGTGAAGATACAGCACGGCCGAGAGCATCCCAAAGATTTTCAATGGGATTAAGGTCGGGCGAATATGCTGGCCACGCCAGGTAGTCATCGACGATGTCAGCTCTATGGGGACGTGCGTTATCATCCATTAAAACAAGTAGGGCCAACTGCTGCAGCGTACAATCTCGCAATGGGTTCTAGGACTTCATCTCGATACCGGACAGCCGTCACAGAAGCCCGTTTAAAGATGTGCAGGTCGGTGCGGTATCCTAATGAAATCCCTGCCCATACCATAATGCTTCCGCCTCGGAATGCGTGATTTCGGTGATGTTTTGGGGCTGATTGCGTGTTCCTTGTTTACGCCATATCCTTATACGCTTGTCATCTGGCTCAAGCAAATCTTGACTCATCAGTAAACATGACATTGCCCCAGTCAGACACAGTCCAATTGCCATGTTCC
>BMAV01010266.1:221333-236100 GCA_019973955.1 Trichonephila inaurata madagascariensis
TAATTACCACTTAATGTTGGGATTCTGTCCTATGTATATACATATTTCTATTAATTGTAACTATTTAATAAAAAGTAGCTAAAATAAAATTTTTCGTAGTTGATCTAAGTAGGAATTGACTTAAAAACTACTTTTTTATATTACTTGTTTTTTCTTTGTTAATTTTTGACACATAACGAAATGATCCTTTAAAAAAAAAAACCTGGAAGTATTGATTCAAATAAGAAAAATGAAACAGTAAATTATCCTCAATGTTTTAATATATACTTTGAATTTAAATACCATAGATATTTTTTAGAAATTTAGACATACATTGTAAAGACTTAATTCCATGTGAGAATTTTAAGGGGAAAAAAAAAATGAGATTTTATCAAGCTACCCCCTCCTCTTCTCAATTCGTTGATTTTCTATTATTTCCGTACGCTTTTGGGGTTTAAGCCTTTTGGATGTTTAGCATAAGTTGGTGTGCCCAAACAAATTAAAAAGAACTAAATATAAGTGAGTGAGTGAGAGTATGGGTTTATGGCGCAAGAGCCAAATATGGCTAAACTGCACCAAACATTCGTTAAAATTTGAAACTAATTATGTTATTAAAAATAATTAAAAATGTCCTCTCAGTAAAATTTAAAATATCAAAGTATGTATAAGAAACTTATTCTAATGATAAAAGCAAATACATTGTGGTGGGGTGTTACCTCCACCGTGTCAAGCAAGATCTTAAAATAACGCATAGATTTAGATCAAAGGAAGACAAAGTATAAAAATTAAATTGATATACGACAGAAATGTAAAATTTTGTATTAAAATTTAATTGAGTACGTTGCAAGATTTTTAAAACAGTTTTTTTTTCAATTCCGACTTTTTCTGTTACGGGTTGGAGTTAACGTGTGAGAATATTCTTCACGTTTCCAAGCTTCAGTCTGCCACCATTCTTCTGAAATTTTTTTTTATTTCCCCTAAGGGGGGAATTATTTTTCTTTGGTGATTCCACCTCTTCTTCAACATCGTATATAAGCATGTCCTCGTCTGATGATTCCTGTAAAAGTGTGCTTTTTTTAGGTTTGTGAGGCGTCAATTTTATGTCTATTTCGGAGGTAATGCTTCTTTTGGGGCGTCTTTTCTTGCGACTTTTTGAAGTTTGTTTTGCATCCTGGGATGTAGAAGGTATGGTATTGGATACAGAGGTTTCAGTTTCAATAGCAGGGCATGTTTCAGCTGGTAAGGGTGTAAACATTGATATATTGGTTGAAGACAGTACTTTATTAGATGAAGGAAACGCAGTAGATGAAGATAAATTATTAGATGTGGTGGGAGCACAGTATCTAGTAAAGGAATAGATGGTTGAGATTCTGATGACGAAATGACAAAAGAGGTGGTTGGTAAGAGTTGTGCCTGAGTTGATGTAGACGGTTTAGTAACTGCAGGGAATGAAAAAGATACAGTTGGTTTCGGAACAGATCTTAATGGTTGTAGTAATTTTAAAGGTGGGCATACTATTTTCGTAATATTTTCATCCGTTTGTGTTGTATTGGTAGTATTTGAGGGTTTGGCAACTTGGGCGTAAGTTTGGGATAACTGCGGGGCTATTAGAGTTTTCGAGCTTCTGCGTATGATATATTTCTATTGGTTTTAATGGCTTGGATTTCTTTTTCAATTTTCCATTTAGAGCACAGTTTTAAGTCGGAAGAATGAGATTGTGAGCAATTTACGCATTTCTGCTCCAGATTGCAATCTGTGGAAGCATGTCCAACAGATGCACATCTAGAGCAAGTAAGTTGTCCACGGCAGGATGTTTGCGAATGTCCGAACCTCTGACACTTAAAACAGCGCAGAGGATTCGGTATGTATGGGCGTATTTTACAGTTGAGGTATCCAGCTTTTATAGTTGTCGGTAGTATTGGGCTATTGAAAGTTAAAATTAAATGTTTAGTTGGGATAAGTGTTGAGTCTTTTTTAATTGTGATTCTTCTGACCTGAATAACACCTTGAGAGGAGAGCCCCTCGAGGATTTCCGCTTCAGGGGTGGTCAACAGGTTAGGTTCAGAGATAACACCACGGCAGGAATTAAGGGTTTTGTGTGGACTTATTGTTACCGGACTATTTACGAAAGATTTCGCAAGAAGAAAGGACTTGGTTTGAACAGCAGACTTAGTTTCTATTAGCAGATCCCCGGAACGTAATCGTTTTACGGATTTCGGTTCACCACCTATTCCGATGAGGGCTTTATTAATAGCAAAGGGTGATAATTTACACATCTCATTGTTTTGAAGTGAAATTAACAAAAATCTAGTATGAGTTGCAATCTGGTCAATGGTAAGGTTGGGTAAAACGAGGCCTTTACCCGGGCACAGCTGCATTGGATCCGTACTTAATTTCATCCTGGCGTGCCTCCACCCACCACGGAGTCCAACAAGGGAGGCAGTGTGCCGGTCATCTGGCCAAAAACCAGGCACGGCGCTTACCCAGAGTACACCCAGAATATAGTGATACAGTCCAGGGTGAGGATCCAACGGGTAAACCCGACACCCCTTATCTGCAGCACTAACCCTACAGCAGTGTCTCTTTCGGAACACCGAAGAGAGGTACTACCAGCCGATCGACAGGAGCCTGCCACCCGTCTACAGCGAAGCGTGGGCCAAAGGTATTCCCAGGACACCATTTTCCTCCTTACGGGACGCCGCACACGGCAAACATGCGGGTTGGCTAACCAACGGTGTTAGTCGAAAACAAATAAAGCAACATAATCAAAGTATTCAAAGAAATATACGAAAAAGAAACTAAATTAACGCAATAGAAAATGTAAACTATAATATGTTAGTAATAAAGCATTAGTTTTTTCAATAGAAAAAACAAAATTTGAACAATGTTCATTTGGTAATATAGGTCTGTGGTCTGGACGGGAAAAGAAGAAAAGGGAAATTGAATGACAAGAAGGAGGGTCGAAAATAGAGAAGGATCACTAGGGTATCCCAGGGTCGTGACACCCGTGTTTACCAAAGACAGTAAACCCCTTGGGAAATAGGAAAAGATCACTAGGGTACCTCGGGATTGTGACACCCGTACTCACCTAAAGAAGGTGAGCCCCCTGAGGGGACTAAATATAAGAGCCAAACTAGGTATTATATGGGTTATGCGTTGCATATAAAGGGTTATTGGATATGGTTGAGAGATGAAAACAGATTAATTCGAACCATTAATGTACGGTTCGAAAAGAATACTAAAAGAATTGACATACAAGTCAAGATTCCAATCAATACACCAAGTTTAATTGTACCATCTCAAATTGCTCTGACGATGAATACGATTTTTTTTTTTTTGGATACAGTAATAGATTCATTATCTAGATATGTTTAATTTCTAAAACTAGTTCAGAATTTCCTTCAATATCACGTGAGGAACCTAGTGCATCGACCGATAGCAGCTTTATCCCATGTACCGAGATTAAGTGGATTCGAAAAATAGGACGAGAAATAACTGGAGCAGGTGTTTATTATGGTATCGAAGGTAGAGCAACGCGTTTAAGGTCCTGAAACGAAATTGTACAGTAGGAAGCATAAAATTCATTTGGATAAGAATTTGTTTAATTTCAGTGGGGAACATACAAAATCCAAGAACAGCTGAAGGTTAGCAAGAAAGCTAATGAATCCCTACACGTTATCAACAGGCAATTAGATTCATAGAAATATCTGAATAATGGGAGGCAATGGATAGGGATATCAACGTAATGATTAAGCGTAAAATTTAGAATTTGGTTGATATTCATGAAGACGAAAAAGTGTTGGCAAACCGTTGGATTTATATTCTTACACGTGTTGTAAATAACAGAGTGGTTAGGCTCAAGGCATGGTTAGTGGCACAGGGTAATACACAATTTAAAGGAGAATCTTTTGACGAAGTGTTCAGTTCAGTCTTTATCAAAATGTTTATTTTGCACTAAACTTACTTCAAGACAATTTTGATCTAAAAATATTGGGTAGAATGAAGAAACATTTATGAATGGAGTTCGAGGAACAAGGAAATGGTTTGTTTATGCACTAAAAGTCTTATATTGAGAGCGTTTGTAAGACTTATGAGAAATATAAATTTCCGGATAGTTTCCTACCGATATCAAAAGGTCAAACTTTTTCTAAACTTGATTCACCTAAGACTATCGAGGAATTATTAAACTTCCCATATAGAAATTTGATAGGCTCTTTAGCATTTATTGCTCTTCGAACAAGGCTAGATATCATGTATGCAGTTAATTTCTCTTGTCTCAGTTTCAATCCAACCCTGGTATAAAATATTGGAATTGTTTATTAAGGTTATTAGTTTATACTTGAAATACCCACAGAATTACATGTTAGAACTTTCAAAAATTAAATCTATAAAACTGAGATGTTTTTCATATTCGTATTTCGCAACAAACCTAGATGACAGAGTATCAATGGGAGATTTTATAACTTTTATTGATGAAACTCCCATTTCGAGGCGAACTTTTAAGCAAAAATCATTTAGTTTATCTACTATGGAAGTCGAGTATGTTGAACTTATAGAAGCAGCAAAAGAATTTATATGGTTAAAGGATGTATTGAATAAGGAAAGATTAAATTTAAAAGTAAACGAAAATATAACTTTTTGTGATAATCAAGCAACCATAAATTTCTCGCATTCACCTGTCGAGAACTATAGAACGAAATATACTGACGTTCGTTAACATATTTTGAGAAATTTAATTCATAACACTGTATTTAAAATTCAATGCGTTAGCACACGAAATTTAATTTGGCTGATATACTCTCTAAACTTATGGTTAAGGATAAATTACTAGAATTTTGTAGAAACATCTTTTTCTCTTAAGATAAGAGAACTCTTTTTTTATTAATAAAAGTTGATTTCTTGTCCCTTGGAAAATGCAAAGATGTAAATTTTTACAAAATTATTTTTAGTTACCAAATGAAAATAAATGTTTAACTGAATAATTGATGATTTGTAAGAGATCATCGTACGGAAATGATAAAAAGGGATCGTTTGCTACACAGTTTGTAAAAATTTATTTGTGTGTGTGTGTGTGTGTGAATCTGGAAATATTTTTCCTATTTCCATGCCATAATCTCAAATTGATTCAAATCCTAAATTATTTGAACCCGATCCATGCATATTTAGTCATCTGCAGTTGGCAATACTTTAAATGCAAATGAGATCGGAAGGTAAAAACGCGTGTTCACGGGTTTCGGATTTCATATTCTATCAATATTTTGGTATTAGATATATGTTTTTGAAATTTTCTTTTACTCTCCAATAAAGAATATGATTTTGATTCTTAGTCAGTTAAAAAAAATCCTAATCTCGTAACTATTCCTGCCAATTTTTGATCACACTTTCGTCATAATCAAAAATAAAATCCAAAAAATATGAGTAGAAATAATACAAAAGTTGATCGCTCTTTCAGTGATGACCAAAGGCCTTTATTGTCCTCTCTTCCGAGAGAGAAAAAATGAAAAAAAAAAAACTTAAAAATTTGGAGACCATTTCTTCCAAAGGAAATAGAGAGAGTTCTTCATGAAAGAAAAGTTCAACAATTAGTGGAGAAGATAGATTTACGGGGGGGGGGGGGGAATAAATAATACACATCTAAAATAGACAAGAAATGTTTATTGACTCTTCCTGTACAAAGTTTATTCTGCAAATTTGATAAGGACGGAGAAAATTTACTTAACGTGGAAGATCAATGCATAAGACAAATTTACAATAAAAATTTAGAAAACTATTATATAATTTGCTTTAATTCGCAAAATGAAGGATTAATAAATTCAGAAATATTAATTCTTGAAACTCAGTTAATTTTTAAGAGTAATTTATAAATCACTTGATTAAAATCGGAAAGTTATTGAACAAAATAAAAGACATGTGAAAAGATCACACAACAGTTGTAATAAATCAAAAACAGGAATGACATTTTTTAAATCATAAACTTGATTTATTTCTCAATGTGACAAAAACGGATTAAATGCATTTAATTCAAACATATGCTAATTTAAAGTTACCTCGGTTTACCCTTTAACAAACTAGCCTTAGCTTTTTTTAAATTATAAGACGATATTGGTTTCCTTTGAATGTTTAATATGTTTCTTTCCAAGGGGAAAAAAATGGTTTTATGTGACAATTCTCATTTATATTAATTAATTTGAAAATTATCTAAATTTTGGAACCAATAACGCATTAAGCTGGAACATCTACATAATCTATTATAAAATATTTTCAGTAAATAATATTTTGTTTCATCAGAGCATTACTTATTTTCTATATAATTATAACTAAAGTAAATTTCAAAACTCAAACTCTAATTACTTCAATAAAATAAGCTATATCACTAGAATTCATTAAGGCATTCAGCATACATATTTTTTTTAACATATTTATATTACACTCTTCCATTTCCCTACACTACGTGTATATAACATCCAATTTATCTTTGATTGAAAATATTTGAAATGTTTAACTTTGAAAAACAGTTAATCCATTTCTCTGTTTAATTTAATAATTTTGATTTGATCCATCTAGAAATCTTAATGTCAATTGTAATATGGCTGCTTATATAAAGAAACTATCTACCCATTCTTTTCACGGGTTAAATTTTAAAAAGTAAAATTCGGTAAGTAAGCATTGTATTTGTTAAAGAGTAATCCAAGTATATTGAAAAATTTTAAATATTTTTTTTTTAAATGATTGTTCATATTTTGAGTAATTTTAAACGAACTGCAATTTGGTTTGACAGCAAAGAATGATTTAACAGTAACATATAATCGAATCTAAAAGAAAGCCTAAACAAACCAAAAAAATTAAACAGAAATGAATAAGTGAAAATATGAATACAAATTATAACATAAAAGTAATAGCGGTAGAAAGTTTCCACAATGCCGAAATATATATAGATAAACTAAAATAAAAAAAAATCTTAGAGATCATAAGGAATTTAATAAAATACTGTCATAAATAATATACACGGTGATTATAATTAAAACTAAAGTTTCAAAACGCTATAAGAGAAATCACTGATCAGAATGACGTCAAATTTGAACGGAATATTATTGAAGAGAAAAAACATATGTGGCATAAAAAAATAATTTCAAATTTTATCAACAGATGGCGCTGTACGCATCATAATTTAAAAGGGTTCGATTAGAAATGACAATGAATCGTAATACAATAGCTTAGGTGCAAGTTACACGTTAAACCAAGTGTTCTGTTCAGTGTGCATGACTGTTCACGTGTGATACTGTTAATTACGTTAGCCCACCCACCTCGGCAAGGTCATATCGTATCGGATGGGAAAAATAGGTTTTTAATTGTCTCGAGGCCAAAAACAGCATAAAAAGCGTCCATCAATTTGGTTTTTAACTGTCCTGATGCCAAAAATCGCATAAAAAGCATCCATCTCTCTCAAATCAGTTTTTTAATTTCACGAGATTCGTACAAAACATGTTCAATATGCTGTCCACCGTAGTCTGCAACAAGTTTAAATTGAGAAACAGCATGTTCCAAAACTGAACTGTCTCCTGGGCCACGTTTTCAGAATGTGTTGCGCAATACGTGATTTAATTTCAGCTAAATGTGTGCAATTGGAGCACTGAACTCAACATCTTTCAGATAGCCCCACAGCCAGAGGTCCCACAAGTTAAGATCAGGTGATTGGGGCGGCCATGCTGTAGGGAAAAGGCGGCTGATAACTCTGGCATTTCCAAAATGCCCCTTCAGCAGCTGCTTCACTGAATTTGCAATGTGCGGAGGAACACCATCTTGCGTAAAAATGATCCCATCCACACAACCAAGCTGTTGAAGACCTGGAATGACGTGGTTGCGCAAAAGACACTCATAGCATTGATTAGTGACGGTAACGGTAACAGGACCAAAAGCACCCATCTCGTCGAAAAAGTATGGCCCTATGATAAATGATGCCGTAAACCTGACCGTTGCAGGACGAAGTGGTACTGGTTGAGTTGCGAGTGGATTCTCTGTTACCCATATTCGGCAATTCTGTGTATTGACATATCCTGTCAGATGGAAATGGACTTCGTCTGACCACAAAATTTTTCGCGGCCATTCATTATCCACTTCCATGGGAGGAGCAAGAAATTCTAAAGCAAAAGTCTCTTTTATTGGCAGGTCAGAAGTCAGCAACTCCTGCAAATGACTAATTTTGTATGGATGGCAATGCAGGATGTTTCGTAGAATTTTATGCCCGTGCTCACAGGCCTGTCGAGTGTATGGACAATTCCCCGAGCACAGCACGGTTGCAAGCCACCACTCGACTCCTCCTGCACTGCTGTGTCAACTTCTTCAACTACCGTCCAATTAACTCTTTTCTCCCTCTATCACATAGATTGCTCGTGAAAAAAACCGGTCTCTTCAAATTTTTGAATCATTTTTTCCAGACCCAAGATCAACGCCTATTTTCATACCCTTAAGTGTCCGGAACTTCTCCAGAGCTATTGGTTCACAGTCATTATTCTTGTAAAAAAAACTGTACAAGCAGAGGTACCTTCAATGAGACCTCATTTCACATATGAAAATTTCGAAGAAATTCCCAGACGTGAAATGAGGAAAAATCGGGGCCCCCCCCCCCCGCAGCATTTTTACAATTGAAATGAGTCGGGCGCATGACAGGTACTTTCATTTACCTATTTCAATAATTACAGCGCCATCTGTTGACAAAATTTGGAACTATTTTTTTCTTGTACCATACGCTTTCCCCCTTTTTCAATAATATTCCGTTCAAATTTGGCGTCATTCTGATCAGTTGTTCTTTTTTACAGCGTTTTGAAACTTTAATTATAACCACCTTGCACATCAGGTAGCCTTCAAACGGAAAAGAAATTAATTAGTATAAATTAAAAACAAAACAAAAATACTCTCTAAAACAGGCCTGCGTTGAATTAAAATATTAACAACAATAGCACCGATACAAAACAGAACACAAACTGAGTAGCAAAGGTTAAAGATTCATTTCTGGAAGAATGCTATTTTGCAATAATTCATTTAAAAAGGAATCGTAATTCTGCTCTATGTAGAACAAACAAATGGATAAATATAATGATACATAACTGTAATGATAATTTAAATAAGCTTTATATATGGATAGTATGATATATGTAAAAAACGTTTACAATGTATATTTAAACAATCTCCAAAGAATTACATGAACAGATTGTCAGAAGCAAAGTTAAACAGTAGTGCCACATATGACTAAAAACCGCATCAACACTGAACTTAAAGAAATCTAGAAGAAAATGAGAAAATCGTTTCAAGGTATAACTAATCATAAACAGATTCAGTGAAGAGTATCTTGATAAACAATGTTAACTGTTTTTCCATTTGAAGCACAAGGCTGAGTATTTATTAATTCTAGGGACCTTACATGGCAACATGCAAAAAACACGCCACATTCTGGCTTGTACTGGTTGTTGATCTAATTAAAGGTAATATTTTCAAATATTCTCAATCTCTTAACAGAAGCCCCCATTTTCTTTCTGCTATACTTTTAGTTAGATTTTTCTACTATTTTGCAACAATGATTGAAACATGGAAATTTATGATTAATGAGGAAAAGCAATAAACCATTTTTTTCAACAGAAAAATTTCACAGCAACAGTTTTTTTTTTTTTGACCAAATGATCATGCCATGCAGAAGAAAATAAGAAAGAAGTGCTGCTGAAATTGCAAATTTGTTGGTTGTCAACGTATTGTGATAAGCGTGTGATGATTTAATTCTTAAGCTTTATTTACTGTTGAGCCGATAAATTTACTTATGTGTCGTGGGATCACACACAGCCTCAGATACATTGTAAGCCAGAAACAATTGTAGATTGATAATATCACTAATATTCAGGTGGGCGACAACTCGAAAAAGCAGTCGTCAACCCAAGGTCCTTGTAACAAATAAGTACCCAAAGAAGAAATACAAATTTTCTGTACAGTCGACTCTCAAGCAATCAACATGAAGTTGTCCGTGGGCAAAGAAAAATTTCTCGGATACAGCCCAAAAGGCCATCAGGCTTTGTTGATACTTATAGCAAAGTTGAGACGAATCAATAATTGAAGTTGCTTTAACTATAGAATGAAACATCTGATGGAATAACATGAATCTTTGGAATGAAAATATCTTTAACAGAGCCCCTTGAACACTAAAAATAGTAGCTTCAATGACATTAGGCCTTCCAAGATGGCAATTTCATCACGCAATCCAATCAAAAACATAATGCCGGCATTTCATACTTTGTCGGTAACATATATATAATAAAAAAATTTCTGATACATTTTACTAATTTTCATGGAATACTGTGTTAACTTTTAACCAAAAACTAAAAGGAGAAGAATTCTCACAGAAGAAATTTTTCAATTGATGAATAAATCAGATTAAACTTAGATCAGAACTTTGTGATCTCTCGGATGATGACGATGCTGCGAACAAAACATATGAATCGCATATACTGGAGGAAGAATCAAGTTCAGATGAGAGCGATGAAGAAACACTTGGGAATATTTGAAATGAAAAGACATTTTTGGATCATTCTTTACCATAAAAGTCTCTTGAACAAATTCATTACATTGATTTAGCTGTTGCAAATTCTTGGTTTCTATGCAAATAAAACGCAATATCAAAAAAAAAAAAAAAAATTCCTCTAGAAATCAAAATGAATCGATTAAAATTTAAGTTAGAGATAGTTGAAGTGTTATCAGCCTCTCTACCTACTAACAAAAGCATTTTAACTGATGATGAAGATAACAGTGTTGTAATTTCACTCGCAAAAAAAGATCGAAGCGTTATAATCCACCTGCTATACATGTCATGGCTTTCATCCTGGCCCTTCCAGGATAAAAGGCATGACATGTATAGCCGTTTTTGATGTGTTGATAACATTTCAAGGCCTCGCGCACACACACAAGTGCAGGTTTGAAAACTACGAAAGCAGTTCGAAAACATGTTGTGAAAAATGCAATAGTTATTTATACTTGTGTCAAAAACAAAACAAATCATTTTTGCAGTAAATAAATAATGAATTAATAAAAGAGTTAAATTTCATGAATTTCCTTATTTGTAACAATTTTAGTTCAATTAAGATTTTTTCTTTTATCTACTTAGAGCTAAAAATGTATAACTCGTAAAATTTAATGGGTGACCTGTTTCGCAGATAACGCCCAACCCGCACGATCGTAAAAATAATTCGGGTGTTAGAGGGATATGGGGATAGAGGCTTTATCCACTGCTCACATAGAACAGAAAAATGACCTAGTAATTTTCGCTTTTCTCCGTTCGAGAGAGAACACTTAGAATCACGTGCGAATGTAGGGGGTCGGAAATATAAACAAACTTTGTTTACAATATGAGGTACAAGATTCTCTGGTTCGAAAATCTTTAATTACAGCTTTTCTGCTCGGAGAAAACGTTTGCATATTATAAAGTTCAAAAGTAAATAGCTCATCAAGTTTGTGAAATAACTAATTTAAATCCCCCAAAATATTACTTTATTTTTAACTTTTTATACTAAAATGTAAAATGTGGATATATACCAATTTCAATATGTGTTTTCTATAAGTATTCTATATATATTCTTAGTAAGAATTCTATGTTGTACAATTATTCTATTGTTATTTAATTACACATACTTTGTATTTAATTGTTATTGAAATAGTTATTACATAAATGTCAATTTTTCATAAAAAAATTATTGCAATATGATTCATTATTTCTCTGTTCTGAAAAGAAAGTTAAATGTCCTAAGTGCACAGAGGCTATAAAGTCTAGCCCCCCCCCCCCCCACCAGGAAAACCCCCTGATCAGATATTTATTTTTGTGACTAAATATGTTTAAAGTGGATGAGAACATTACATTTATCAAAAACTTTAGTCTGTTTTTAATGTTCCGAAAGAATAAATGAAGAAAACCATTTGACACTGAGATTATATTCATGAGAAAGTCAGTGAGACCTAGTTAGCACAATTATTAATATCTAAGAAAATTATACTTTGGTAACTCTATATATTTTAACACACATTTAAAGAAAAGTAACTCTTAATCGAATCTTTCATTAATATAGCTTAGAAACTTAGCATTTATGAATGGAATAGAAAACAACATTAAAAGTAAAAGAAAAAAATATCGTTTACTACTTTCCTTACATAATATTTCTTTCTTCAAGAATCATTGTAAAGTTTGATGTAAGATTTCATGTATTGAATGAAAACGTAAGGTTGATAAAACCGTAGATATTCGAAAATAAGTTTTAAAGAAATGATGCATAGTAAGACGAGAGTTGGTAATTTTTTAAAAGATCTATGGAAGAGGCAAACTGAAACGTAAAAGTTCTGTTCTGTTGGAAACTATCAAAAGATAAATTAACATGTTAGGGAAATGCTTTTGTAGAAAATGAATCATATTATTCAACTTTTCTGTCAAATGAACATGACACCAATCTCTCCCATAGGTCAGAAACTAAAACTTCCATGTATGACGATTTGGCGTAAATTAACCATATCGAGCAAAGAAGCAACGTGATTACATTGCTGCATTGTTCGAGATCGTCAACATACACCTTTTTCTGCAAGTTATAGTAAACACAAAGAATTTCCAAATTAGTAAACTATTTTCTTAAAAGCATGAATCTTAAATGACAAATAAAGAATACAGCTTTAGAAGTGAAAATAAAATAAACAACTAAATAAGGATTTAGCTTCACTCCTTTAATCATACCTCCGATTTTAAAATACGAATGAATTCTGATGTCTTAAATATTGATTCCCTTTTTTTATGATTTACTAGATAGATTTGAAAATCAAGTTGAAAAACTGATGGAATAATACAATGAAATTTCGGTTACCAAATTAAGTATAGTTTATGAATGGATAACATTTAGTAAATCCATTAATATGACAATTAGCTAGACGTAGTTGAAGAAATTTATAAGATAGTTTAATGAAAATAATTAATTCACTCGATATACAATAAAAAATGTCTTATACAATTGCAAATAGCTACGCATGCTTTATGTGAATTTGTTTAATTAACAGAAACTACACTGCTATTTAAATTACTTTCCATTTTAATAATATTGAAAAACAATAGACAGTGGAAACGTATTGAATCTTAATCGAAATAGTTCATCTAAAATAAAAATAAGTAAAATCTATAAAAGCATGTTATTTAGTAGACACTTTAAATAAAAAACAATATATTAATAAATTAAAATAACTTCCATTCATACAATGGGCTTAAAATTGTTCTTATTGAACCACATTTCTCATAACACAACCATTAAATAATTACCATCTAAGGCTTTTTATTCATTTGCTATAAATATGGACACGACGTTTCTCGCAAAACTTGAGCATCACTTCTCATTTTGCGGAGCAATGATTTTTCTAATCAAAAAGTTCTTTGCATTTGCCAAAGCACGGTGATACAAATTTCAGTTTTTATCTTTTGATGAAGCCACTTAAAGGGATATTTCTAAATTTGCAGATGGATTAACCGAGTCCAGAAGAGGTTTATTTCAAAACATAGATGTTATACTATAACGTATCTTTTTTACTTGGTCCAGGATGAAGAAAATCTCAAAAACTTCAGATTACAAATGGGAAGTAAGATCAATTTCCTTTTCTCGATTACTTGATGGGGTCTGCACTAACACTGTTAGATTCCACGTATCGAATTACTCATACGTAGTCATCTTTCAATTTACTTCAGTAAAATGCAGAACGTTTCTGAAAAGGTTAAAAAAATTGTACTTAATGGCATGATGCTTTTTTACCTTTCTCATTTGTTTCAATTTTTTGTATTTTAATATTATTGGAAAGTAATGTAGAACAAAAATGTATTAATGCATAGGTGGGAAGAAGGGATCATTTCATTTGAGTGGACAAACTTATTACGAACTGAAATATGCCTAATTATAGAAATTCCAAGTAAGGGTAAAAATATATATATATATGTAAAAAAACAACAAAAATTTAATTGAAAAACTTGATTTTTCAGCCTGTTTTAAATGTTCCGACAGAATAAATAAAGAAAGCTATTTAACACTCAAATTAAATTCTTCGCAAAGTGAGTGAGACCAAATTATCAATTATTAACATGTATGAAAATTATACTTTGTTAAATCTACATATTTTAACATTTACAGAAAAATAACTTTTAATCGAAACGTTCATGAATACAGCTTAGAAACTTCGTATTTATGAGTGGAATAGAAAATAACATTAAAAAAGAACGAGAAAAAAATATCGTTTATTAATTACTTTACATAATATTTCTCTGTTCAAGAATAAATGTAAAATTTGATATAATATTTCATGTATTGAATGAAAACGTAAGGTTGAAAAAACCGTAAATATTCGAAAATAAGTTTTAAAGAAATGATGCATAGTAAGACGAGAGTTGATAATTTCTTTAAAGATCTATGGAGGACAAACTGAAACGTAAGAATGCAGATCAGTTGTAAAATATCAAAAAACAAATTAACATGTTAGGGAAAGGTTTTTGTAGAAAATGAATCATATTATACAATCTTTTCTGTCAAGTGAACATGACACCAATCTCTCTTATAGGTCAGAAAACATCCATGTATGACGATTTGGTGTAAATTAACCGTCTCGACCAAAGCGCCAAAGTGATTTTGTATTACATTGCTGCATTGTTCGAGATTGTCAACATGAACTCTTTTCTGCAAGTTATAGTAAACGCTAAGAATTTCCAAATTAGTAAGCTATTTTCCTAAAAGCATGAATCTTA
>BMAV01010266.1:240518-258175 GCA_019973955.1 Trichonephila inaurata madagascariensis
TGACTAATTATAAAATTCCACCAAGGGTAAAATAATATATTCAAAAAACAAATTTAATTGAAATGCTTGAGTATTTAGTCTGTTTTAAATGTTCCGAATGAAAAAATGAAGAAAGCCATTGAACACTTATATTAAATTTATGGAAAGTGAGTTAGGCCTAATTATCAATTATTTACTTATAAGAAAATTATACTTTGTTAAATCTACATATTTTAACATTTACAGAAAAGTAACTTTTAATCCAAACGTTCATGAATATAGCTTAGAAACTTCGCATTTATGAGTGGAATAGAAAATAACATTAAAAAAGAAAGAGAAAAATATCGTTTATTAATTTCCTTACATAATATTTCTTTATTCAAAAATGATTGTAAAGTTTGATGTAATATTTCATGTATTGAATGAAAACGTAAGGTTGATAAAATCGTAGATATTCGAAAATAAGTTTTAAAGAAATGATGTATAGTAAGACGAGAGTTGGTAATTTCTTTAAAGATCGATGGAGGGTAAACTGAAACGTAAAAGTGCAGATCAGTTGTTAAACATCAAAAGACAAATTAACATGTTAGGGAAAGGTTTTTGTAGAAAATGAATCATATTATACTGCCTTTTCTGTCAGGTGAGATGACACCAATCTCTGCTATAGGTCACAAAATGAAACATACATGTATGACGATTTGGTGTAAATTAACAATCTGGAGCAAATCTGCAACGTGATTTAGTATTATATTGCTGTATTGTTCGAGATCGTCAACATATACTCTTTTCTGCAAGTTATAGTAAACACAAAGAATTTCCAAATTAGTAAACTATTTTTCTAAAAGCATGAAGCTTATATGACAAATAACGAATAGAGTTTAGAACTGAAAATAAAATAAACAAATAAATAAGGATTTAGCTTCACTCCTTTAATTATACCTCCGATTTTAAAATACGAATGAATTCTGATGTCTTAAATATTGATTCCTTTTCGTTATGGTTTACTAGATAAATTTGACGAATCAAGTTGAGGAACTGAGGGAATAACACAATGCAATTTCGGTTATCAAATTATGTATAGTTTAAGAATAGATAACGCTCAGTAAATCGATTAATAAGACAATTAGCTAGACGTAGTTGAAGAATTTTATAAGATAATTCAATGAAAATAATTATTCCACTCAATACTCAAATCTCGATACCATAAAAATTGTCTTATACAATGGCAAATAGCTACGCATGCCTTATGTGACTTGGTTTTATTAACAGAAACTACACTGCTATCTTAATTGCTTTCCACTTTAATTATATTGAAAAACAATAGACCACGGAAATGAATTGAATCTTAATCGAAATTCCTCATCTTAAGGCTACACGGCACCCTTTTTCGAAAATTTTTTTTGGAGATAGCTACAGTAAAAATAATTGATGTTTTATATTTAGATCATATTATTAAGCTGATTCTGTAAGTAAAAAGTCAGTTTGACTAGCCATTATTTTACAATTTTAAAAAATTAGGAATTTTTGAAGTTTATTCAAATACTTATAAAATACGCAAGTTTTAAAATCTTTTGGTCATTTTAAGTAATTTACGTTTCTTAGGTTGTTAAAAAAAAGTTAGTATGGATTTTAAAATCTGTTCCCTCTTTGATTTTGAATAATTATTTTTCAAGAAAAACCAGGAAAATGCACGAAAATTTTCAAAATATCAACTTTAGCATTTTTTAGAAAAATAACTAAAGATCTCAGCCCTAAATCGATACTAACTTTTATAGAACAAACGTTTGGGAGTATATACAAAAAAATTGAAGGCTTTATCCTGAACAGGAAAAAAGCCTTAGGGATTAGAAAGCACTTATACCTTCAAAATTGAAAGTCTGAGAAATACGCATTTAAAGTTTCTGAAGTCATAAAACAGAAACTTATAATGTCCGTAAAGCTCTAATTTTTTAATATGTTATTTTCCAATGTATGTTCTGCATTGATACACTATTTTAATTAAATATGACTGAAAATAGTATTTTTAATGCAAAATATATATTTTTGCATAATATTAATAGAATTTGTTAAGACGTCAGTTTATTCAGCTTTATCTTTATCTAATATTTTCTCAAAGTTTTTAAACACAAAGCATTTATGTACAAAATAATAATGATACTAACTTAAGCTAAAAATAGTCAGGTTTCCACATAAAATTTAATTTTTTGCAGTTTTAAATTGGGGAAGTTTAGGAAGTTTTAGCTCTTGTCTCTCTCGTACGACTTTAAAATCCTAAAATATAGTACTACAATATGTTTAGTATAATGTAGTTTGGTACATCAAAGAAATATTCAGTTATATCTGCAACACTTGAATTCAGAATACTTGTCTTCGGAAGTCTAATTGCAGAATCATCAGAGGACAGAATTTTAGGTATATCATTTTCAGTAGTATTCCGTCTCTTCGAAATATTGTTTCTCATAGCAACCTGAGAACGCATTAAACATGGCATTTTCTCTACAGGAAAAAATAATGATGAAGCTTTTAAGTTATACAAACTATTTTTAAAGTTATTTTTCGTTATTTTTCAATTTTATGCTAATATTTTAACAGAGCATACAATTTTTACGTATTTGGGTACTTATCGCTTACAATGACCTTGGGGTGGTGATTAATTTTCTGAATTTTTGCCAACATTAACATAAGTGATATTATCAATTTAGAATTGTTTCTGGGCTGCGATCCATCTGATGCTGATATCTTTATATAAATAGTATTTTGTGAATTGCTTTATAATAATTGTTAATATCACAACATAGAATTTTTTCGGCCCAATAATAAATAAAGCTTAAGAGCTATATCCTCGCATGAATACCACTATACTTTATTAATATTTATTGCTGGCTTCCATATGCATAGCATGGCCATTTGGTCAAAAAAGCTGTTGTAACATTTCCTTCCGTTGAAAAAAAAAAAAAAAAAGGAAAGCTTATAGCTTTTCTTCCCCTTAATCGGAAAATTCCACGTTTTCATTGTTACAGCAAAATGGTAGAAAAATTTAACTGCAAAAAAAGTATCACAGAAAGCAAATGACACTAAATTCAAAATAGTTGCTGATAACAGATTGGCAATATTGTGAAGATAATGCCTCCTATTTGTACTGGAAACCATTATAAACCACAATTTAGCATTTTCGCATGTTGCCATTTTTCGCCTTTGGCCTCTATAACCGATAAATACTCTTCTTTGGTAACTGTAACGGTTATACATTTACGTGAAACTTAAGAGAAAGCTCTATTATCCACTCATCATCATAAGTTGAACAGAGAATAATTTGTTGAAGTTATGTAAAATATAATACTCATTTTTGCTTCAAAGGGAAAACCAGTAAAAATTGTTTATCAATAAGCTCTTTGCTGAAACTATTTGTGATGAGATGCACCTTGAAACAATTTTCTCGTATTTTCTTTAGGGCTTCTTTAAATTCAATGTTGGTGAGATTTTTCGTCACACTACATCAACGGTTTAAGGCGACTTGGGGTACCCCATTCTTAATTTTTTTTTTATTTTTATTTTTTGAAATTTGTTTTTAATTGTATTTATAATAAAGATCATTATTAAGAGTAATAAATCCATATAAAAAAAATTCAAATTTATTGCAAAATGCTTGTAAAATTAAAATTTTTCTGAAGTTTTTCTTAACATTTTTTAAGTTCCTATGGCTTTTTTTAAATATGTATATTTTCTTTCAAAATTTTTTTTCCAAGTACCTTATAATATACTGCATAAAACTATGTATGAGGTTTCTTATGCTACTGCTTATTAATTTTATATTAATTTTTTCGTTGTGAAACATGCAAAAATTTTCGAAAAAGCAATATCGTTTGCGTTCCAAGAACACAGACAACTCAATCAGGGTTTTATTAATAATTATTATTTTCTAAAATTTCCTCAACAAGGGCATACATTTTGCTCATATTTAGTTTATTATTGCTAAGTTTGGCATATTTATTTTTATTTATAGAGGCATATTAGAGTTAAATGTAGGGGAGAAGTTGAAAAGCTCCTATAGCTTGCTATAATCTTTGTGCAGCGTTATTTAAGTTAAAATAATTATTATTTATACATTTATATTTATGGGAGGGGTATTTCTCTTGCGATTGCTCATTTTGCGTAGTTGTAACATGTCTAGTGATTAGTGGTGGTATCTGGGGGTTGGAATTAGCATTCTTTGTGGTTTGAGTGTTTTATTGTTACTGTTTGAACGTCGGAAAAATTTCACCTGAATATGCTATTATAACTGTTCGTGTGTGTAATTATTTCTTAATTGAGTTCTTTTAGCATTTCTGTAATTGATTCCAGGTATTTTTAGTAGTTAGCCGCAGTAGTGGTTTTCTTCTCCACAATTCAAGCAAAATAGACTTTCGAATAGTTGCCTAATGTAAAAGTCTCTGGTTTGGTGAGATTCACTGTGTGTGTACTTGAGACGTCGGAGAGTTAGACAAGAGTTGAACACTGGTGTAACAGTGGGTAACACCATACCTTTGTAAAAAAAAAAATATGGAATAAATTTTCTAAACTGTGCTGTGTGTGTGTAGTGCGAACTCTAAAGTTTGGCCCGTTTATCGCCTTTTTATAATCAATATTACTTTCTGCAAGCTGTGGGCTAATATAAAATTCAATTGTGAGAAAATTTATCATTTATAAAAAAGAATTCAAAGAGAAATTATGCTTGTTCTACTCACTTCAGTGAAGGCTTACCATCTTCTTTGTCCCGTAGACTGATAAAACTAAAAAGAAAGAAGTTAATAAGAAAATGCTAGTGAATGCACAATAGTTTGCTCACATAAAAAGAGAAAATTATTCAATCGAACTTAATTTTAACCAAAATTTCTACAAAAATCATCATGTTACCTTTTTCTTAAACTGCCTCTGCTAAAAAGATCTAGGCCATCGTGACGTGGTGGCATATGTTTGGTTTGATATTATCTGGTTTCTATCTTACCGGAAATTTAACGTATAAAATGACAGGCAATGGTATACGGTATATTCTGGTTTAGTATATCTATCATGATTCTAATATCTTTTGTTCAATGGACTAAATTCATGTGGCGTCACGATCACGTGATGACTGGGTCACGTGAATACGCTCGTTTGCTTACGATTATTTTCTCTTAAACTCTTACATTTTACTTTCTAAAATGTCTTATTTTCCTGAAGTGGTTGTTCGATCAGTAAAAGAAAGGATGATTGTGGGGGAAAAATCATTTTTTAATATTCCGGTAAAAAATCTAAGTGTTTTAAAAGCATAATAAAGCGTAAGGATTACATACCCTCTTCTTACTGTTTATTATGTATTTGACCACTTTGAATAATGTTTTTAATACCGTAAGCCTCTTCAAAAGGAACCTCTTCAAAAAGGATTTTGTATAGATGTAGACTTCTGCAAGAATGTAAATACTTCAAAACAAATTTTTGTTTATTTTAAATTAAATTCTATTGAGAACATATAACGTTTAGTTAACTTAAATTTTACTTATTTTACACATCTTTAGAGTAGTTAACAGACCTACTTCGGTATTTAATTATCTAAAACTAGAACTCAAGAATCTGATATGTAACCATACATGTTATATCAAAAACAAGCATATATATATATATAAAACTTATTTTGCTTAATAATTTTACAATATTATAGGGAAAAAGAAAATTTTTTCGAGAAGCATTCATTACAGAAATTATCAAGTACTACTTTCAAACATTAAAAATCAAAATTATCATTTACCATTTGTAAAATCCATGCAACATGTGTGCAACATTTTGGAAGTCTTTATTCGTTGCGCTATTTTAGGTTAAAGATATGATTTCTCTATTAAAAAAGCTTTTAAATGCAACAAAAGATACGTAGATCAATTTTTAACTATAATATGCCTATAAAGTAGGAAAACTTAAAGTGTAATTGTTCTGAATTTAAAGAATTTATGGATAAACATCAGCAGCATTTTATTACAGGTGACCTCAATATTGTAAAAGACAATAATCTCAGAAATATAATGAATAATGGTATTGGTTTTAGATTAATGATCTCCAATAATAATAAAATTATAAAAGAATCAATTATATACTGATATTGAGCAATTCATTTACAAAATAACTATTAAATATAGTATGCCTTTACAGGCTTTCACAGAATTCAAATGTAATATTACACAACAGCTTAATAAATATAACTTTAGTACAGATAATAATATCTAATTAAATGATATTAAAAATCAGATTAAAAAAATTGCAAATTAAATTTATTATAGTTTATGTTGATAAAGTGCCAGGAAATTTTGCCTTCATATGTAGATACTATTATTGCTTAATGATCAACAAACATTTTTATAACAATACAGCTTTTATTAAGTCATCAATTTCTGATAAAGAAATAAATAATCGTATTTTCGCTTTTCATAATCAATTAAGAGTACAAATTAATAATAATAATTTTAAATTTCTACTTATATTTCTTACTCCTAAATTTCATAAAGACCCAGCTAAGTTTAGAACAGTTTTAATGATTTCAATACATACATCAGCAAATCAGGCAAAATTCTCCATGAAATGCTACAAGATATAATAAATAATCCTAAATCCACGTCCATACTTAAAAATAGTGAAGGATTTATTGAACAAATTAAAGATAAAAAGATTTTTTCAGTCTACAGTTTAGATTTTGAAGATCTTTTTAACCCTATAAATATTGATGATATGATTAAAATACTTGTAAAATTACAAAAAGATAATTTATTTAAAAATATTAATTATGATAGGTTTAGTTCACTACTTAGGTTTGTACTAAAAGAGAACTATATATATTATAACGGTAACTAATATCAACAGATTAAAGGTTTGCCACAAGATGGCCCAGCTAGCAATTGTCTTGCCAATTTGTATTTACATTATTTTGAAAATAGTTTCATTGATAATTCTGAATATTACATTTTTCGTTATATAGATAATATTATCATTTTTGGCAAGCAAGACAATTTTAAACCTAACACTAATTTTTATCCACAATATCTTAATTTAATACAGACAAGAAGTAACAACTATGAAGCAAATTTTCTTGATGTAGAAATTAAATTAAAAGATAATGTTATAGTTTCTAATATATACATTTATGATATAAAAGAGAAGAATTTAAATACAATATTATAAAAGTACCTCATTGGGAGAGTAATATACATGTTTCTATATTCAGAAATATTGTTATTAATTATATACTAGGCAATAAATCTCTAGTTTAAAAAATCAGAAAAAATAAAATCTATAAACATTTTACTATATATTACTTAATTCAAAAATACCCAATTAATTTTATTAACAGTTATTTTAATAGAGAAATTCTATATATATAAATATAATAAGGATTAAAATTCCTTAGAATAATAATAATTTTTTTATTATACAGTTATCACTTTTCCTATATATAGTTACCTCCATTTTCTAATATTAGATAAAATTATTTATCGTTATTTTTTAAATTCATATATAATCCTAGTGTCCCTAAAGTAATGGTAGTATGTAAACACTCTTTTTAATTTTTTATTTCTATTCTTTCCATACTTTTGCTAAATGCTACTATTCAGCCATTCCCATGCTATGAATTTGCATTTGGGTCCAGAATCTGGCAATAACTTGTTTATTGTACTCAGATTTAGCGCGGGCTCTGTATTTTTGAACGCATGTTTTAGATAAGTTACCTTTTTCTTGTAATGGATTTAGATATTCTATCCATTATTTTCATTAGGTTTTTGCTAAGTATTATTAACAGAAAGGGAGAAGGTTGGCTGGCTACAAAACATGATCAACCCCACTTTTACATAAATTATTTTATGTATAAGCTGTCCTAAGTCAGCAATGTTTATAATACTGTAGCATCCATTTCTTATATTTTAAACCGTATTATAATTTTAATTTCTCATACATTCTTCTAAAAATTATCTCTAGTTTATCTTGCAATTTTGATTTTTTTCAGTTTTGATATTATTGATTATTGATCTCTCTTTCGTAGAGAATTTTGACTGTATATATATATATATATATAATATAGAGAAAGCGCTTAGTAACGATTTCAGGTCTTAGATTTTGCGGATCTAACTTTTTTCTTGATGGCAATCATAAAGATGATAGTAACAGATGCTGTCATAAAGAAGGTAAAGCTAACTGAAAAATATAATAAAGGTTTGGAAAAAAGATGAAAAATTACAGAAACAAAAACTAATTTAGTTGAGTTTTGGATACCTTTAAAGCTAATATTTAAATTTTAAAAGGGTTATAGGAATCTATTGCTTTATATTCCTTAAGTTTGAATTCAAAAGAAATATGATTTCACAAATAATATATTGTGTACACTAGCGAATCTAACCCAAATTAAAAGTAAAAATCACTAATATTAGATTATAGTTTGTCTCATGTTAAATTCAATTTAGAACAATCTAAATAGTTGCAACATGTTTTAGATTATAAAGTATCAACAATATGTTGGATAGCTCCAATAATAATAAAATCAAATGTTTTTAATGATATAAGTAGAAATATTCTTAGAAAAATCTTAATAAGTAGTTAATTCTGCAATAAACTAACAAGATAAAAAAAACTATACAAGCTAATAAGCAGTTAATATTGTAAGTATATTTTTTCTTTTCCTTTAGGTTTTAGAAAAAGAAAATAGAAGAAACAAAAGTAATATGGTTTTTGATAATTTAGATTTCAAATGAGTTTTATTTGAATTAATGGTATAAAATATTTTACGAAATATACTATAAATTTCAATAAGAAATTCTTTTAGATATTAAACAGTTTTCTTAGCTGCTGGATTGAATACATTAAATACAGAAAGGAATTTTTTTTAAAATTTAATGAATAAGGAGAACTATCCCATTATTCGTTTTGATGTTTCTAATAACCTTTCTCTTTTAAATAAATTTCAAGTTTAAATATCGAAATTATTAGAAATTTAGGAAGTAATCCTCGAAACCTTACAATTTTTTTTTTGCTCTGTTTAAAAAAAGAACTTTAAAAATGAATATGTACGCCAAAATATTTGAAATTGTCAAAGCATGGAACAAGAATGAGTAAATTTCATCTACATAAATAATTTCATATTCTTTCGAATTTAGTCCAAATGAGAGAAAAATAACACCAACAAAGGAGATTTACATTAACAGAAGATGGAGATTTTAAAATTGAAAAAAGAGATCGCACAAGTTTAAAAGATCCTATATATATTGATTTTCTTAAGATTCATCAACTAAATCTTATACTAAAAAATTTGATACATAAGACTTATATTCTATGCATGGTGATTTTGATGGCATGGGTAAAATTATATGAAATATATAAAATACCCTGTCCCTGATATAAGCAGTATATTTCAAAAAGAATCCTATAACTTAAAAAAAAAGGAATTTTTATGATGTTGATGGAATTTCTTTAAAAAATACGGGAAATCTTGATGTTGTTCATAAAGGTTTATGTGGATAAAAAAACAAAACTAAATGATAAAAACTTTATAACCTTATAACTGGAGAACATGATGAGTTTTATTGGGGCAACTCTCTCTCTATAGTAAGTTTTATATTTTATAGAAGAAAATGATGTATGAAAGGGGAGATTTTGGAAGAAGCTAGAAGACGCAAGGAATGCTTTCGATGTGTGCAGCAGCGACGACAATCCGCACTATGAGAACCTCTGGAGTGTTCCCAAGAGTCGCATAAATGAGGGATTTCATAAGAAAAAGTGCCACAGAGTGAGATCCGTGCATCTAATTCCTCACGATGTCACGAGATGATGTTACATCGAGATGATTATGCATCTGGATATGCAGGGGCACCATCCTGCATGAATTACATGCATCTCTGCATTGCGACCGGCACGCTTTGAAGCAATTCAAGGAGGAAAACTCAAGGTTCGTACCTCCAATCAGGCCGTGTTGGTAAATTATACGCATAAGCATATCTCTGCTAAAGAGCAAAAAACAAAAATCATGGACAGACACTTAATCAGTCTGCATTACGTGGATTCAGCAAGACGGATTTAGAGATCAATTGACATCCACCTACTCTAGATTCAGATTCTGCATGCTACTTTCATCCTCTCAACGTGCTTTGCGGCCCCATATTCTGCGCTTTCATTTTCTTGATGCCTTTTATTACCCCTCTGAATGGATCGGTTGAATTTTTGGATACGCAGTATATTTTACATATGATATAACTTGCGTTTAAAAAGATGTTGAGAGAGATACAATAATGGAATTAAAAATCAATAGAAAATTTAATTTTATATTAAAAAAGAAATATAAAGATTCAGCAACCTGTTTTGTATATTGGAAACAAACTGACATTTTGAAATTATTATTACTTGAAGAGGATGAAAAAAATTTTTAAAGTCACATGCATATATTGAAAAAAATTCCTTTATAAAGATCCTTTTGTCTATAAATTGATATCTTAATAAAATGGATCTCTATCTCTACGTGTATCATTGTCATCTCAAATCTTCCCACACATGTTCAATGAGATTTAAATAAGGGAAGCATGCTAGTTAATCCATTCTTCCTTTCTAGACGCTCATGAATATTAAAGAAGCCATGCTGTAAAGACTAAATCTGGCAGACGAGGGAGAGAATTATTCCAAGACAGTCAAGATCTCTGGTAAGTGTCACAAATGTGCAAGTCAGCTCATCATAATGTATTCCAGCGCAATTCTACTCTCTGTCAAAGATATTAGTAAAGTAAAAGCCATATCAACTGACGTCATTAATCGTTTGTCAGCAAGGTTTTTAGAATACCTAGACATAGCTAAGAATTATTTTCAAAATAAGCTTATTTTGAGGCAACTAGAAAAGTTAAAAATTGCTTGATTTGAATTGAAAAGTTAAAATAAAAGATAAAAAGATTTAAATAAGAAATATTAAGAAGTAAACAATTTTCCTATGAATATATTAAACAAATATATTTGAAAACAAATACCTGCATTACATACTACGCTTTTAGCTTTACAAGTTATTCTAAAATGTCTATATATAGAACTGAAAAGCTGATGAGATTAATATACATTTGTAACACCTGAAGCACAAATATCATTGTATTCTTTTGTTTCAAAAATTATTATCTCATTATCGTCGCATTTAGTTTCTATCCAAAAATATTTATCAAGCTGAGAAAATTTATTAGGTTGAGATCATCTACATATGTTTAGCTGTTTATGCTATTTTTATATCATTGAAATACATTCGAATATTATTTAAGTATTAAAGTTATCTGTCGTATGATATAATATAACACGATCAAATTTAAAAAAGGAGTCTTTAGAGATAAACAGTAAAGTACTTATTACATATTATTGTAGAAAATATTCTTACAAACAATTAATTTTTTAAACAGACTAATTAAATATTATGTTATAATATTTTTAAAATAAATTTCAATCAAAGATTAGAATTACACCAGTCTACTTTATCACTGCATTCTTTAATGAAATTTTCAATTAATTTTTGTTATTAAAAAAGCCCTCGTCATTTTAATCTATCACATCTTATAATACTCAAATTATATTTTATGATAATTGTTTATATCTACAAATTTTATTTTTTAATTTTATATAATTTAATTTTATAAATCTATCTCTTAAAATGTGATATTCTGATTTATTATTCATATCAAGCTTATTTTCGTAACTTAATATAAATATTTAACTTAATGTTGGAAGTCCAGAAATAATACCTCAGTTGATAATTTCTTCATTCGTTATGGTAAAAGTTTCTGAAAGATTTTGATATTCTGAAATAAAATTCCAATCAACTATATCTTTAAATTCTAAAATAAAAAACATCTTCAGATTTCTGAAATCTTGAAATTAAAGACCAATTAACAGCGTTTTCAAAATTTCCAATTAGATCTTAAATAATATATAATTTTTAGATAGATCTTTCCACAAATATTCTTAGTTACATTTGGTCCAATAAATAAGATCAGTAAAAGGTAATAAAATACATATTTTCTAAGATGGAATTCATTCAAGAGCATTTGATCATTACAAAAATGTTTATAAAAATATTTCTAATATATATATTTGGGCAATCCTCTTGATATTCTAAGAAATTTTATTCATTTGAATCAGGAACTTTACTTTGAAAGTTTATTAGAGGTGGGGCAATATGTAAAAGAACAGTCATATAAAGAGTAAAATTTATCCCATTTTCTTTAAAAATAATTTTCAAATACTTGAGTGAATTAAAAAGGTTAATTAAATAGAAGTTAGGGTAAATAAAAGGAGGAAATAATAAATTAAATAATAATAATAAATTTAGGAAATAATAAAAAGGAGTATAAACATTTTCTAAAAAGATACGAAAAATCTTTTTTAAAAAATAACACACTAAAGTAAGTAGAATAATTCATTAAACTCAGACACAATCCTAAAATTTAGAAGATTTAAATCCTGGAAAATCTTATCGGATGCCTTTCGAAGAATAAATAAAAAATATGGAGATTCTACACAATTATAATACCGGGTTGCACTTTGTGGATGAAAATATTTCATTTTTTAAATTTTTTGATTTTTTAAAAAAAGCTTTTAAATGCTTTTTAATAAAATAACAATCAAGCTCAATTAAAGTTTTTTCAACACTGTAACTTTATCTCTCTCATGGTATTGGAAAATATCGTAAAAACAATTATTATTATTATTTTTATTTATTTTTTTATGAGGGAAGTCCAAAAAAATATTTCTTATTCTTTAATAATGCTTCCTTTTATTTTAACAGTTAACAAGAAAGATGATCCTATGTTCTCAGAAATAAGAATTCAGAAATAGTCTTTTGTTACAGCCATTTCTTTTTTTATATCCGTCATCTAAAAACGAAAACTGAAAATGTGTGTGTGCTTTTCTAATGCAGTTACGCAACAAGTTCCAATATGGCGGTTGCTGGGAATTTTATCCGGGAATTCGCTGTATTAACATTGCCCCACTCTTTAGAAATGAGTAAATATAACCTCTTTTATAAATCCTTTTATTTTTTTTAAAAAAAACAATAGGATTGTTTTAAGGGCTTAAATAGAATATTCGATTCAATAAGCCCTGAATCGAATATTCCTGGAAATTCCTAAAATGTTATAAATAAGAAGACTTGCACAACAACTTTTGAGCTTAACTTCAATGAAATAAATTAAATGATTTACGAAGAAATAGAAATTTAAAATTTAATTTCTTCAATCACATCTCTCAAAATTATATATATTTATTTTGAGATTATTTTACTGGTACATAGCAATATGAATGGTTCATTTAATATGAAAAATAATCCTAAATTAGGAAAATGAAACATGGAAATAAAATAAAGATCTTACCTGAAGAGAAATTCATCTTAAAAGTCCAAATAATAAAAGTGCTTGATATATGAGACTCGTCATCATCAGATAAAATGGAAGAACTCGCGCATGCGTATCTCAGTACATTTTACAGAGACCCCTACAAAAATTTTGAAAGTGAGTCTCCTTAAGAAATTCCTTCGATTAAAAATCTTGAAATAAACAAACTTAATAATTAAACAAAAATCTCGGAAAAAAAGTTAAATAAATATTTTAAGCTAAAACATTCTCGAAAAATTGAATTTTAAAATTTTTGAACAATCCTTCCATAATTAGGCTGTAGCAGTATCTACTTCTAACCTAACCACCAATAAATGAGCTGCGAGAAATTAAAACTAGGATTTTCAACATTAATTAGGAATACTATGCCATGTGAATTCTGGTAGAAGATTCAGAATGTTAGATGGATTGATTGGATTATTTTAGAGTCGCCCTTTGAAGCTACACAAGGACTATTCACGACGAGCCTTGGAATTTTGAAGCTTAGTGTGTGAAAAAATTGTTTGAGGAGGAGAGGCAGAAAACAAAGATTCAACAGGATAGATGGGCAAAGGGTTAGAATTAAAGAAGGGAAGTTAATGTTAAGGTAAAGGATTTGGTATGGGTGCAAACACGCCCTATGAGCTCGGCTAGTAAGAAAATCGTTCGGAATTTTTAGCCTAAATTTGAAGGGCCCTATGAGGTAATGAAAGTGGAGATAAAAAAACATGGTTATTTGGAAAGGGGGTTAACCTATCACAGTTAATGTAGATCAGGTTCAATCATATCACTCAAGAGACAGGAATGCGGGGGATGTTGAGACAGACAGGTCTACTGGAGAAGGGTTACGAGCAACACAGGGAGAAGCTGAGGGTAGTGAAGGTCTGATCAGGGAGGAAAGCACTGAAGTGGAGCAATTGCGGGGCAAGAGAAGAAGTGTAGGTTTGTAACGAATCTGTACGTGTCCTATATCACTAATCCTCCTGAGGAATCTTTGGGCTAGCATTCGTGTTTAATTCACAGTCATCCCTCTCAAGAAGAAACCGTGATATTCAGATTAGTTCGACTATATAAAGTCAGAGTTTTGGTAATTCTAGAGAAGGAGGTAGGAAGCAGCTACATTTCCTACGCAGGTGAGATTGAATACGGTTACTTTCGCATACGAAGATTAAGAGTGGTGTTCCGCCACTGTGTTGAATTAGTAGATTTGAAGTTAGAAATCAACGATAGATTAGGTTGAGCTAAATAAGTTGGTCCCACATATTTTCTTAAATAGTCATTGCTTTCTCCGTGCTACTCATTAGACATTCACTTAGAGAATAGATTGTTGTTAGAGTTAAGTTGTTTGACTAAATAAATAATTGTGATTATGGAAGTCTCTGGTTCTGCTTTCATTCCTCCCCCACCCGTAGGTAGGTAAGATGGAGAGAGAGAAACTTGAGGTGTAAGTCGCTCACAGGGTCTTGTTCAACAATAAGCAATCGGGAGCGACAACATCACAATGAGAACAAAGTCAAAAGAAGACTCCCAGAGAAACAGAATATAGTAAAGAGAAGAGCACCTTCTTCACAACAAGAGGACAAAGAAGTTAACAAACCACCCCATGGGAGCCACAAGTGGCGGAAAAAGCTAGCTCCACAGTCACTACAATCGGGATCAAGAATAAAGAAGATACCCAGGAGAAATAGCTATCAAGAAAGTGGGAGATCCAGAGTGGAAACATCGAATGCAGAATCCTGTTTGAAACCAGAAGCCCTGCCCAGAAGGTCAAGTTCTTACCCACTTCGAAGTAGAGAGGGAATCACCAAAAGATAAGCCCAATCCGGAAGGTCCAGTCTCTCTCCACTTTGCACCACAGTGGGATCCACCGAAAGACAAGCCCTGCCCAGAAGGTCAAATCCTTACTCACTTCGAAGTACAGCGGAAATCACCGAAAGACAAGCGATACCAGGAAGGACAAGTCCCTACCAAACCAAAAGCCGAGCGGAAACAAGAAGAGGAAGAAGCATCAAAGAGCTGGAGGAGCAGAAATAGAAGCTGAGCAAAGGAAAGGGTACAGCCACGACGGCTTCAAAAGAGGAGCGACCCTGGAGCAATTGGACAGACGTCCTAGCCAACGTGCAAGTTCTTAGTGCTAACTCAACAGTAAAGAAAATTGCCAAGTTGTATTTTTTTATTATTTTCTTTTGACAAGCAGTCAGGTCATTTTTGCGGTAAGCAAGTCTGGATTCATAATGATTTTTCTAGAATAAAAGTTAAACACCAAGATGGGTGCATTCTTCTTTTAATTAAAAAATGAACTTTTGTATTTAAATTTATTCCAAAATGTGGAAAACATTTGTTTTACTACCGAATGAGACTTGGCTAGTAGGCGAAAATTCATTGAATTGTTTGTTTATTGTATAGTATATTTGGAAAAAAAAAATTGTATGCATTTATATGTATGTACTGATGTATATTTGTATATAATATCTGGTTTGGGACGTGGCGTAAATAGGAACAATTAGCAATAACTCTAACAGAGCAGCGCGAATGGAAGGGGGAGTTTGTGAAAATACCAGACGGTGTTTATACATGCGAGATTATGTACTTATAAGTGATCAGTATTAGAAATATTTGTATGACTGTTTAATGTTTATAAATGTACATATACTGATGTTTAATGATATTCAATGTATAGATGCAAATTATTATATGGTAGTGATCCTACTTCCATTTCAGGGTAACAGACCCTGAAACTCCTACAAGTGATGAGGAATGTAAAGAAGAAAAGTAAAGTAAAATCAAGAAATTGTTAGATATTTATTAGTGAACGGCTAGGGTTTTTTCCTAAAAGTTGTTTTCCCCTTGTGCTATCTCGAATGGGGTGTACTATTTTGTGTATTGTAAGAGAAATGCACAGATTAAAAATTTTAATTTGAATTTAGATTAGTTGCTTTTTGCGTGTTGTCGGGATGCCAATCTGATCAGGTAGTAAATTAACTTTAAAATTTTTTAGCAATTCTTGAATCAGTAATAAAATTTACTAACGTAATTTGTATCGGGTCGTTGAGATCCTCATATAAATCACGTATTCTTCACGAGGGGGGGGGGGGGAGGGATTGTAACGGTTCTATTCGCGTTCTTCCTACTAATAATCCTCTTGGGGAATA
This sequence comes from Trichonephila inaurata madagascariensis, assembly GCA_019973955.1. Lineage (NCBI taxonomy): Eukaryota > Metazoa > Arthropoda > Arachnida > Araneae > Nephilidae > Trichonephila > Trichonephila inaurata. The sequence continues at coordinate 257,026 of BMAV01010266.1, forward strand.
ACGGCTCTTTAAATATTTTTCTATTGAAAACTTTCCTCCTTCGAAGAAGACGCAATTTACTTAAATCAAGTCTTGTATTTCAAGATTAATTCTCAAGTTCGAAAAGAGAGAGGTTAGAAGCTAACAGGATAGCAAGTAGTAATTAACGTAAAGCTAGGTGAGAGCACTTCGTAGATTACCTGATTAATATTAAGATTGAAAATTTGGTCAATTAGTTGTTAAATTGGATTGTTTAATTGGATTCGTGTCGGTTTGAAGTAGATTACTTTAGAAATTATCTTCAAATATAAGGTGTATTGCCTGGACGTACTAAGTGTAAGTGATCCGATTTATAATTATATCCAATTATCTCCTCTACCTCTCTCTATTGCTCCCATATTTAACTACTGGTGCATTTCTTAATTGGGTTGTTTAAATTTGTAACGTTGTTGAGAATTGTTAATACATTGAGTTTGTATTGACTATATATGGCTAAACTTCCTTCTGATCATCTTATACTAATGGATGGGACCGTCCATCCATTACAATTGCAAAGGCCTAAAAACTAAGATGCTTCAAACACATGAATCCAAAAGCTTCATCGATCTATTGACAACACAGTAAAAAAAACGAATGGTGCAAAACCTAGTCATAATAATTGATTGCTCTTGTTGAAATTGATTATTTGTTGACAATTCGCCAGCCACTTATCAAACATAAAACTGAAATCAGTGAAAATATAATTTTTTCCACCTAATGGCAACATTAATATAACAGCCTTTGTACTAGGACATAAGAAACTTCAAGGTTCATTACAGAAAACTATTTTAAGATACATTCTTTATCAAGCAGCTGGTGGAAGCAGTGATAAGCTTGCAAAATGTGTGAATATATTGAATGCCTTTCACTAGATAACAAAGGCTGTTAAATCCGTATCAATAAGTTGTATTCAGCACTGTTTTGCAGAGCAGTTTTTGAAGTATCCTCAGTGAAAATATTGCAGAATTGTTTGAACTTGTCAAAATCAGAAGCAGGGCTCAAAAGTGAGAATATTTAGAAATCGATGTGTGTGTGCGTGATAACTTATAATAAAACAATATAAAATTTTCTTTTTTCAACTATAGCTGAGATGATGTTAGCTCTTTAATAAAAATAACTTGGAAAACAGTGA
>BMAV01010266.1:259820-290207 GCA_019973955.1 Trichonephila inaurata madagascariensis
AAAGCCATTTAACACTCAAATTAAATTCATGGCAAAGTGAGTGAGACCTAATTATCAATTATTAACATGTATGAAAATTATACTTTGTTAAATCTACATATTTTAACTTTTACAGAAAAGTAACTTTTAATCGAAATGTTCATGAATATAGCTTAGAAACTTCGCATTTACGAGTGGAAAACTAAGAACATTAAAAGTAAAAGAAAAAAAATATTGTTTATTACTTTCCTGACATAATATTTCTTTGTTGAAGAATGATTGTAAATTTCGATGTAAGATACCTCGCAGTGAATGAAAATTTAAGGGTGATAAAACCAAAGAATTTCGAAAATAAGATTTAAAGAATTGATACATAGTAAGACGAGAATTGGTAATTTTTTTAAAGATCTATGGAGTGCAAACTGAAACGTGAAAGTCCTGTTCTGTTGGAAACTATTAAAAGATAAATTAACATGTTAGGGAAAGGTTTTTATAGAAAATGAATCATATTATACAACCTTTTCTATCAAGTGAACATGACACCAATCTCTCCTATAGGTCAGAAACTGAAACATCCATGTATGACGATTTGGTGTAAAGTAACCATCTCGATCAAAGCTTCGAAGTGATTTAGTATTACATTGCTACATTGTTCGAGATCGTCAACATACACCTTTTTCTGCAAGTCATAGTAAACACAAAGAATTTCCAAATTAGTAAACTATTTTCCTAAAAGCATGAATCTTAAATGACAAATAACGAATACAGCTTTAGAACTGAAAATAAAATAAACAAATAAATAAAGATATAGCTTCACTCCTTTAATCATACCTCCGATTTTAAAATATGAATGAATTCTGATGTCTTAAATTTTGATTCCCTTTTGTTATTATTTACTAGATAGATTTGACAAATCAAGTTGAAAAACTGATGGAATATCACAATGCAATTTCGGTTACCAATTTAAGTATAGTTTACAAATAGATAAAATTTAGTAAATCAATTAATATGACAATTAGCTAGACGTATTAGAAGAATTTTATAAGATAATTTAATGAAAATAATTAATCCTTTTGATACTTAAATCTCGATACAATAATAATTCTTTTATACAATTGCAAATAGCCTTATGTCACTTGGTTTTATTAACCGATACTACACTGCTATCTAAATTGTTTTCCATTTTAATTATATTAAAAAACAATATCTAATGGAAATGAATTGAATTTTAATCGAAATGCTTCATATTAAATAAAAATAAATAAAATCTAAAAGCATGTTATTTAGTAGAGAATTCAAATAAGAAAAAGATATCAATAACTTAAAATGAATTCCATTCATACAATGGGCTTAAAACTGTTTTTATTGAACTACCTTTGCCATAAGAGACAACCATTAAATAATTACCATCTAAGGCTTTTAATTTATTTTCTATATATATCGACACGACGTTTCGCAAAACTCTTGAGCATCACTTCCCATTTTGAGGACCATTGATTTTTCTAATCAAAAAGTGCTTTGCTATTGCCAAAGCACGGTGATACAATTTTCAGTTTTTATCATTTTATGCAAGCCACTTAAAGTGATATTTCTAAATTTGCTGATGGATTGACCGAGCCCAGAAGATGTATATTTTAAAACATAGATATGTTATACTATTACGTAACTTTTTTACTTGGGCCAGGATGAAGGAAATCTCATTATCTTACGATCACAAATGGGAATGAAGAGCAACTTCCCCTTTTCTCCATTACATGAAGTGGGCTGCACTAACAGTGTTGTAATGCACGAATCGATTTACTCATAAGTAGTCATATTTCAATTTACTTCAGTATAATGCAGAATGTTTCTGAAAATGTTAAAAAAATATACTTAACGAGATGATGCTTTTTTACCTTTCTCATTTGTTTTAATATTATTGGAATGTAATGTAGTTTAAAAATGTATTAATGCATTGGTGGGAAGAAGGGATCATTTCATTTGAGTGGACAAACTTATTAAGAACTGAAATATGACTAATTATAGAAATTCCACCAAGGGTAATATATATATATATATAAAAACAAATTTAATTGAAAAACTTGATTTTGCAGTCTGTTTTAAAGTTCCGAAAGAATAAATGAAGAAAGCCATTTAAAACTCAAATTAAATTCATGGCAAAGTGAGTGAGACATAATTATCAATTATTAACATGTATGAAAATTATACTTTGTTAAATCTGCATATTTTAACATTTACAGAAAAGTAACTTTTAATCGAAATGTTCATGAATATAGCTTAGAAACTTCGCATTTACGAGTGGAAAACTAAGAACATTAAAAGTAAAAAAAAATCGTTTATTACTTTCCTCACATAATATCGTGTCACAAGTGAACACATTAAACCAATCTCTCCTTTAAACTGGAACATTCATGTATGACGAATTGATGTAAATTAACTATCTGGAGCAGAACAGCAACGTGATTTTGTATTAATTTCCTGCATTGTTCGAGATCGTCAATATACAGCCTTTTTCTACAAGTTGTAGTAAACACAATGAATTCCAAAGTAGTAAACTATTTTCCTAAAAGCATGAAGGTTAAATGACAAATAAGGAATACTGCTTTATAACTGAAAATAAAATAAACAAATAAATAAGGATTTAGCTTCACTACTTTAATCATACTTCCGATTTAAATATACGAATGCATTCCAATGTCTTAAATTTTGATTCATTTTTCTTATAATTTGATAGATTTGACAAATCAAGGTGAAAACTGATTGAATAAGACAATGTAATTTCGGTTACCAAGTTAAGTATAGTTTACGAATAGATAACATTTACTAAATCAATTAATATGACAATTAGCTAGACGTAGTTGAAGAATTTTATAAGGTAATTTAATGAAAATAATTAATCCTTTCGATACTCAAATCTCGATACAATAAAAATTGTCTTATACAATTGCAAATAGGTACGCATGCCTTATGTGATTTGGTTTTATTAACAGAAACAACACTGATATCTAAATTGCTTTCCATTTTAACTATATTGAAGAACAATAGACCATGGAAATGAATTGAATCTTAATCGAAATGTTTCATCTTAAATAAAAATAAATAAAATCTAAAAGCATATTATTTAGTAGACATTTCAAATAAAAAACAATATATTAATAACCTAAAATAACTTCCATTCATACAATGGGTATTAAATTGTTTCTATTGAACTACCTTTGCCATAAGGCAACCATTAAATAATTACCATCTAAGGCTTTTAATTCATTTGCTATAAATATCGATACGTTGTTTCGCAATACTTGAGCATCACTTCGCATTGTGCGGTCCATAGATTTTTCTAATCAAAAAGTGCTTTTCATTTTCATGTTTTCATTCAATGTTTTTCCAAAGCATTGTCTTATATATTTCAGTTTTTATTGTTTTAACCAAAGTACTTAAAGTGATATTTCTAAATTTGTTGATGGATTCATTGAGTCCAGAAGAGGTTCATTGCAAAACCTAGTAGTTATACTATTAAGTCCCCTTTTTAATCTTGCCAGGCTGAATTAAATCTCAAAATATTCAGATTACAAATGAGAAAAAAGAGCAATTTCATTTTGTCAATTACATGATGTGGTCTTCACTAACACTGTTATAATGCAAGTATCGAATTACTCGTATTTCACTTTACTTCAGTTTAATGCAGAACGTTTCAGAAAATTTTTAAAAAATTATACTTAATGAAATGATGGTTTTTTACCTTTCTCATTTGTTTCAATTTTTCCCATTTTAATATTATTGGAAAGCAATGTATAACAAAAAGGTATGAATGCATTGTTGGGAAGAAGGGATCATTTCATTTGAGTGGAAAAACTTATTAAGAACTGAAATATGACTAATTATAGAAATTCCAACAAGTTTAAAATAATATATTCAAAGAACAAATTTAATTGAAATGCTTGATTTTTTAGTCTGTTTTAAATGTTCCGAAAGAATAAATGAAGAAGACCATTTAATACTCAAATTTAATTCATGGCAAAAGGAGTGAGACCTAATTATCAATTATTAACATCTTATAAAATTATACTTTGTTAAATCTACATATTTTAACATTTACAGAAAAGTAACTTTTAATCGAATCTTTCATGAATATAGCTTATAGAAACTTTGCATTTACGAATGGAATCGAAAATAACATTAAAAGTAAAAGAAAAAATATATTGTTTATTACTTTTCTTACATAATATTCCTTTGTTCAAGAAGGATTGTAAAGTTTGATGTAAAATATTAGGTATTGATCGAAAACCTAAGTGTGATAAAACTGTTGATTTTCGAAAATAAGATTTAAAGAATTGATGCATAGTAAGACGAGAGTTGGTAATTTTATAAAAGATCTATGGTGTTGAAACTGAAATGTAAAAGTGATTTTGATTTGCGTGCTTTTCAATTGGAAACTATCAAAAGATAAATTAACATGAAAGGGAAAATATTCAGTAGAAAATGAATCATATTATACAGCCTTTTCTCTCAAGGGAACATGACACCACTCAACAAAATTTACTTAAATATCTTTACACGTTATTTGGGTTGTGAAAACTGTTATATTTCCATTTAGAATAGAGATATGACCTCTAATGGATCTTTCTTTACATTCCCCAATCATTTCACAAGCTATCCATGAAGAGATAACTTGCATGTGACATGGGGGATTCAATGCTGCTAATTTTTTCGTAGTTTTCTATTTTGTTTTGGTAATTTCTAATGAAAATTATAAAGTTACGAAAATAAACTAATCGCGTTTCATGTAGCTAATGATTATATTTTCTTCTGTACTGCGTACTTTATCCCCCAACTTTGGATGATTAATTGTTACCACTCAATTCATCCTTAAAATATTGTCATATCCTGATATATGTAGTTAGAGCTAGTTTAACTATTTTATTACTACTATTAGATTCATTTTAGGTAAGTGAAGATAAATAAATAATCGTGTAATTTGAATATACTTTAAGAACTTTCGAATCAGTAGTATATTTTACATAAGGTAATATTTCTGAAATATTTTGTCCTTTCTCTAAAAATGCTTTATTACAAGTATGTTTGTAGTGGAATTTTCCTTAACGAATAATGTTGTCGAAGGAAGGATCCACTGTACTTCATATTTTATCACTCTAATCGTTCGATATCTTAGTATAAAGAAAAACATTGATTTTAAAGTTTTAACTACACTTGTGAGGGACATATATATATTCTTAGATAAGAATTTTTTCCATATTTTGTCTATACAATGCGTTGTAAATTATATATCCTAAGCTTATGGTTTTTAAAATTAAAAACAGTTTTGTAGTTATTCAGAAATTAAACAATTGTTTGCTTTCCTTGAAAAGCATTATATTAGATTCCTTTTCTAAAGTGTTTTTCAAAAGTTTCAATTTAACTTCATGAAATATTCAGTTCTGCTTTCGTTTGATAGGCATTTAACAGATTAATTATTTTGCTGTATTAGAGTTAAAAACTCCTGATGGTATACTTCAGAATTTTATCTCTTTTTAAGTAAAGTTTTTTTTTTATCATTGTGTCATCATTATATAATAAAATATTCGCAATATATCCTTTTTGGCTTAAGTTCACTTTAGTATTTATATGAGAGTGGATGTTGAGTAAAAAATGTGCAAATTTTTAAGTGAATAACATTTTTTCTATTTAATACGTTACAGAAAATGTTTTGGATTTTATTCATTAATTTTTAAAAATATCATTGGCTACAAACTTGGACGGTTTGACATTTAATTAAACTCATTGACCATTTATTGAAAGTTTTTCAACTGTCTATTTTTGAACGATTCATAAATCTCTACTAAATTCAACCCGTACGCCACGAAATTTCGAATTAAGGTTAGATGGCTAGGTAATCTCAATATTACACTTGCCCCACCACTTCAGCGTGTGGTCTTTCCTGATAAATTGTAAGCAATAGTCCTTCTATATATATAAGTCAGACAAGTCGGATCTTTAGTAGAAGAGGGTTCGAACACAGGACTTTACTGAAACATCACTAGACATGCGTTCGATATCATGACCAATCGATATATAGAGGTTTTTTGTATGAATTTTCATTCCAGACTAAATAAATGATTACATAAAAGTTTCTCTTGCTCTTCTTTTTTCATTAATAGTAGTATGTGATACCATGTTGCTTTGCACATCTTCTGTAGTGTCTGCCTACTGTTGGCGGTTGATTATGGAATGTTTGGCGCAATTCACCAGTCTCTAAGGAGGCGGGTTACTGTTTTTTAGGGAGAAGGATCCTTCTGCAGGAGGGCGAGGGGTGATACAGTCCCTTGTTTTGGAAGCGCGAAGAGTTGGACTCTGAATTTAGCGTTAAGGAAATTGAGTTTCTTCGGGTTTTTTTGACCGACGCACAGCGCGTGGGCTGCTGTACCAAGAATAGAGTTTCATGGGAGAATTTTTAACACGACGGACTGTTTTTTTTTTGTTTGATTGTAGTGAGAAGTAGTTTAGAAAGTGAAAGTTATTACAGCTTTTGTTTGCTGTACAGGTACAATTATTGAAATTTACTGCAGTTTTTGAAAATTTCTATAACCAGGAAGATTATGAATGAAAGAAAAAGGAAGAAGTGTATAGTTATCTACCTAAAATTTATAAAATTTGATTTAATAATAAAATGCATTGATAGAAACCCTTTGTACAATGTAGAAAAAATTTTAGAGGATTATTCATACGATTTTAAAACTACTGAAATATAAAAACGGTTGTAGTACAAATGAGTTTAGCCTTTAAATGTAACTTTAAAATGATTTTAGAACAGAGAATTTAATTCGAAAACTTTAAACTTTGGATTATATTTTCCATGAATAAAATTAATGACGATTCATATTAATATATACATATACACATATATATATCTAAAAAACCTCCCCAATACATTTTTGCGAATTAAAGAAATTGGAATTTCTAATTTAAAAAATACTTTAAAATACACGCATATATATATATATATATGATCGTTTGAATTACAAACACACACAGAAAAAATACTTTTGCAGTTAATCCGCTTTTATTTAATTTGTCAAAAAGTCAAAGTACAATGTAAAATGTTACAAACATTTTTAAAGAATAACTGAAATTTTAGAAGTTACGTTTTATAATTTTTTTAACACCATCAAAAATATAAGAATGCTTACTGAGTTATTCAAATTAGGTTTAACAAACAATGTAATTTTATCAGAAAAGCACTTATGATGCGAACTTTATTCCAGATTGTATAAATGCTCTAAGTAGTCAAGAAATAAGATGATATCATTCTTGAGGGCTTCATATTTAGAATACATTCTCTGAAAGGCCTCTCGGGCGGTCGGCAATAATTCCGGGTGCTGTATGCGGCCTGTTAGAGTATCCCTGGACCTTTGTATGAGCCCAATCACATAGTCGGCATCGTCGAAGAGCTCCTGCAGTTGAGAACGAAGATCTTGCGGAGAAGTCGTTCCTTCCATAACAGCTACTAGATCGGCGTGGTCACAACGGATAAGCACAAATAAATATTTCTCGCAATCTTCTAGAACTTGAATGCGTTCCATTAATATCCGTTGCGCCATTGCGATTCCTTGACAGATCACCTCCATCCTAATATCTACTAGCCTATTATTCTCGTGCTTGTTGGTTTGCATTTTCAATGAGTTTTCGGACCTAAATCCTAGAAAAGAAAAAAAAAAGTTGATTTCAGCGCAGACAATTTAAAAGAGAAAAGCAGCACCGATGTCTGTCTCCAATAATTGTGAGATAAACTTTAATTAACTTTCATCTCGAGATCTAATGAGATATTTTCTCTTCCTTTTGGAGTGAAGAGATGTTCTGGGTGGTTCTTTAAATATCTTAAATTCCAAGAATACCGTGTTCTTATTTTTTAATATATTTTATAAACAGATTTTCTTAATAAGAAGCATCACGGGTTATTTTTTAAATGAAAAAATAGTCGGGAAAATAATTCAATAAACAACTATTTAATTAGTCATAAAAATCACAATTCACACTGGAACAAGTAATATTCATTATATATAAATTAATTGGAGTGTATCTATTTCCTGGTACGAGCTATCGGTAAAATCAATAGCAATTTCAGAGAAACAGTTTAGAGAACATCTTATAGTTTAGAGCAGTGATCCTCAGCCTTTTTTTGTTGTTGTTGTTGCTGTACACTTTTAACTATTTCAAAATTTGGCGGAACACTAACAATAAAATAAATTAAAAAGAATTATTCTAATCTATAATACACTATGTAAAATAGTTTATGATAGTAATTTTCATTATTAAGTAAAATAATATGCACTGTAAAGACAACAAAATGTGTGTATTGAGTAGCTATAATTACAAATTAATTATAAGAGTACACTTGATGCGAAATTTGTGCTTGAAGAATTTTGATAATTTCGTTTATGTTTGATCGTAAAAATGATAATGCCACTCTCATTTCGTCAACTACATTAAAAAGTCTAGACCTTTTTTCATTTTTATATTTGTTAATGTTCCCCCTGTTAATGCTTTCGAATGCTCTACCCTACAGTCCATGCCTAAATTGTGGATGTGGAGATAGATGGTGTAGCTATCTATCGTGTAAAAGTCCAACCTTTCTCAGGCTCTGGCAACTTTCCTTCCTTCTCTTTGAGAAGGACACGCCAACGACAACATTTGTTAATGCTGAAAATCCGAATTCACGCAAATTAGCTGCAGAAAATTGCGACAATATTTTTAAAGCTTTTTTTTTGTTTAGCTATTATGGGATAATCACCTCTAATTTTAATTCAAAATGGATTGACTGACTCTTCAGAATGTTTTGAAATTAAATCTCGATTATTACAGAGCGAAATTAGTTTTTTCTCTTCATTCGAAGTTAATTTAAACACAGATTTATCCGAAAAGGATTACGATCACAATCGAATTTTTTTTATATCCATCTATCCACGAGAATAAGTCAAATATACAAAGAATACCCTAAGTTTATTTCTATAGAAAGGCCAAAGGATTCGGTTCCGAATTTCATTTTTTTTCTCAGAGTATAATTAATAATTTAACAAAAATTTGGTGGCACACTAAAGTGCCATGGCACAGTGGTTGAGGCTCACTGCTGTTTGGATGGCTCTTTAAATATTTTAAATTTCAAGAATATCGTATTCTTTTTTCTTTAATATATTTTATTAACAGATTTTCTAATGAAAAGAATCACGGATTATTTTTTTTAATGAAAAAAATGTCGGGAAAATAATTTAATAATAAATAATAATAAATTATTTAATTAGTCATGTAAAATCACTATACACTCAGAAACAAGTAATATTTATTATAAATAAATTGATTATATAGGGTGTAATTACACTCAACTCTTTTTTTCACGCGGCCCTTTTATACACGATTTTGAAATAACACGGTTCACCAATATACTATTTTTACACAAATTTCCTGTTCTGGCAAGAATTTCCCCCTCCACTCCAATTTTTTTCCCCTGGAGTTACAGGGAATACCCGAATTTTATATTCCCTTTTTTTCTTTATTTTGTTGTGCTTCAACTTTAGTACAGCATTTTTTTCTTCAGTATAATTGTATTTTGTGTTAAAAGTGTTCAGTTCGTAAGATGCAACAAATACAGTCGAACTTCTATATTAAGAACCTCTATATTGCGAATTTTTCTACATAGCGAACTTTTTCCTGGAACCAAGAACATTTCACGTTTTCCTTCATAAAATAGCCTCCCAATAGCGAAGCGCATTTTCTATATAACGAACTTTTTTTCTTGTGATTTAATTCCCCCTCCTATTTTTTCAATATTTCTGGTCATTTTAAGTTGTTCTTTCTTTTAACACATTTTATGGTTGTCATAAATCGTGCCTAACTTGCCGAGTGCAATAAAATTCTGGGCATTTCATCCAAGAAGTGCAACCTGTAACCCTCATTGTCCTGTACACTAGAAACATCTTCGATATCCCCTTTCACCCTCATTGGAGTTATTTCGTGTCCTTGAATTAGTCTCCGTTTATTCGTAGTGTTGATTAGTCGTTTGGTAATTCCGTTTTTTGTAGCTCGAATACGTCAAAAAGAAAGTGCTTGAGCATAAAAGAAAAATAATTAATTCTTCAAGTGGATAAAGGCATCAAGAAACTTTCCTTGTAAGTTTTCTTTCTTTTTCTTTTGATAGGTAAGATATAAAAAATAAATATATATTAATTTACAAAAAGGTGTGAATAATTACTTTTGTTTAATATATAGTGTTTTTGCATTTAAAATTTGTTTTTTATGTGGTTTATAAAAAAAATTGAAAGAACTCTATATAAAGAACTTTTTTTCGGGATTTAGCGACTTCGTTACATAGAGGCTCGACTGTAATTTCAATATATAAAGTTGTAAAAGTTTATGTTTAAATTAAAGTTACTTTTAATTCGACGGTGAAATTTCCAGTATAATTTGGGTTGATGATAATTCTTTCTATTACAGGTCGTTAATAACGAACGAAATTCTTCATTTGAATCAAAGCCGGCAGTTGTGCTAGACGTATCTGACACATCTACTGATGATAGCATTTATTTAATCCAGTTCTTAAGAAATGTGTACGCTTGTTATCTAGTAGCAATGAATAGTTGTTTGTTAGTAGTTTTATTACTAATTTCAATTTGAATTTTTATAAGTCGTACGTAAACTGCTGTTTGTAAAAAATGCAACACCATGAAGGAATCATCAGAATTAAATGAAATTTAATGCCCAAACGACTTGTATTAGTACAAATAAATGACGAAATTTTAAAAGCAAAAAAAATAATATTAAGTGTCCGAAATCAGTATTTGGTGTAGCTACCACACGCTGCAAGAAGTGCTGCTATACGACGTGGCATAGAGTCAAACAGTTTTTGAATGTCTACTTGTGGAAGAGAATTCCATATTGCTTGTTCGTTGATAATTCGTCTTTTGAAGCTGCAGGACGCGGATCACGAGAGAGACGCCGACCAACCAAATCCCACACGTGCTCAATAGGTGACATATCCGGCGAATAAGCAGGCCTAAGAAGAAAATGCATGTGTTGGGCTGAACAAAAGTCTCGAACAGTCTTTGCAACATGTGGGCATGCATTAATTATTCTGCTAAAAGATAGCTCCAGGGATGCCTTGAAGGAAGGGAACGACTTCGGGCTCTAGCACTTCACGGACGTACCTGTTGCTATTGAGATTACGCTCAATTCGTAGCAAATTGGATCGTCCATGATACGAAATTTCACCCCAAAACATAGCTCCGGGTGTTAGGCCCCTATGTCGTTCGATAACGCATTCTGGAAGGCAACGTTCACCGGCATAGCGTCTAACACGAATGCAGCCATCATGATCCCACACATTGAAGCGTGATTCATCTGAAAAGACAACATGGTGCTAATCAGCTTGCCAGGCTCTGTGCTCATGAGCCAATTTCAGACGCAGCCGTCGATGGTTTGCCGTGAGGGGGATTCTGTATAAAGGCACCTTTGCACTCAATCCATGGTGCAGCAGACGTCGACGAATTAACAATGCCGACATTAGTATACCTGTAGCAGTAGACCAACGTGCTGCCAACTGCCTGGATGAAGCTGTACGGTCATTCACCGCCATGCGGAGCAGGTGTCGATCGTTGCTCGCTGACGTCACCTTCCGTCGTCCACTGCCAGTTTTTCGAGTTGTTCGGTGCTCGTCGGTCCACTGCTTCCAAACTCGCATCATTGAACTGTTCCGCTGCACACGAACTCCTGTTGCGCGATAGGAAAATCCTCCTTTTCGAAGGCCGATAATCCTCCCCCTTTCAAACTCCGTAAGTTGTTGAAATTTCTCCTTATTTCGTCGTGGAGGCATACTTGGTCTCACTAAACGTTCGCCATTGACAAATAATCATTAACTATTTTCAACGTCCCGCTACAGCCCTCTATTTATACGCTTCCAGCATCAGTTCAGAAGGCGCTGCGCACGCCACGAATCCACAGTGGCTCTGAAACTTTACCATTTTACGTTACGTCCTATAATTGATATTTGCTGCAAAGTTCATTTAATTCTGATGATTCCTTCATGGTGTTGCATTTCTTACAAACAGCAGTGTAGACTGAATTTTCATTATACACTAATTTTAATTTTTCTCTAATAAAAATGAATTGTTTTTGTTTTATACATATGTAACATAAATTTCATTATTACTTTTTTGCACGGTTTTTGGGGAAAATATTTAGGTTTTTTTTCATTTAACACAACTTTTAAAGTTGAGGAACATAACATCAAATTTACCATACGTCGCATGTATTTTTTACACGATATTTTTAACGGTTTTCTACGGAACGTATCTACCACGTAAAAAAAAGAAAAAAGAGGAGGGTGTATTTCCCGACACGAGATATCAGTTAAATCAATAACAATTTCAGAGAAACTGTTTAGAGGGCATCTTATGTTCTCTAGAGGGAAAGCCATCTCATAGATGAACACGATATAGCTTTTTGAAAGATCTGCATTGCCCTCGATCATGCTAAAAGTTATGTGAAATAAAACTTTCTCTGAATTTATAAATTGCTAACAATGAATTTTCTAAATATATGTGTATATAGTAGTTATCCCAATCATACTATTTACAAAAATAACCAACATTTTTATTGTTGGATATTATATAATTGTAAGGATATCAAAGCTTAATTTTTTCAATAAAAAGAATTGTATTTCTTACTTCTAACTCGTAATTCATTTACTTTCAAGCTCATACTATTTGAAGGAAAAGCTGTTATTTTTGTTGTGACTGATCCTCACGCACTTTCAATCAACCTACAGAGAAGTCGAGTGATTGATTTGAGATTTTCCCCTTATGAAGGAACCGTGTCATGTAAATTAGATTTTCTACTTAAGGTATCCGACTACGTTCGGAACCGTGATTTTGCAAAAGTATAAATGGATAATATTTATGATATTTAGCGTCACTTAGATTAGACAATGTATATAAAAATTGTTTTAAGAGAATAGTATTACAATAAAAAAATTTATTTAAGTACAATATATTTTGACAAAAAATGAACATAGAATGACCCATTTTCAAAATATTCTCCTTCTGTGAAAAATGCTTCTATTACAATAATATTTTGCCTGTATACAGCTCAGACCTCTGTACAAAGGCTCAACTAGAATTTTTTAATTATATAAGTAGTGGGTTTATCCATGTTTTACGACAACAGAGGGGAGAAATTTTAAGAAGAAAAAAAAAAAAAACGCTGATAATTATTTCAATTGGTTGTAACTCTGAAAATAATGTGAATTTTTCAAAACTCGTAGTTGAACCTCTGTACAGAGGTCTGAGCTCTATACAGGCAAAATATTATTATAATAGAAGCATTTTTTACAAAAGGAAAACATTTTGAAAAAAGTTTATTCTAAGTTAATTTTTTGCCAAAATGTACTTAAATAATCTTTTTTCAAAATGTCCTTAAAACAATTTTATACATGTATTCTAATCTTAGTGATACTAAATATGAAAATTATCCATTTATGTGCTTTTTTAAAATCACGGTTCCGAACGTAGTCGGATACCTTAAAGATATATGAAGTAAGGAAAGAAGTATGAAATTGTAATTGTAGGAGGATGAGATTTGTGATTGTAAGGTTCAAGGACCATTTTTTTTCTATGTTTTGATCAGAATCTGTGAGTTAAAAGGAGAATCGAGAGAGAATTAGATGAAAAGTCATCTAAGTGAAGTAGATACTTAAGACTATCTTTGCAGTTGGAAACTGCGTAGTTGTGTGCCTCGAAGCTGCATGTTAAAGTTAAGTAAACAAAAATTAATTTGGTTAGAGTTCGAAGTGTTATTTCATTACAACTTACATATTTACCATTGAGATATTGTGTTTAGACTAAATAATAGTTGAGTTTTCATGACGTCTGAGGATTCTAAGACTATGAATCCCAATTCGTCTTAAAATGAGTGTTTTGAAACGTGGAAAAAATGTTTTATGGCTATAAATTTTTTTTCGAAGCAAAGCCTAAATAGGTGGACGAAAAGAAATTGTGTGTTGATAAATAAAAATAATTAAGAAATAAAATTTGCTTGAAAAATTTTAATTTTAACTTCATGCTATTGATAAGAATACAATCATAACCTATTTGTTTAATTTTAAAAACTGATTACTTTCAAATACATACACTATATAATCATTACAAATTGAACTAAGGATTATGTATCTTAATAAAATGTTTGTGAAATACTATGTCTATATCAAAAATACATAAAAATAAAGTAAACATTTAATTAATTAAAGTAATTCAATTATAATATATAAATAGGTATATAAGTTATGTAAAACAGATTATTTTTTCATAAAATAATAAATAACCTCTTACTTTCACATAAGTGCAGTTAATTCACAAACATTTTAATTCAAAAAATTCTTAGACGAACTGAGAGCTTTTCAATTTTGAGAAATTAATTTCTAACAAACTTGTATGAAAGAAATGATGGATTAAAATTAAGCTTTCTCTCAGCTAAAAAAGGTGTATCTTCCTTGTTACAAAAATTTGAATAAATATTACCGAAATACTAAGGGATAGACATACAGAATGCTCCAGGATTAATGAGTCAAACTTAAAGGGAAGGCACACCTACACATCAAGAAGGATTTTTGTATAACAATATGAGGATCGAAAATTATTCTTTCGTTGGTTTTTATAACATAATACCTTGACTACAAGATTCTTTACTAATATACTTTTCACATATAAGGTTGTCCTATCATGGGAAAAGGAATTTTAACTTGCACAATTTTCATGTGTGGACCACTAATTCAAGCTACACGTCTACAGACTTTCCAGGAGCAGTTCTTTGTTAATATGTGGGCAGGTATTTTGAATAATATCTTTATTGACCCACAATACAACTTCGACTTAACAGCACAATATACCAAATCGTTCTGAAAGAGGTACAAGTAGAATTATTTCGTTATGTTCTAATTGCCGTTCGAAGTATCATGTGGTTTGAGCACGATGAGGTTCCAGCACATTTAAACATTAATGTGAATAATTACCTCAATGTTACATTTGGCCTTAGATGGATTGGGCGAGTCAGGGATCCTTATCTTTACCAGCACGTTCACTTAATGTATTATCTATCAATTTTCCTTAACAGGGGACTACTCAAGGAATTCATCTACGAGACACCTATTCATCCTAATGAAAATCTTTCGCTACTGCAACTGTTCGTGAAAACATGGTATCTTTGAGAGGATACGCCATCACATACTAGACGTTGCAAAGCCTATTGCGAAGTTGGAAGTGGCATATTTAATCACTGACTAAAGCTATTAATGTAATTAAAACGAAAATAAATAAATAAATTTCTTCTTTCTTGTTTTTCTGCTAAAACCTTAATTTCTGCCTCCACGCTGTGAAACAAAAACAAAAAAACTCCTTCTTTATACGTATTTTACATTAAAGTTATATGTATGCCCTTAAAGTTTTACCTATGAATTCTGATATACCTTGCACACATTAAAGCTATCAATACTATTTGAAATGACAAATTATTCACATTACTAAATATCGTATTCTTGCGTTTATTTATAGTTGTTTTTAATTACTTGTATTAATGAATCTTAACCATTCTAAGCAGAGATAAAATTTATGAAGAAAAAAAATATAAGAAAAAAAAATTGCAAGTATAATTACATGTAAGTGTTGTTTTATGCAATAAATATTTTTAGTAATCTATATTTAAAAATCAACATACTTTTTAATTGCAGTTCGCTTAAAATCTGATACGCAAAAATGGAAAGCAAATTAACATGCAAAATTCTTTCAAGACATTTTTTTTCCAAGTTATTTTAAAGGAAACTCTACATTTGTCCCTATGTTATATTTAAAGCAAAAGCATGATTTTTTAAAATCATTTCTTCCCCCTAATGTTTTTATAGAAAATAAAATGGTTTAAGTATCATATTTTAACAAATTATGAGAGTACATTATATAAAACTATTAATTTCAAAGAACGTTAGTTTTCAAAATAAAAAAAAAACCAAATTTGTTTTTTAAAAAAATATTTGTATATAAAATATATGCATGAAAGTTTTGAATCACTTCTGAGGTTTTTAAGGTTTTGAAATTCACTCAGTTTGTCAACAACTAAATACAATGTATTAATGATAAATAAAAATGTTGTAGTTATTACATTCCTTCGGGTTGTTTCTTTCAAATAAGTGCATGAAGAATCATGCATATTTGTTCCATAAAATTTCTTCTCTTTAATTATCTATAAATGTTTTACTATCATGCGATTGAAACAAGAAGTATATGATATTAACAGCTATTTCAAATTTTTTTTCAGAGGTTTAAATGGAGGGTGTCAAAAATAATTATTTGCCCTTCATGTTTTGAATATAGAACCGATAAATAGTCTGTCTTACAATATTGAAATAATTTTTTAAAATTATAAGAAACAGTAGCACAAATGCAGTGCAATTCATCGATGCAATTCATGGAATTTCAAGTTTTTACTGTTAAAATTATATTTGAATGAACAAAAATTGTTTATTTCACCTTTTTCTTCAGTTAGAAAATAAGTAAAAATATTACTACCTATATTAGTATCAAATAAGAAGAATATTTTTTCCCCAAACACAAGAATAATACACCGAATGCTTTCTATTCATTGAGTGTTTTTCAAGCATTACATAAATGTTGCAGAAACTTTTTACTGGGAATACGAAGCACAATTTTTTCACGACCAATCAAAGAACATGATTTTGCAAAATATCTTGCATGAACTAGGAAAACAGTTGTAGCCAAATAGGTTCATAATTAAAATACAATTGATCTTATTAACTGATACCTTAAGGGAACTAGTTAAACTACAGGCAAAAAAAGCACAAAAAATAGAGATTTCTATTTTCTTGCTGTAATATTGTCCTGTTTCCACGTTTAAATTAATCAAAATATAATACTCTATTTAAGTAGTTCTTAAACTATGGTCCGTGGACCCCTGGGGGGTTCGCAAAGATTTCTCATTTGATGTTGATTTCCCTCTTTTACAGACTCAGATAAAAATATCTGATATAAAGGATAAGCATCAAATTTTAAATTTCTAATTTACTTTTATGATTATTGCCAAATTATTATTATGACGAAAATTTTCAATTTTTCTTCGTGGAAAAAGTAGAAGATGTGCCATTCTAGACTAGGTCACTAAATTGCCACCATTGAAAAACTCTATTAGAACTTGTATTTCAATCAAGAATATTATTCATTTTTTTTTTTTTTGTTTCCAACTTCAAAGTCATTACTACAACGTAATATTTTGAAAAAATAGTAGAAACATATGTGCAAAGATAAAGACAGTCTTAGGATTATTGAGGAACCTTTGAATCACTCAGCCATGTGTTGGGAGTCAGGGAAGGGTGTTCAAAATCTTGGGGCGGGGCCCACCCCGCGATGTCAGGCTGATAGATAAAGGGGAGCCACTGCAATGGAAAGTTTAAGAACCGCTGCTCTATTTTAAATTTTTTATCTGTTTATTTCAGAAGGAGTGGAAAGTTTTGGGAATTCAAAAGGAAACAGAAAAGTTAAAACATCGGACTGGAATTTAGTTCTACAAAGGGATTCTAAGTTTTGGTTTGAAGAGAATTTTGGAATTCTTCGGGAATATTTAATGCTACTCTCGTTAATTAAATTTCTCTCCTCATTATTGATATTTGGGACAATCTCAAAGGTTGCATAATGTTTATTTACTCAACCACCTTATCCATTTATCTGATGTTAATTTGTAGAGCTCCAGTTATAAACAGAAACAAATCAATTTAAGCCTTTGGGGGCTTAATACTTTGCGTGCAACTGAAGATCGTCCACAGATTTATGTTTAATCATGACAAGGTGTTAAAATTTGACAATAACAAGGAAGAAAAAAAATATATATGCAAATAAATTGATATTCTTTTTTGTCAGTATTTTTCAAAAAACGATCTCTTCTAACAATATTGATGACTTATTTTTCCATAGTTATTTCTTTTGTATTAATTAAAACAATTTTTTTATAGCTAAAACTTTTATAAAATCATCTCAGCTATGAACTTAGGACTCCTATAATTGTTATATCCAAAAAAAAGTTTATATGACATTCAATTTTTTATGCAAAATATCGAGCAATTATATTATAAAAAGCAATAATAGCCCAATCATCCCATACGGCATTGTGACTTTGTAGGAGCATTATGGAGCAAATTTTCAAATGCCTTGTGAAGTTTCAAAAAATTGCGACTTTTTATTTTTTTTTAAAGGATAAAATTTGTACAGCCTGAATTTGCAGCATTTTAAAAATAATTCATAAATCATTCAAATAATACTTAAGAAAATAGATCAAATGAAACCCCTTTATGATTTTTATTTGTGAAGTAAATCACTGCTAGTTATAGCATTAATGTCCTCACTAAAAAGTCTTGCAAGAAAAATATTTTAATAAAGACTGATTGGGTTAATACTATTTAAGTCACATTATTTTGATTGAACCGTAAAATTTTTTTATAACTAAATGGGATTCTCAAATAACCAGATTTATAATTATAAGGAATATCAGAAATAGTGTTGTAAGGGAAAGTAGACATTAAATAAAAAAATAAACTTGTATACACACAAAACGTTTCAAAATAATTGTAAAAGGTAGATAAAAATAAGTGTCTGCACACAACCCATCTCAAATGCTTAGAAAATAATTATTTTTACAGATTTGGAATCACGTAAAATAAAAATGTCTTTGTTAACCAATAATATGTTGCGAAATTTATTTGTCCTACATTTAACAAAAAATAAAATAAAATAGTCATTATTTATAATAATAATAATAATAATAATAATAATAATAATAATAATAATAGAAATAAAACAATGCCATAAAATTTTTAAAATTTAGTGTCTCAAAAATTTTAGGTAAAATCTCAAAGTATGCAAATTTTAAACGTCAAGTTAATGTTTTCATATATTTGCACACATCTTAACAAACAGTCCTAACCATGTAAAAACTTTAGAAACAGTTTTACTCTTAAAATATATTTTTACAGTATATATATTAAAATAAATATAATTATATAAAATTATCTTGAGCTAACATGAATGTGTGTCTCTTGAGAAACTCATACAGACCTCCCCCTAAAAGACAGACGTTCTTAAGTACAAAAAAAAAATATTAATTAGTATTTTATCTGTTTCATAAAATGAAAACAAAAAAATAAATTCAAAAAATTGTATGCAACATTTTTTGAAAATATTAATTAAAATATCAGTTGCATTTATTTTATACTTGTTTTTGCGAATTGAGGGGAGGTCTTTTTCTTTTGGTATTTTATTGTACACAAATTTAAAAAGGTAGAAATGTGTGACATAACATGAATCTTTCAATCTCTTAAAATGATAATTGATGTTAAATTTGTACAAAGAAAGAAAAATTAAACATATAAATAGTAGTATAAAAAATTATCCCATTTTCTTAAGCCAAGTAAAAAAACGTAGCTAGCAATTATGAGGAAAAGTTAACAAATAGCATAAATATAAAGCAAAAATACAAAGAAAATATTTTTACGGCAGGAGTCAAAACTAATTTAGAAATCAGTAGACAATCATACATGCTTGCTCAAAAAAATTTTAATTACAAATTTTTATTACTAAAAGTCGGCATTATTATTCAAAGTTTAAATTTTGGAATAAAAACAAAATTGTGAAACGACGTCAAGTAATACAAAATCTAAGATTATAAAATTGAAAATGAGTAACTTTTAGCATTCAAGTTTTTTTCTTTTTCACAAAATAGCTACATTTCTTAAAAATACGTGAACTAAATATATAGTACAAAATTCTTTTTCAGTGATGGTTCAATATTTTCCTAATATATTTTGTGTATATAATTTGATTTTATACTTATTGGTTAAATGAAGGAAAATTTTTGACTCACGAGAGATTTAAATTCATTTTTCATTCCATAGCTATACAATTAATTAAAACTCTTATTAAAGGTGTTCATTGAAATAAATCCAAATAAATTTGAAAATAATTATAAAAAAATACTCAAAATTTTTTAAAAGGTGAAGGAAAGAGCAAATTATATATTTATAACAGGTAAGTTAGGTAAAAGTTAAAATAGTATGTAATGTATTTAATAAAATATAATGATAATAAATAAACAGTATAAATATAGTACTATAATAATGATATACATATATATTGGATTTAATAGATAATAATAATAATACTCATGGATCCATCATGCAACATTTTTGTGATTATAATTTTAAAACACTGACAAAAACCTGAAAACTTATTTTTATATATTGATATAATTTACATGTATGAAATTCATTATAGAGACATTGATAAATTCATCAAATATCCCCTTTTTTCAGCTAACTTTACTTCTTATGCGGATGCTTCAAAATCTATAGTTCCTAGTCAACTTTTTATATTTATAGCTTCAAATACTATAAAACATTTATATAAAAAAAAACTCAATCGGAAAAACTTACTAAGAAAAAAATTAAAAATTAATTTACTGTACAAATTCATACAAATACTTAAGCTTATTTATTATATAATTTGGCTTCCATTTATAACGACTTTTTATATATATATATAACAAAAGAGAGAGAGGAACTAAAAACATTAATTCAAATCACTATACTATTTTCGTTACATAACGCTCATTATATATATGATATGATAAATCACTATATATAAAACACATTATTTAAAACACAGTTTCATAAGCTCAAAGTCATGAAGTTTACAATCCTGGATTATTTCACTAGAGAGATCAGCTGATAATAATGCATAGATATTTAAAAATTTAAAATTAAGATAATAGAAATCTAGGCAAAAAAAAAAAAAAAAATTATGGAATATAACCTGGAAAAAATGCATTACAATTTTCATATCCATTTATATAAAGCAGCTAACTGTTTCAGAAATGAAAATATTCATTATTATAAAACACACACACACACACAATTCACAAAATATATATTTCTATCAACAATTTTTGATATGCAGCAAATGTCTTACACAGTACTTCAAGTCTTATGTAAAGTAAAATAAATCATTGTAAAAGTATTTACGATGTATATGTGTGTGTGTGTTTCTCCTTTAATTATATTCAGTGTGGCATAATCTAGATATTTATTACCTTTAAGAGATCTAACACATTTTCTAATGTTTCTTTATTTGACTAAAAATGTACCAAAAAATTCACTGATTATGCAAGTTAAACTCAACCGACGTGCGAATACCGTGATTTTTATTTCACATAATTTATACTTAGATTATTTGGCTTTTATCAATGTCTTACTTTGAAGTTGCATGAGAGCTACTGGTGACGGACCTCGTACTTTTTAATCTTGGTCAAGTGATGAGGATGATAAATGAATTGGCCCCTCATTCTCCAAACACATCAACATCACAGATTTAATGTGCACCCACTCCTCTACACTGCAAGACTTAAATGGCACCAAGACTTGAACTCACGATTTTGCAATCTCGTCCACGAGTTTCAAACTAACACTGAGCTACCGTGGTCACTTATATTTCCATGAATAAGCAATGGAAAACAGATGAATGAAAAATTCCGTTTGTATATTATAACAATTAATGCAAAATTTAAAAACGTAATTTGAATTACAAACTGAGTTTAAACCAACAATTCATAAAAAAATGTACAATTTTAATTAGTGAAAATTAAAAATAAATTTCTAAATTTTTAACAAAATAGTTAGTACAGTTACGAAGTCCGTAGAGTTACAGTTACAAACAAGTGTTAAATAATATCGAGTAAATAGTGATTTTCTTCAAACATATAACCTGAAGTTTTGTCTTGGAAATAATTTGAAATTAACTGTCGACTTTATTTTATAAAAATAACAAAGTCAAGAGAGAATAATTTAGAATTTGTTGCAAGTAACAGTATAGAAATTCATAAAAAATGTTTAGTGAAATAAACTAAGTAAATATGTATGCAAAAAATATTTTAAACTATAAATTATCTAACTTACCTTGGCAAATGATCCTTGAAGAATATTTCTTGAAACCTTTTTCTTAATCGAAGAGTACTTTCTAAAATTTTAAAAAAATTGAATCATTATTAAAATATTTAAATGAATTTCGACACATTAATATTAAAGCAATATTCATAAAATATTGTAGTATTATTTTACACATAATTAAGTTCATCTATCAGTTTATAAAAAAATCAAGATGTTTCGATCAAGAAAAAAAAAGTTATAAGATGGAAAAAAAACCCCTCTTAAATCTCATTCTCTTTAATAGTACGCTTCTAGTCAATTATTTCTATGGCTATTTAATGTATGGAAGTGCCACTCTTCATAGTACCCTCTATCAATATATTTTTTGTGTTTTAATACATTTTAAAAATTTGTTTAATTTCTGTAATTCTTTAAGCTTCAACTATGTTTACTTAATTTTACGTTTTATACTTTGATATATTAATTCGTAAATCGAATCTCAAAAACGGAATTCTTCTAGGAATACATCTGATTATGCCAGTTAACTCTATATCAGCAATAATTACTGTGCAGAGATGAAGATCACATTCTATCAAGATATGAATAGTTGTCATACTATGACTTGCTATCCTTTCAAAGCCCATCAGATTTTAATTTTATGTTAAAGTATCTTGTGGTTTACTATGTGGATCTTAAATATTTAAGAGTGTGAACCAACAAATGCGTCTTCTTAAAAATAGTCGAAAAGAAAATGCCGAAATATTCTAAGGTCTTTCTTTAGAAAGTGCCATGGGATCATCTATTTAAAGCACTCTAAATAAAGAGGTACAAAATTTGCTGAATTAAATCTGTTTTTAAAATCTTAAGCAACTTCAATTCCTAATTAAATAAAATTAAATTGCATGAAAAAAAAGAGAGTTAAGTTCCTCTACGTGACCTTCGTTTTCTTTTTTTCCCTATATTCATTAACTTAAAAAATAAATTATTGTAAATGCTCTACAGTAAAGATAAATCGTCATTTTTTCAAGCAGCCTTCACAATAAATTAGAAAAGAAATTATTGTAAACCTAATGAAATCACTCATTGTGTTTGAAATCGTTGTGAAATCACTAGTTTCCGAGCTAGAAACGAAATACATTTATTAATTATGCTTTATGACTAACGCATTTCCAGACACATAAAAAATGAGACGGCTGAATTTTCGGCAGTTTCCATAGAATCGAAATTTCCACAGACACGGGAAAAAAAAGAGAGGAAAAGAATTTTTGCCCGTGCTAGTTTTGTACTGCGTACTTCATTCGAGCTTCGTTTTCTTCATTCATTACTTCATTCGTACTTCACTTTTTCATTCGAGCAATAGTTAGCTTTCTTTCAAGTTTAGAATTAAAAAGCCCAACGAATCGATACAATTTATATTATCTGAACCATTTCCTAAATTTTTAATGGTAACTTCTTTGATAAGTCAAATAAAATATTTACGGAAACTAGTAAATAAAAATTCAATTTTCACATGTTCTGGAAATTTTCAGAACATAATGAAAATTTTTTTTTCTTAAGTTCTCAATTTTCTATAAAGAAACTTGAGAATAGGAAAAGAAATATCTAAGATTAGTGAATAAATTTTCGATTCGTTAATTTCTTAGAATAATTTCATGTCTGAACTTTCGTTAAAAAATAAAATGTGCAGCACTGGTACAATTAAAGGACAAACGAAAGGGACAATTAAATGACACTAGCACAAAATCTGTACAACTTTTAAAGAATTTTTTATTAAAAATTTTAATAAATTTTAAAATATTACACAAAAGCACGGAGTCCTTACTACTTTAATTAATAAGCTTACACAGCTAGAATACCAAATTAATTTATTTTTTGTTTATCAAAATTGTTGCTGTTCTATTGTATTCAATGACACGATTGCAACTAACAGAAGCGTAAGCTGTGATATTACTGCTTAAATTATGTGTCTTCTTTCATAGTAAACAGCTTTTTAAGACTATTTATTAGTTAACACTGTAAGCAATGAAGAGAAAACACTTTTATGCAGCTTTAGCCCTCAAATATTAAATGAAAAATGAGTAGTAGAAAAATTTTTAATGCAGCATATAGTACTATGAAATTTTCAAAACAATCAAACTTTTTAATGTGTTTTTGAATGATTGTAAACATTTTCTGGTGAAAAGGAAGCATAGATTATATTAATTTTGAAAACACAAAAATATTTTCTCCGTCATAAACTTTAGTTTTCTTTACTATATAGATACAATTCCTTGAAATAGTATTTTTGCATTAAAATAGTGCGTGCATTTTCAAGTCACTTTCGGCTATCTTATGATGAAGAATTTTTCTTTTTAAATTCAAATTTAACAAAACAAGAAATATTACTGCAAAAATATTTTCTTAGATTTACTTCTTTTTCAAGCAAAACTGAATACATGTTTAAGGAATCAGATTGTGGAATGAATTAGAGAAACACTTACCCATACAAATACAAAGATACAGATTCATGCCTCCTTTAAACCAAGCTTATTACATTAAAGAATATGAAATTAAGCAGACTTGAGTAACTTACTCTGATTTTAAATTTTTAAATGAGATTAAAATCAACTATCTTAGAGTATAGAGCCTCTTGATGGCAATCACTTTCAGCATTAACTTTCATTATTAATAACTGACGTATTACACATGCAGAAACAAGATTCACTTGTTTTAATACCTTTTTTAATCACCATGATATATCATATCTATTGATAATTTTATTGCTTTTCTTTCACACAGGAAAATTTCTACAGATCTGATTCATTTTGAATCTTAGACCTTCCTTTGACCACAGAAATCATTCCCCTTCCTCCCAATATTTATCATAAAATGAAAGTAATGACCATTTCATATCCCCAATGTTCTCTCCTTGCTACTATATACTAAAACTGCAAGAAGCGAAAGATGAATTCCCTGTTCGTTTAAATAAGCAATTTACAGTCAAACTAAATTAAAATTAATATTAAATGAAAAATTTAATTTTTATAAAGTTGAATGCTCCTTTTATCATACCAAATTATCATCCCCTGTTTAATTTTCATGTGCAATACTTTTTTACGAAAGTTTATTTTTTTTTAATTTAATGTTTTACAAATATTTAATTCATAATAGACAAATGTGAAACTCATTTTTTAGAAATTAAGCGTATTAGAAAAAAAAATTAATCATATAATTTCTTCTTTTCCCAATTATGTTTCAGAATTTTATAAATTACTTCTATATATATAGTGAGTGTTTTATATTTCTATACTTTCTCGCACTCGCTGTCTTTTGTGTTTTTATTTTACCACAATTTTTACAAAATTTTATTTTTGAGTACATATGTGTACTTTTAAAATTCCACAATGTATTTAAAATTTAAATTTCCCTAACTTTTGATATACTGAACCTCTAATTTAATTGCAAAAGCACTTCGAATGCAATTATGAATTTTTGTTACAAATGGTCTTTTCACAGTAATATAATCAAAATTTTTGCTGCTAAATTAATCGTTTTATATTCCTGAACTCAATACATACAGTTATTTTTTTCACGAAATTGTAATAATATATGTTTTTTTAATTTCCGTTTCTTTCAGTTATGCTATATACAAAAGATATTCATATAAAACAATACAATTTCTAATAAAAACGGAAAAATCGGAATTATTTGATAAAAATAAAATAGATTTATAACAACAATGGCTCAATTTTTCTTTTAAAAGAAACCAGGCATTGCTAATCATTTGTTTTGGAAAATTTATATTTCAGTTTATTTCAAATAGCAAAACTTATAACTAAAAATGAACAAACTCTATCAATTTTTTTATTGCATATTTCAATTCTATTGAAATGATATCAATTAACATGCACACTTATCTTCAACTCGTTTATTATAATCTCATAATTTATTTTGAGTTATTTAACAGTTCCTTCATCAATGAACTCTACAGAATCTTAGTAAAATTTTACAAAGAGAGAAAAATAATTAAAAGATCCTATTATACCATATCATGTATTTATTTCGATTGAACTCAAATGGTTTCAAATTCAAACATTTCTGCTTTTAAGTTTTACCTATTAATACAATCCAATACATTTTTAGTAATAATAATGTCATATATACTGTGATCCATTAACTTCTTTAAATTCATTTATTAATCATATTTTTGATTTGTAAAACCAATTGAAATTATTTTATGTTCATCCCTTTAAAGGCATTGATGAGGTATTTTTATGTGACTTAAATATTAATGTTATATAATTTAATTTAAACTAGAGTATATAGATTAATACTAGAGTGTATTTCATATTACTAAATAACTTCATATATTTATATTGTGTGTGTATGAATTAATGAAATACATATATAATTTCATCATACATTATCTAAATTCTTTAAAAAAAATTTTGCTCGAAAATAATAAGGGTAATTAGTAATTTTACTCGATTTCGTGTTTTAAAAATGTAAGAAAGTTATCGAAGAAAAAAATATTACTGACAAATAAATGATTAGTAATAATAACTTATACAGGGAGCTTTTTTCTGAAATACTGAGGAGCAAGTTTTAGAGGAATAACTTCAACTTGAAAGAACTTCTAGTAAGCTTAAATGGAAAAACTAAAGGAAGAGTAAAATGAAACTTTTAACTTTAATTTAAACTAATGACTATTTTTTCTAATGATAGTGCTTTTCATAACTTAAAAAAATCTTGTAAAATTGCAGATTTTAAAAAAACTCCTTAATGTTGCCTGCTCCTTAGTCAAACTTCAAATCTGAACATATTACTTTTGATAAGTTTTTTATAGACAGACACTTTTATTGCATTTAAAACTCCCTCCTCTCTCAAATGCACAAAATAAAATAAAAATATTTCCCTGAATTCAATACTAAATGTAATATGCTACTCTCTTATATAAATTAAACAAATGAATACAAAGAACTAGTATTGATAACTTTAGAATATTGTATACTGAAATGTAATTTTTTGATTATACCAAAAAGATCACAAATTTACAATACTATAACAATAAACAATTCGTGACATTCATAAAAATTGACATAAAGTAAAATATGACATATATATATATATAAACTAGCTGTATAGCCCGGCGTTGCACGGGCTTTCTTCGCTTTTATAAGTAAAAGCTTCAGTAAAATATATTTTTTCGAAATTTCTTTGTGTTGCACGGGTTATTGCAGTTTAAAAGAAAAAGTGTGTATTTTTAAGAATCAAAAGATGCTAACACTTATATGTGCATTGATAAAATAAACGTAAAACATGACAAATGAAATTGATAGAAGTGTCTATATTATTTTTTTTTAGCATTTTAAACTAACTTTTTTTTTAAAAAAAAATTAACGATCATTAGTTTTATTATATTTTTCAAAAATAATACATGGGTAATAATGTTTTGTTCATTATTTTACAAATGTATGTGAAATATTTTTCATATTCAAGAAGTATTCTTAAAAGAAGTAGTTTGTAAATGAAAAAATGTAATACAAAATTATATTATGTTCAGTAAAACAACGGAAAAAACATTTTGAAACAAAAATTACTTTTGTAACTTTAGAGAAGGCTGCAAGTATCATTATAAGGCATAGAAAATAAGGATGGCAATTAATAATGAAGCATAATATATGGACATTGATTTTATTTTTTTTAAACTTGTGGTGGGTGACATTTGATGTAAAACCGTTTATTTTTTCAAATATAAATTCATTAATAAATTAAAGAATGGTAACAAAAATAATAGTACAACAGCAAAAATAGAAAGGAAAATCGTTCGTTGTGTCCTTGTAGCGCAATGGACTTCTACTCCAAAGGTCGTAGGTTCGAATCCCACCTGGGATGGCCTAATTTCTGAGAATGTGATTTCTGTTTTACTATACTATTTTCTTAGAATGATTAAATTTAATTAATAAATAAACAATAACAAACAAACAAAAATGGTCCAACATTTTACATAGAAAAGAAAATTGCAAGGAAAATCACTTTCTATTTTGTCACTTAATATTGTGATTCTGTCATAAGTATATACATTTTTATATTAATTCTAACTATTTAATAAAATTAACTAAAATAAAAATTTTCTTTATACCATATGTGCATTTATAAAATAAAAGTGAAACATAAAAAATAAAAGTGATCAAAGTGTCTTAATTTTTTTAAAAAAAGTAGTTTTAAATACTAAAATAAATAAATAAAAATTATCATTTTTATTATATTTTTCAAAGATAATATGCATTATTTTACATTATGAGTGCAAAATGTTTTCATATTCAAGAAATAATTTTATAAGATGTGGTATGTAAATGAGAAGAAATGTATTACAAAATTATATTACGTTCATTAAAACAAAGAAAAGAAATTTTTATTAAATAATAACTCTAATTTTAATAACTCTGATTGAATATTAGGAAATTAATTTGCAAAAACAGAAATTCAAATTAAAAGTAGAACACACTTTCCCAGTTATATATACATAAAAATTTCAGCAGAGGTATTATTCTAATGTTTCAAGATATTTATATACACAAATGTATGCATTTAATTCTTCAGTTATACATTTTTATATATGATAATAAAAGTTTTAATTTTTTTCGAGAATTTGTTAAATTTTGCTTTCATTCGTGTACAATCTTTAATATTTTTTTTAAACTAATAAAAATAAAGACAAATATTTTTGTGCATGTTGTGAATAGTGTTAGTAGTAGAAAAACTCTGCATATAATTTGCTATGAGATGTATTTATTTTTTTTAAATTTTTGCGATGAAGTTCTATGAAATATAGATTTTTCAATTCTTTTCTTTTATATATTCACTATACAAGTATACTATTTTATTTTTGTAAATTTTAAAAATTTTTATGGTATAAGCACTTTTAAATAAGTTAATTAACATTTCATATTTGTAAATAATTCAATGAATTTTATATAATACTATACAAGGTATATAACCGCTTTAAATGTTGATAATTCTCCATGTGTTGAATAACTTTTCATATAATTTCCAAACCCTTAGGATTTTTTTAAAAAATAATTAAAGCAGGGGTCTGAAATTTCTTATAAATGTTTTGAAACATAAGTTTTGTAGAAATGTGAGTGGAACAAGCTCTGAAATAAGTAGTAACTTCTTAAAAATTTCAGAATGAAAAATAATGCAATTTTGAGAATTTTAGGTGCATTTAACAATGAGAAAACTGGTAAAATATTAAATATTAGCAGCAAAAGGAAACTATTTCTCAATTTTATGTAGAATATTATTGAGTTCTAGGGAAAAAATTTGTAAAAAATTATGTGCATTTAAGAAAAGTCTCAAAAATTAAAAAATTGTCAAATCGCAATAAATTCGAATTTTTCTTATGTGTAATTATACACATTAACTTATATAAAATACACTCAACACCAAATTCCAAATCTTAAAAATATACTAAAATTTAAATGATACCATGTCTTTAGATTTATATCATTTGAGATAATGAAATAGTTTATCATAGATATTTTTGCAGTATACAAAATCAAAACAAATATTAGAATGTCGCTTATACTCTACTACGGGACGCTCTGTAGCACTGTGGGGCGCTTTGGACAAGATATGCCCCGTCTAATTCAAATCAAGAAGCAACCATTATTGCAGTATTTAACCAAACAAAAGGAGAGACCCTTATTAAAATATAGTCAAAATTATAAATACCTATTCGATGAAATGAAACGGAAGAGTTCGAACAAAACAAAATGAAACTTTAACCACTTAAAATTTAAAAAAATTATGTTTCTTGCTGAAAATGAATCAAGATGAATTAAATTGAGCTAAAATTTATCATCTCTATGTTAAAAAATACCTAGATAAAATATCTATATTGAAATATTTTTTTATTTGCGACCACAATTTATATCGTTCAATATGGTGGACAACTTGTTGAATAACTTAAAATTATCTGAAAATTATATTAAATCAGAAATACAGTTATTGAGATGATTCAGTTAAGCTCTCATGAATATGTTAATTTTTGATCTTAACATTTTATTACTTCTTCATTCCTTATTAGAACAGGGGCGTTAATGCTTATTTTGTTCGTGCAAAAACAAAACGAAGCTTTAACCACTTAAAATTTTTTAAAAACCAGTTTCTTGCTGAAATGAATTCAATTGAGTGAAAATTTATTAATTTTTATATTAAAATACCTAGCTGAATTATCTATATTGAAATATAGTTTTATTTCTGACCACAATTAATATCATTCAACATGGTGGACAACTTGTTGAATATTTAAAAAAAATTAATGAAAAATTATAAAAAGAAATAAAATTATAAAACGAAAATTAGAAGTAAAGTTATTGAAGATTCAATTAAACTCTCATGAATATGTTAGCTTT
>BMAV01010266.1:293415-318495 GCA_019973955.1 Trichonephila inaurata madagascariensis
CCCCCCCCCCCTGAAATTACTTTGCAAAATCAAAGAATTCCCTGGTCTCAACACACCAAATATCTTGGTGTCATCATTGATAAAAATCTCACTTTCAGACAACACATTACATATATTAGAGACAGATATAAAAATACTACGCGTAAACTTTACTCCCTAATCTGCAGAAAGTCTAAATTAAGTAGACATAACAAACTGCTTATCTACACTCTGATCTTAAAACCATTACTTACCTACGCCTTCCCCGTGTGGGGACACGCAGCAAAAACTAATATTAATTTGCAAAAACTAATATTAATTTACTCGAAACTTCTCAAAATGTCATTATCAGGCAAATTTGCAATGCTCATTGGTATATGAGAAATAAAGATCTTAGATTCGCCTGTAATATTCCCACCATTAGACAGACCATTCGCAAATTAGCAGTTAACTTTTTTAACAACATAGATGAATCTGACAATTCATCTATAACCGATATCCCTTCTTATCTTTCCCATTTTTCTGTGAGAAGACCAAGAGATATCCTGTGGTCAACACAGACTTTAATTAATTTCTTTCTTATTTTTCCTTTTTACAATTTTTTTTCTCAAAAGCCATCGTTGAAATGCTGGAGCTCCCTGATTGGTTACTCACCTTCCCAAACCTACTTATACCCCCTTTGCCGAACTCTTGTATCGGCCATTCAGATCATTCCCTTTTACTTTTCTGACTTCGACTCACGTTTTCTGATAACTTTTTCCCGCGCTCAAGATCTACAGTTTTTGCTGCATCCGGATTGGCTAGGCTAACTCCGCCCACTTTTTTAATTCATTTTCACTGTGTTTTCTATGTTTTTAAAGCTCTTTTTATATTTTAATTTATGTTCTCACATCCAAGCAAATTAGATATTCATAATCTATGATAATTATTTTTTAATATTCTAAAAATTTTATTACAATGGGCAAATGGTAAAACTCTCTAAAGGCATATCAAAATTACCTGATAGGAGGTTAGAGACAGACAGGTCTAGGTACTCCAGCCAGTTTCTCCAACGATCATCATCACTTTCAACGCTATCAGGCCACATTCACTATTCCGTGATTGGACGGAGGAACGCTTCGCGTTCCAGGTTCCAATAATACAAATTCAGTCAAATTCACTGAGATAGCTGTTCAGCAGAGAAATTATGGCATAGTATTTTCTACATCTGAATTGAAATATAGTTCCAGAAAAGTAAAAGAATATAAGGAGCCCTGAAAATTTTCTCCTTATCTGTTTAAGAATGCATGCTGGACAAGTGTCACATCATCTTATTTCTCTCCAACACGTTGTTTAAGGTACCTCGAGCTTCATTAAAAAATTTCGTTTTAAAAAATTGATTATTCCTTAGGTTGTCACCGTTGATTTTGACCGGTTAATTATTTGTGTGTGGTTCGTGGTAGAATAAATTAATTATACCTATAATAAGTGTAGTTAAAAAAATCATTCTTGCAATAAATATTCATTATGCGTAATTTTTTATGTTATATAAAAACAATATTTGTAAAAAAAAAAAAAAACTTTCTTAGTAAAATATAATGGGGTTTTTTTTGGAACAAAAAAAGTTATTTTTTCATAAAAGAATGATATAATCTTAGTAAACAAAACATTATATTAAAATATAACAGCGATGAATCATATTCATACAGCAAATTTCAGGTGTCAAGCTTTTAAATATAAACAGGCTTATCGGGACACTTTTGGCCTCACGCTTGAACACAATGTTCTTCTCTTATAGTAACTCTAACAGCAAATTTTTTAATTGATTAAAAGTAAAGTTTATGAGTTAGAGACCTCACACACACACACACTACAAGTAAATATAAATTTCTCCCGTCAGAATTTAGATAAAAATTCCCTTTTTCGAATGTGTTAAGGCATTTTCATAAGAGATCTCGTTATTTTACTAGATATTAATTAACAGGTTGCATTTTTTTTACATTAGAAAACTAAAAAGCAGATTCGAAACAACAAATGAGTGGTGGTGTTAAGCTACAAGAATACAATTTTTAATAAAAGTTACCATTGCAAAACTATATCTAAGGGCTTAGGAAATATTTAAATTAATAAGATTTATATATAAACAAAGAATTATGACTAATCGTCAAAACTCTTTCAGTGATTTATATATATATATATATGTTATTTACAAATTGTTTCATTACTTCCTTAAGAAAAATAAAGTTGCTTGATTCTTTAAGGAACTATATCTTTCATTTCGAAATTTGCTTGCAATAATATTTTTCGTTTATATGTTTGAAATTCTTTTATCAAATGGTACTAAAGAGTTGAATAAATTATTTATGGGGAAGGTTTGTAAGCTGTAAAGAAATAAATCTGTCGTTTTTAAAAGAGTAATTCATGTCTAAAGAAATAGAGGAGAAATTTAAAATAAGAATTTTTTATTAGTCTGAATACAAGTTACAAAATTGAATCTAATAGTAATAATGTGCTAATAATTTTTTACAGTTCTATAAGTAATTTTGTAATTTATAATGCTTAGTCATTTTTAGAATCATGGAAACCTCTGACTTAATACAGTTGCTTTATAAGAAATTTGTTTGAAAGCTAAAAAAATAATACCAAAATGTCTAAACCAAATGTATGGGATTCTAAATAATATTTGGGAGGAAAAGCTTAAGTGGAAAAAACATAATCATGAAATTTTTAAGAATAACACAAAATCCGATTAAAAAATAATTAGTCTATTTCAAGTTTAGGTAATAGTTTGAAAAATATTTCAATTCAATTTTTGATTTGCATGGCTGATATTATAAGTGCTTTATAATTTATCTTTCATTTAGGATGTAATAAAGTATCGGATATTTTAATTTTGTTTTACTGAGAAAAAAAAGCAGTTTATATCACAAACACTCTGTGAAAGCATATTAAAAGTTTTTAATTAAAGTAATTAACAGCTCTTAAATAATGATGAAATTAGAACAAATTTAGTATTATTAATATATCAACAATAAAAGTTAGTTTTTGTTTTTTTCCCTAATTTCATTAGGGTTCATTAAAATTTCTATTAAATACAAATTTTTATAATATGAAAATATTAAAAGATTTTGTTCATCTGAATTTAAAATAATCTTATGAGGAAAAGTAAAATTTTAATTTGTGTTATTTAGAAGCATTTTGATTTCAGAAAAAAGTTTTGGTCCGAACTCTGATTTAAGTAATAACATTTCGAGATGTCAGAAGGGAATTTAGATAAACAAAAGAGATTCTGAATTTTTTTGAGTAAAAGGAAGTACAATTGACTGCAGTGTGGAATAGTTTAATTTAAATTTATACTCAAACCTGTGTAAATAAAAACTCTAGATAAATTCAAAATCCCATGACACATGAACTACCTGATATTGATTTACTAAAAAATTTAGTAAATTTGAAAACAGTGAGAACTAATTCTCTTTATAAATATTTTGAATACTCATATTTAGATGTAATTATGATCTCTTCAGTTCTCTAAGGCCCATCATTATAAGTTGAACACATAATGCATATCAATAATTCAATCTGGTATATTGTTTCTTATCTGTTAAGTTTTTTCCCCTTTGCAGATAAGTGCTAGGTAACCGTGCTATTTTTTATATTTTTTTTATTAGACGCCAGGCACGAACAACCTTATAAGAATGAAATATTAATTCCTTTAAGGTATCCGCTACTTACAACTTTAAAAAAAAAATGGAGATATGGGGGACTTTTTTGTGGTTTTCAGATTTATTTCGTACATTTTAAGAAAAATATGCTTAAATTATGAAGAGAAAAAGCAATTATTACTAAAATGGAAAAAAATTGGTAAAAAATTATATAAACTGGCCCCATTCTGTACAAAATGTTTATGAACAAATCTTCAATTTTGAAGTAATGCTTTGCAATTCATTTTTGAAATGACCTTCAGGATAAGAGATATTTTTATTTTTACAAAAACTAGAACATTTTGTTTTAGTTATTATATGAAATTGCTTTAAAAAAACGGTAATTATATTCACATAAGGGACTATAAATTTTGTAATAAAACAGTGATTGATAACTCTGAAAAAGTTACTGACAATTATTGACCCATCAGATTGTCAGATATTTTGGGAAAATTTGGTAGAAAAAATACAGTGAAATATGTTTAACACGAAAATGCTAAAGATGAAATATCGGTTCTTTCACCCTCCATCGCTACAAACGCCACACAAAAATATCTCATCTCTCAACAGTTGGGTTTGGAATTCAATGACCAGCAAATCGAAATGTGAGTACAAATCAGTGAGTTTGGTTTGCATTAATTTCTTCTATTTTAGAAGAATTGTTTTTACAAACACAATGGCAAAATACTCATAATGAAATAAAACTGAAATTTAGTTTAAAATGAAGATGGATCTTGATCAAAAACAGAAGACGAAAACGGAAATCTGTAAAGATTTTCGTATTGCTAACTCTGTCAACAATAATTTTAAAAAAAGAGCGCAAATTAATGTTTGAACGGTTTTTATTAAATATATGCATGCACATGTCTATATTAATAAAATGTACCCTAATAAACTTAATTTTGTTGAATATATGTTTTTCTTTGCAATATCCTTCAACACGAAAAAATATTTCAAGTCCCCTCAGTTTCGTGCTAAACGATTTTTACTGTACTTCACAATTCGTTTCGACAGTAGTGTGACAATATGTTATCTTAAATGACCACCTCGAATTCATAGGGGTAACCCTTAGGAATCTGTTTATTCTAAGTTTTTAACAATTCACTGGAGAGTCAATAAAAATATAGTCATTATTAATGTATTCTTAAATGGAAAAAAAAAGTTATTGTATAAGAAATATAACATACCTCACATCAGAGTTTTATCCATAGCTCTCTCCAAAAAAAAAAAAAGAACTTTCCATCAGCATCTTCACTTAAGAATTTTATGATAATTATTTGTGCACGGAATCACATCCCGGAATCACCGTTCACTTTACTGGATCAACATCACTTCGACACAAGTGATTGAAGTAATATACATGTGTATCGCTTCGATAAAAAATCCGTTATTTTCGTACAAGATATCACTTCGTCTAAAAATCATCAAAACATTTTTAACGTACTTGAATCTACTAGAGAAACAAGATTGAAGAAGTTGAAAGTAGTTGACAAATCACTAGTAAATCTCAATCCATGATCTTCAAAAGAAAAAAAATAGTCTTCATCCTTCTAGAAATATAATTCTTTTAAGGAATAAAATATTTTATTACATTGACGAAATTACCTGGAATAATTTTCTTTGGCTTATCAGAGTCAATTCTTCAAGAAGAAAAAAAAATTTGTCTGCCTTCATCAACTTCGTAAAGAAGCAGTCTGCTTACTCATTGAAATATAAATCAATTAATGGTTCGAAAACGCACATCATTAATATTTACTTCAAAATATTAGGAATAATCCCAAAGCTAATTTTTTGTCTCGTTAAGTGACGAATAGTTTCGATATAGGAAAGGAAATTCTGCTATAAAATCCAATTAATTCTGAAACAGATAATCAGGGAACAAAAATAGTTTTGGTCATTCATACTCAAAACAATTCCATACAAATCACTTTTAAAGAAAAGAAAAATGTTTCTTAAAATGATTTTGAATACTAGATATTAAATAACTGCAGTCAGTGGTAATATCAATAACATTGCCTTTTTTTCATTTCATTTGGAAAAATAACTGCCTGGCTATCCTCAAACGAACAAGCGAAGGAGTAACTTGCGAATGGGTAACGTCTGTCATCTCGGAGAAGGGGCAATGAATCAGTATTCGAGAAGAGGGTTGAAGGACAGTAAATGTTTTACTCTTGCAAATATATAGTTTTTCCTTCATTTCATATACTTTCGTAAATCATTCTTAATGCACTGGGTGAATTTGAGAAAAATAAAAGATGGGAAAAAACCGCGATGACAACGGCAAAAAGAGAAAAATAACAGAACATAGTCGACTAAAAAGATTTAATTTTTCAACTTTCTCAAAACCATGAGAAAAATCATTGTGTTACATGGCAAATATTTTCATAGAATGTTTTTACATTTTTTTGAGTACAGAACACCTCGATTTACGCGAATTCGGAGCTACGCAATTTTCAAATCTCGTCGATTCGTCTTTTTATTTATTTATTTTGTCACTGAAAGTCAGGTGGAATCCGTGCTACAGCCTGATGAAATTGGTCATTTGATTGAAGAAGTTGCCGATCTTGCCAGACAAATAAATTTAGAAGTGGATAGTGATGAAGTTCAAGACTTGATGGATTCTCTCTCCCACAATCAGGAGCTGACAATGGATCTCATAGAAATACATGAGCAAGAAATAGAGGGAACTTGAGTCTTTAGACCCAGTTCAATCAGAAGATCGAATGATGGTCGGTAATTTGACAGAAGGTTTCAGTTGAATTAAAAAAGGGTTACAAATTTTGCGGAAAATACATACTCCAACAAAAATAGAATTTTTTCAACAAAACAATGAATAAAAAAATTATTAACGTGATAAGAGGAAATTTTACGGGAGAAAAAAATATCTTTGAGGCGGCAGACTACTTGTTAAGTTTTATGAAACCTTCTACACATCAAAATAACTTTGGTGTGAAATTTTGTATTTGGGTTATTCAAGATTTTATTAAATTTTTTTGTTCTAAATTATAATTTTCTTTCGTCTTCGGTCCCAACTAAAAATATTTTTTGGGAAATTATACCCCGACTTACGCGAATTCGACTTACGTGGTTATCACTCAGTCCCACCTATCGCGTCAGTTCGGGATATTACTGTAGTTAATTTGAAGATCCTTATATTTATCCTTATTATCCTTATATTTATCCTTATATGATTCAAAAACTTTTATGAAATAAAAACTTTGAAATATAATTTCGCATATTATGAATGCAAAATTTTAGTAAGCATTTATTGTCTTAAGAGAACAGGAATTTCAAATCTATATTATTTGATTAATAAAAACTATTTTTTTTATGAAACTGCGACACAATAGAAAGTGATATAAATATACAACACATATAAAAACCTCGTTGAATTATAAAATCATTTTTTTAAAAAAATGTTTTAATTATACATAATTACTACATACAATAAACTTGTCTTCTAAAATTGTGATATTAATATTCCTTTTAAAATTTTTTTAATTATTTTTATAAACCTTTTATTTCTCGAAAAATCAGATGCTTTTAAAAAGAAATGTTCAGCATTACTCTATCAGAAAATTAAAAAAAAATCTGACGTTATACATGACGATATTTTGATCGTAGCAGTTTACCTAATATTATTTAGGAAGACCGTGGTATCCTAGTGGTCAAGGTAACGGACACGTGGCTGGCGTGTCATGAGTTCGAGCCCAATACCACTGAAGACCCGCCGTGTAAGGGAGTGATGCACGTTAATTCTGTAGAGAGCTCAAACGTCCTCCGTTGGTGTTCTAGTTAGGAGAGGGGGGTGCCAGCTCAGCTGTCGTTCTCGTCACTTGACCATGGTTCAAAATGACGAGGTCCGTCACCAAAAGCCCTCGTGTAGCTGAACAGTGCGACGTTTTTTCTCACTCACCCAATATTATTTAGTAGAAACTCTTCACCTCTGAAGTTCTCTTTAGAAATGGGGTATTTCTTTGAAATGTGAAAAAATATATTATTCAACCAAAAAATATATGTCTAAATGATATATTTAACATATCTCTAATAATGTGACAATCACCAGTAAAAAGTGTCAAAATTGTTACTGTCTCAAAGGCAAGGCTGCTCTATTTCGTGAAGCAATATTAAATTTAGAAATTCCAGTGCTCACATCATTAGTTAACAATAACTTTAAAAAAGTATATTATCTTAACAATAAAATAAAATAGACATTTTTTT
This sequence comes from Trichonephila inaurata madagascariensis, assembly GCA_019973955.1. NCBI lineage: Eukaryota > Metazoa > Arthropoda > Arachnida > Araneae > Nephilidae > Trichonephila > Trichonephila inaurata. The sequence goes on from BMAV01010266.1 coordinate 301,296, forward strand.
TTAAAATTTCATCAACTCAATACTTAAAATTGATTCTTCTTAAGGTATCCGACTACTTGCGACAACTTTTTTTAAAAAAATGAAGATATGGAGATTTTTTTGTGGTTTTTAGATTTATTTAGTATCTTTTAAGAAGAAAAGGCTAAAATTAAGAAGAAAAAAATAAATTATTACTACTAAAATTTGAAAAAATGGATAAGAAATGACAAAAAATTACATTAACGGGCCCTCTCTGTACAAATAGTAAATGAACAAATTCCCAATTTTTCAATTTTGATGTATCACTTTGCTATTCCTTTTTGAAATGACCTTCAGGGTAAGGAATATTTTAATTTTTACAAAAACTAGAGCACTTTATCTTAGGTATTATACGAAATTGCTTAAAAAAACAGTGATTATATTTACATAAAGAACTGTGAATTTTGTAATAAAACAGTGAGATTGATAAATCTGAAAGTTAAAACACTTCAACTGTTATACAGAACATACACAAAAAATGTCAGCAAATTATTTTAAAAACTTTTTGAGCAATCATTGTCCTCGTTTGTGCTTTTCGAAAAAAAACCACATTTCGAGTAAAATGCATTTAAAAGTTTAACATCTTATGTAAAGTTATGACATCTGCTTTTACTAAAACACTTGTAGTTTTTGTTCTAGTGAATGGAAAATAAAAAAAACTTGGTATTTTTATAAAGCTAATAAGATGGGCTATAAAATAAAATCATACAAACATTTGTCAGTCTTTAAAAAAAAATTATGATTTTAAGGTAGTCCGATACCTCTTAATGTGCAATTTTAAGCAATAATTAAAATGAACATTACTTTTAAAATTTCAGTTGATTTAAACACTTTTATTGCATAGGCAGTTTTAAATTTCGATCAATTAAATTTAAATAAATGTCCCAATATATGTTTTAATTACTGAAATGTTGCAAAAAAATATAAAGCAAATTATTTGAATAAATAAAAAGCAGGAATAATGCAACGTAAGGCGTAGAAGATTAATCTATAATTCAAAAAAAAAAAAAAATGTAAACACATTCCCTGAGCACACTTAAGTAAAAATAACTTTATCGTTTTGCTAAAAGTGCTTATCAGTTACAATTATATTTATGAGGGAAACAGCGACTTTCTAAACATGTCTAATAACGCAATAAAAAAAAATACTAGAGTCAGTGTGACATATTGCTAAAACAAACACGTAAGTAAAATGTACAATGCTTGAGGAAAAATAAATAGCTTTGTCATCTGAGATTTGTTTTAAATTGTTGACCTCAATAAAACAGTTTCAAAATAAAAGTCATCCCTTTGAACGAGGTTAAAAATATGATAGAGGCAATAAGTAGCAGTATGAACATTTTCTTTCCATGAAAAACAAGTGCATTTTTGTAACGTGTATCAAGATTTATTTTTATAATTTCTAAGACAACATTTTTAACTTTATAAAATATGAAGCATAGGAGCTAATGAAAAATTAGATGAATGATTATGAATAGGCTTTACTTTTAACGGTAAGTAATATTTTATTTCTAAATGACTGCAGTGAAAGCAGTTTATCTTTTTTATATAATTTATACTCTCCCTCTCCTTAAGAATAAAAACACATTTTTTTGCAGTTTTATCGTTCGTAGTTTTTGTTCCTACCTTTTAATTGCTAACAGTAGAAGCTAATTTAAATTGGATCCTAGATTCGCAGATTAGACGTTAAAAAAATGAAAATTATTATTGTAAAATATCTGCAGTTCTTTGTTTACAGACATTACGCTATTTTTATTAGCTTTATAATTGCACATTTTTATTTAATAAATGTAATGCTACTTGCATGTGAAGGCAACAGATATGCAAAAATATAAATGAGAAATTAAATTTATTTACTTATACCCGTCTTTAATATTTAAGTCGAAGGTAATAAGTGAACTTTAATAAACATGGCCTGTAACAATCCTTCAAATTATAGAATACGTGAATATTATAACAAGACATATTTTTTACGCATTCTTTCACAACAAAAATATAGATAAATTGCTAGAGTTTTCACTAGCATTTGCTTGCCAAAATTTAGGAAAATTATAAGAAACGCGATATCAAAAATATTCGTCTTCCTTTGTCATCCATAATATCAAATAAAATAAATGTAGAGAGCTGTAGCAAAAAAAAATGGAAGAAAAGCTATTTTCTTGTAAAATTATATGTATAGTTTTATTAGAGCTTGCTTTGGAAATTATGAAAATATTAAGACTTATAAATTGACTAAACGCGAAACGAATAATAAAAAAAAAATGAAATACGGTAAATAAGAGGAAATATACCCAGTACCCCCTGCTTCAAATTTCGCTCTTTATCGTGTTGTAGTAAACCAAGCTTAAGAAATAGTTACATGAAAAATACTTTAGATTTTAACTAAATTTTAAATGAAAATAGTAGCAATAAATTTTGTAACAAAGAGTTCATATTCAAAAATTCAAAACCTACGATATTTTTTGATATTTAAGAATATTAGTTTTAAGTGTTTTTGGGATATCTTTCCTTGAAAATATTTTTAAGAATTTGTAAATTGTATTTTTAAAGAGTTTAATGGAATTATAAAAATGTGCAATTTGTGTGTGAAAAAGAGAATTTATTAAAAATAATTATTAGATTTAAGGTATCCGAGTGCGTTCAGAACCGTGATTTTGCAAAAGTGTATAAATGGATAATATTTATGATATTTAGTGTCACTTAGATTAGAAAATGTATATGAAATTGTTTTAAGAATAGTATTACAGTAAAAATTATTTAAGTACAATATTTTGACAAAAAATGAACATAGAATGACCCATTTTCAAAATATTCTCCTTTTGTGAAAAATGCTTCTATTATATAATAATATTTTGCCTGTATATAGCTCAGAATTCTGTACAGAGGCTCAACTAGAATTTTTGAAACATATAACTTAGAAGTGGGTTTATCCATGTTTTACGACAACAGAGGGGAAAAATTTTAAGAAAAAAACGCCGATAATTATTTCATTGGGTTGTAACTCTGAAAATAATGTGAATTTTTCAAAAATCATAGTTGAGCCTCTGTACAAATGTCTGAGCTATATACAGGCAAAATATTATTATAATAGAAGCATTTTTATAAAAGGAGAACGTTTTGAAAAAAGGTTATTCTAAGTTAATTTTTTGCCAAAATATTGTGTTTAAATAAAAAATTTTTGTCATAATGACCTTAAAACAATTTTATACATGTATTCTAATCTAAGTGACACTAAATATCATGAAAATTATCCATTTATGCGCTTTTTTTAAAATCACGTTTACTAACGTAGTCGGATACCTTAAGATAGCTATATAATTTTATTAATTATATGAAATTATTTTATCAAATTTAACTTTCTCTATTTCCCATCATTTCCAAATTTATTTATTCAATTCTTAATTTAACTTGCGCAAATCAGATTCAAGATTGCTATGAGTAAACAGCTTGAAATGGAAAAAAAAAACTTAATTATTCAATTAAATATATTCTCCATAACACTAAGTATATTGTCTCACACGCCTAAGTTCATATGTTATGTCACATGTGTGTCATTATACACAATACCGAACACATTATTGACATTATTTTACCTCTACTTTTGGTAATTGTTATACCAGTTTCCCTACATTTTGATTAACAATGAGAGTAGACTATGTAATAACAGGTTTGTTCTTATTTATTCAATTTCACTCGTTCATAGTGTGTAATAACACATGATAGTTTTAAGCTGTGTAGTAAATGGCTCAAAACACCAACTATCTACTTTATTTAACTGTATAATTTAAAATTATAATAATTTTTCAGGTCAATTTTTTAGTGGATTTAAAAATCACTCTTTAATTTATTTTAAATATACAGCCGAACCTCCATATTGCGAATTTTTCTATACAGCGAATTTTTTCCTGGAACCTTGAACATTTCACGATTTTCTTCGTAAGACAACCTCTCTATAGCGAAGTGTATTTCCTATATAACGAACTTTTTCTTTTGTGATTCTATTTTTGTTCTCCTTTTTTTTAAAAGTATTTCTGGAAAAATTTCAAGTTATTCTCTCTTTAACACATTTTATGTGGTGGTCATAAATCTTGAACTGGTTTTATTAGATTCTAACTTGCAGAGAACAATAGAGTTTTGGACGTTTCATCCAAGAAGTGCACCCTTTAACCCCGTTGCCTAGTTCACTAGAAACATCTTCGATATCCTCTTTCATCCTCAGTGGAGTTGTCCCGTATCCCCATGTTCTAATTATAAAATAATGTATGTTTAACATTATGTGTATGCTTTAAATTATAAAATGTCCTTAAAATTCATTAAGTTTAGTATAAAATTATTTTCTTAATATTGAAAATACAGTGAATTTCTTCGACATTCTTTTTTCTTATTTTCCTTGCACAGTTTTTCTTTTTTTCTTTTCGATGGGTAAGATATATAAAATAAATATGTATTAATTTAAAAAAAAGGTGTGAATAATTACTTTTTTTAATATATAGTGTTAATGAATTTAAAGTTCGTTTAATGTGGTTTATATAAAGAAAACTGAAAGATGAAACACTATATAACGAATTTTCCATATAACGAACTTTTTTCCGGGATTTAGCGACTTCGTTATATAGAGGTCCGACTGTATTTGCTATATGCTTAATGCAAGATGCTATTACGCAGTGAAATTCCTGAAGTAATGCCATATCCTCTCACAATTTTTATTCAATCCCTCAAACATATAAAAAGATAAATTGCCTCTAGTATTGCTTATTATTATTTTTCTAAACATTTTCTAAAAGTAAAAAAAAAAAAATGCTTTGCTTCTATAGTAACAACAATACGCACTTTAATCTATTTTGTTTTTAAATTTCGTGGGGGCAGAGGCATTTTATTTGATATACAGAGCAATATTAAATGCTTTCACATCACCGACCTCGAACTAGCTGGTACTTCCCTTATAAAAGGAAATATCTTCTATTGTATGTTTATTCATATGCTACATCCATGCAATCCACGATTCGTACATATTTGGTGACTTTAAGTTCAATCTAGCAACAGGAAATTGATAAATGTTGTATGTTGATGCATGCATTAGTGTTACTGTTGTTTCTTTCAACATCAAGGTAAGTGATGTTGAAATACTTGAGAAATGAAGCATTACTTGGATGATATTTTGTTTTGCTTAAGAAATTATGAAGGTTTAATAAATGGCATTTAATTTGAGTTAGAACAGTATTATTTATTCAGCAATGACGAATCCTGTAATGCATGTTAAAAACTAAAAAAAACTTTATATAAAATAACATATACAAGTTATTTAGTAGTATTAAAAGAAATACCTTAATATGAGAAATCTTATCGGGACTACACACATCTCAATCGCTTAGGGTTTTTATTGGTTAATTTTCGGTAAAATGGATTTTCCACTGCAATTTTAACATTACTAATAGTATTTAATGAAACTAAAATATTTTTATAAAAAAATTTCAATGAAATATTTATTTCTTATTTTATGTTATGAAATAATAGATAAGATGATTTTGAACAAATGTACTTCTTTAAATGAAAGGACATACTTTTATCATGGAGAAAAAATTAAGACTAGTGTATAAAGTAAGATATATAATTTTGATTTAAATAAATTCAAATAACCATAAACTATTGTATATATTTTAAACCTCTTATATAGTTTTTCAAATATAATATTCAATGAATTTTGTAAGTAAAATTATTTATGAAAATTTTTGGCATCTTTTTTGGTAGCATCATATAATGTTTGTTAATGCATAACTTCAGATTAATAAATATTTTATTGTTTCACAAATGGCGATATATCTTATTTTAAAAGAATCTTTAAATTAAATTTTTATGTAAAAATGTTTTATATTATGTTATATGATATTGTATGTGCACTTCAGATTAATAAATATTTTATTGTTTCACAAATGGCGATATATCTTATTTTAAAAGAATCTTTAAATTAAATTTTTATGTAAAAATGTTTTATATTATGTTATATGATATTGTATGTGCCACATATATTTTCACACATATCAGATAACTGACTCTTTTAAAAAATGTATCTTGTTATTTTTGTGGGGTTTTTTGCAACGTTTTCTTTCGAAAAGAATCGAAAATTGCTTCTGTTAAAAAAAAATCTCAAAAATGAAATTTTATGGCAAATACATTGGTAATACCTTCTTTAGATTTTTATCTGCCTTACCAGAGTTTACACTGTGTGAGGTTAAATTGTAAACCTATAATAATTTATAGTAACAGCATATAAAATATAAATATCGATTTTCAAAACTAGTTTCTTAATTTTTATCAAGATTTTATCATTGTTTTTTAGTCCTTTAAAATAGAAAATTAAAAAGAAAAACATTTCGTCTTCCACCGATGGATTTCTTTCAAAATACGAGATTTTTTGAAATCACGCAAGCATAAAAAGCTTATGGACAGATTAATTCACCAATAAAGTATGCCGGGGGGTGAGATGATTTATAAAATCTCATACTTTTGAGTCAATTTTTGATAGAAGGGTTTTCATTCCCATGAAAAACTTCCCTCAAAATACAAGTAAAAGATCCTCTTAAAATAAAATTGATTTACTGAATCACTCCATGTTAACGATATTTGGTTTGAACAATTTTCGAATTATATCTGGTTATGCAATTTGTATATACAAAGAGTTTAAGTCTGATTACTATATATTGAGCAAATATAATAAATCCCCTTGAAGCGTAAGTAATCTTCTTCGATTGCTAACAATTTGGTCTTTAGTTACGAATTTTTTTTATCGGAGAAAAAGCTTTGATTCAATTGCTTTCTGGCACAATTTTCGCCCCAACACTAAATTTTGAATTATGTCGTAATAAGCGACAGCAGGAACAATTTACTCATTTTAGAATATAATTTGAGAAAATCTGCTTTTACTTTGCTTTGATATTAGTTAGGCACATTGTAATCTATCTTTTAATCCTCTTTATTCGTGTGCAGTGACGGTTGAAGGCTTCCATTTGTTTGGTTTCAAGACATGTGATACTAACAGCCAGAGCCGAGATCCTAGGGTGTCGGCGCCCGCGTGCGAAGAGACTTAATGTGCCGCCCCTCTAGAGAGTTTTTCATATTTCGACTTATTATAATACGTCTTTAATTTTTATATTTTGACATATTTTCAATTACTTATTATAATACTTAATACTATTGACTGATAAGTATTATAATGAGTAATTTTACTTTTAATTATTAATTATAATACTTACATAACTACTTACTTATTATAATACTTTATATTTACTTATACTTATTATAATACTTTATATATTTACTTACTTGTTATAATACTTTATATATTTACTTACTTATTATAATACTTTATATTTAATACTTATGTAATGAGGTCATAAACTCATCTACCTGCATAAGAGTAAAAAGTAAAACATTAATAAAATGCAAATAAAATTTGAAGTGCAAAACTTCATTTTTGTCAGCAAATAAGTTATGATAGCGACAAAATACTTTAACAAAATAATAAACAAGCAAAGATATTACTTTTGAAATAAAAATAGACATTTTATAATTAGAAAAGCAAAACAACAGTTTTTTCTCAGAAAATATAATTTAATAAAAAGAAAAGCACTAAAGCATAAATCTCGTGAAACGAAAAGGATATAAAGCAGTACTTCTTTTCAAAGGCTACTTAATAATTAATTATAAAATAATTTTTCTGGATTTCTGAGAAGAAAATTTGTCAATAATTTTGGTGAAATCAATTTTATCAGAGATTTCGGATTCAATAGGGAATGTGTCCAAATCTGAAAGCCTTTCTTGTGTCCTATTCCTAAAATTTCCCAGAAAAAATTCTACAGTATATACCTTACCATCAGTAGTGCTCACACTTCTAATTACAAACGTTAATTGTTCTATGTGACTAATATCTGGTGTAGATATCTAGTATAATATGTCATTACGAATAGATTCAGCTAAAATATTAATTATTTCGTTTTGAAAATGCTGCCCTACTTAGTATGGAATACGGGTTTTGTTATTTTTGCATTTACTGACATTATTAATGTGTTCTGAAATAACTAGATCAAATTTGGCCAATATCTAAAGCCTTTAAAGAATTACCATTATCTCAACTTCGCACTAGTTTCTTTGAATGCTAAATTTTTACTGGCAAAAATTTGTACTTCAGCAATCATTCTTTCAATGGTGGCGCGCCATTGCTTTTTATCACGATTTGCAGGGAAATGACGAATATGCATTTTGTTGTTCCACGTTAATAGTACAATTTTTTTCTAGCCTTGTCTTTAATTCGCACCATGATCTTATACAGTTTATGTGTTTTAGAGTATTTTCATGGTTATACTAATAATAAAAAATACATTATATTTCTCATTCCAATAAAATCCTGTCTTTTAGCTTCCTCAAAAAATGTCATTTCGGGATATTTTCGATAACATTTAAATATTAACACATGTTATCTTTGAAAATATATTTATAATAATCCTACTAAATTTATCTCTCTTTATTAAAAAAGAAAGAAAACATTGAAATAACTTACCTCTATTACTGACCTAATTCACTAACTTTAAATATTCCGAAAGAACTTTTAAGAAATGTCTTTTTGATACTTCAATCAGCAATAACGTAACTACTTATAAGAATATATTTATAATTGAAACAAAATATTACTAAATTTCTCTTGATGTATAAAGAGAGAGAGAGAGAGAGAGAAAGAAAACCATCTAAAACACATGTGTTACATTGACTTAACATGATGATTCAGAAAAAAAAATAAAAATTTACAAGAAACAAGACAAATAAACTGCACTTTTTTTTAATATTAGGAATAGTAATGAAGGATGTGTATGTCTCGTTTTGTGTGTGTGTGTGGAAGTGGAAGCTGTCTTAAGAAAAAACTCTTAGCGTCAATTAATATTAATTCGATTTAATCCAAAGATAAAATTTTACAAATCATGTACTCTTAAATATAGCTATGGATTCGTATATACAAAATAATTTCATTGACATAAAAATAAAAGCTAGTTTTCTTTTCACTCAGTAGTCCGCTCAGTTAAAATCGTTATTCACTTATGAGAATTTAATTATTACATAAATGTGAACAACATAACAAAACATACATTAACAAAAGAGATTTTTTAAAACTAAATATATTATTTTTATAGTCCACTTCTCCATGAAGGCAAATACAATAAAATATTCCATAATACTTTATCTTAATAGGGTAAAAATATAGTAGTACATTCCAATAAGGAACCTTATGTTTGACACAATATGTCCTACAATCAGAAATTTAAACCCACCAGACCAGACATTGGGTATTTTGTCCCTTAATGCTGAACAAATTAGTTTAATTATAAATTAAAGCCGTATTTATCTTTAAATAAATAATATACAAATAAATACCTTAGTCAGAGGGGTTTTTTTTTTAAATTTTCAGTTCATGAAGAATGAAAATTCTTAATTGAAAAAGTTTAATTATTGTATAAATGTTTGAAACCAGCAAAAAATAAAAAAATAAATTTTGTACATACAGAAATTTAATAAAAATATTCCGTTGTACGGATCTTTTTGAAAGTCTGTGCATTGTGTCTACCTAAGTCAGCAGTTTATTATTATTATTTTTTTATGTAAACCCAAAGAAAGCGCACACCCACGAGTTGCAATCGCTTTATTATATATTTTGTTTTGTCTCTAAATAGAAGTGTAGAACAGACAATGTTGGAATTTTTTATTTCTCTGTTCCTTTCCTCTGTTAAATTACTTTGATTTATCAGGACAACACGAGATTTAATTTATTTAACCCTTTATCTACCGACCCGGTACTTATAAGTACCACTCACTTTAAAATAACGTAGAATAACAAATTTTACGAATATTCTGACAATACTTAGCAGGAGTATTCTTTGAAAGTGACTCTTCCAAGATATATGGTAGCACGGGTTCTCTATAATGAGTATTTTAGCGGGAAGGGCGAATAGAGTTTTATAGCAGAAATTGTGTTTTCAGCTGACAGCGTTTTCAGCGGATTGCAAAGATTATCATTTTTATCCCGAAAAAATAGTTAGTGCCAAAATTTAAGTGTCTTATTTTATCTGTACGTTAATGAGGACCTTAGAAAATGATTTGACTCTTTATTTTAAGTGAACAGTGTATATAATTATTTTCTTCAAAAATTCTTAATTTTTTAAAATTGCAAAATAATGGCTGGTCAAACTGACTTTTTACTTTCAGAATCAACTTAATAATATAGTCTGAATATAAAACATAAATTATTTTTATTGTTACTGTCGTTAAAAAACATTTTTAAACAAGGGTACTGCGTAGACTTAATAAAAAATATCCGAAGAAATAACTGAATTTATCAAATAAGAAACACTAAAAATTTCTGTATCAATCCTGTATAATCCTTCTGTATGTTATCCTTAACGATTTCATATGTTTATCAATATCTGTAATATAAAAATTTTTATAGGATGCTTTCTTACCTCTGCATTTTGTGGCATTACCACCGAAAAAATATTTTATTGCTATTGCAAAGATTTTTTTAAGAAAGCCAATTTACTCGTCTTGAAAGAAATCTTCAAGAAAAAGAGCTATTGAAAGATTTGTGCTTAGTAGTATAGTGAGGAGCAAAATTGTTTTCTTTACATATAACATTTTCACGACAAATCAAACACGTTGTTCATCCATGTTTGTTTTTCTCTACGAAAGGTATGAGATCCCAATCGTCTTGAAACAACATTATGTAGATAAGCATGGCATTAGAAAAAGACAGGGGAAAAAGTATTCCTTTATTGTTAAAAATAGTAAAGTTTTGTTAAATTTTGCATTGTGTTGAGTGAGATTTTCGAGCCACAAAACAATGTCTAGAAATATTACAATCATCGACAGTTCAACAAAGAAAATTCAATATTATTGCAACGTTACCTTAAAATTCTTTTATTGTTTCAGATGCTATACTGAGCGATTTGAATAATCTTTTCTCCTGCGCAATTTGTGATTTACCTCGTTTGTTACTATTTTATTTACTATTTTACCTCGTTTGTTATTTTTACCGTTTTTACGGAATCATCTTGACTATGATCTTCGAGCTGTTTCTTCACCTTCTTCAGTGTGCTTTGACACTGGTTTTCCGGAATGATCTCCCCACCTTTTTTGAGATCATTACTTTGGATTTGGTGCTGTATCTTTTTAAACCTTACTCCACGACTTAATTGTTTGATGAAAGCCTTCCCCTGAGACTACTCCTACTGCTCTACGTATAACTACTGTAGATGAACGTGTTCCTGTTCACTCTCTCGGCATCTGGAAGATGTGCGAGGCCCTTGACCTGAAGGTCAACTTTAATCCACTGCCAGGAGCAACAGCCTTGCCTCGAACCTCACACAGAGGTGTAGATCAAATGACCATTATCCCTGTCTTATAGGATCATTCTCTGTGTAGATGTGCCAAACTTTGGACCTGCCTGCTACTTACGATCCAAATATCAACAGAACAACTATTTTTCGAAGGAGAAACAAGCCAACTCCAGTGGTGCACTCAACTGCCGTTTTTCAACTGTGCTTGGCATTGAACTTGAAGGCTAAACTGGCTTCTCAGTAAAATTTAACTTTACAATGCAGCAATATCCTACTATATTCCTTTATATGATGACTTAAATTTTCTTGCACCTTCAAAATCATACCAACAGTTCATCACTGTTAAATATTGTGTAATTTGATATGTGTGAATGCCAACAGTTGGCGCTGTGAAAATTGTTAAACTGTTTTACGCAATGTACTTGTATAATCATTTTCGTCTTGTTTCCCGTGATTAAGTGTCGTGTTTCTAAACGTCTCTCTTAAATGAAGTCTCTATTCACACTAAGTTAATATTTTTTAATCACTTAATAGTACAGTTTCCTTCTCAACTTCTGAACAAATTTCAACAATTTTTGACAAGAAAACATGTATTATTTGACTACTTTCTTCGCTGCCTCTGGAAAACTTACAATGGGATTTACTGGAACAAATCAACACATATGCATTCATGCGACTACATCGAGGAAAAACTTTCTTTCCAATTAGTGGGTCAATTCTACATACATCTACTAAACTTGTGACTGCATGGAAGACATCGAGGGAAAACTCTCTTCTCGCTTAGAGGAATCAATTTTACATCTATCTGCTATTTTTGTGACTACATTGAGAAAAAACTTTCTTCCCGATTAGTGGGGTCAATTGTACATCTATCTACTATTTTTGAGACTACATCGAGGAAAAAATTTCTCTTCCCGATTAAAATTTCTCCCCATCAGTAATAACGAATTTTTAAAGCTGCATTATAGTATTACCAGCAAGAAATTTGTCATAACATATAATGTTGCTTAGAAATAAAAACAGTTTTTGCTCATTGGCTTGGATACACTAGCACATTTTCAAGAGGATTTATGACAAACTTCTAGTACTACTTTTTTCTGATATATTTGTACATCATGCTTATTTTAATTTTAATTGTAACTAATGTTTGTATTCTTTGTGTAAATAAATTTTCTTGTATATGGTGCAGTTGTTTTTTTTTGCCCTTTTTATTATTTTTATTCTGAATGAGATTTTAAAAATATGATTTTACATCAGTGTATCCAAATACAAATCTAGAACGATATTTTGATCAACACATAAAGCTTTCATTTGAGAATGAGGACAGGTTTAGCATCTGTAATAATTGTCACCTTTATTTTTTTAAAGAAATACATCAAACTATTCACCATGATCAGCGGACTTATTTCCTGCTATGTAAAAACCGGCCACACCATTATGAAGCTACCATCTCCGTTCGCCATGCCTTACCACAAGCTTGGTTGCATGGTCTCGTGGAATCTGAGGCACACTTGAACCTTACTGTTAGCTCTTACCAACTGGAATCTCATCTGACCAAGCAATAGTTTTCCTGTGCATTAGCGCTTCAAAGGATCTCGTATTGTAAAGGCAAGGCATACGAATGTGTTTTCTGTCACCGTATCCCGTTAATAACAAATTTCACTGCACTGTTATCATAGACGTCTTTCGTACTTTACTAACGAATTGTTGCTGTCTTATTTAAATATTATAAATAAACATTTGTAAGAGCATCAAAAAAAATTTCAGAACTAATTAATTCACATTTGAAGAAATTTGTATAAACTTCAGAGTTAAAGCCAATCTATCCTTTGTGTGTGGTTGAACACTATCTCTATAATATTCCTTTTAGAAATAATTGGCCAAACTATATTGATAGAAAATTATCGAAAAGTTGCGGCAACATTCGAAAAAAATTAAAATAGCTTTCTGTGTCTGACAAACGCATCTCATATATTAGCATAAATGTCTCTCCTAATTGCCTCTTTTGAAAAATACGTCGAACCCACTATCGTTTCTTTTCCTCCCTTTTTAAGGTATCCGACTACGTTCGGAACCGTGATTTTAAAAAAGCACATAAATGGATAACTTTCATGATATTTAGTGTCACTTAGATTAGAATACATGCATAAAATTGTTTTAAGGACATTTTGACAAAAAAAATTATATAAATACAATATTTCGGCAAAAAATGAACTTAGAATAACATTTTTTCAAAATGTTCTCCTTTTGTGAAGAATACTTCTATTATATTAATTTTTGCCTATATATAGCTCAGACCTCTGTACAGAGGCTCAACTATGATTTTTGAAAAATTCACATTATTTTCAGAGTTACAACCCATTGAAATAATTATCGGCATTTTTTTCTTAAAATTTCTCCCCAATGTTGTGTCGTATAAAACATGGATAAACCCACTTCTAAGTTATATATTTCAAAAATTCTAGCTGAGCCTCTGTACAGACGTTTGAGCTATATACAGGCAAAATATTATTATAATAGAAGCATTTTTCGCAAAAGGAGAATATTTTGAAAATGGGTCATTCTATGTTCATTTTTTGTCAAAATATTGTACTTAAATAATTTTTTATTGTAATACTATTCTTAAAACAATTTTATATACATTTTCTAATCAAAGTAACACTAAATATCATAAATATTATCCATTTATACGCTTTTGCAAAATCACAAAAAAGGAATAGAGTGGCGAGAGAATTAAAGTTTTTAAATGAAGACAATAATAAAAGAAGCTTGACCTTGCTCCAAAAAAACTAAATTGACATAACTGCAGTAGATACAATTAATATAATCCTCGTAATTCATTGTTTTGTTTGGAATATCCTTTGACCTATAGATCTTCATGTCACTAAAATAGCAAACGTGCCCACTTCAATAAATTACAATAAGCCCTTTAGAGAAATTAATTTTAATGATCTGTGTCAGAGAAATAAGATTCGGATTTATGAAGTCACAAGAACTAATCAATAACCTCTTTTATAAATCACATACACAACATGCAGAATAGCCTTATTAATGTAAATTTTATTGTTACTTTTATGTCGCTATATGCTCAGTTACACTGATATGCTACGGATAAAAAATAAAAATAATTATATAGAACTACAAATATTTGCAAGAACTTAGAAGTTTATTAAAAAAGAACACAAGGATACTTGTAACAGAAGTTGAGTCAGGTGAAAAACAAAAGATTTTGTGACAATTCAAAATGATAAAAAGCTTTGCTCCATATATATACTCAAACAGATAATTGATTTATTTCGGTAAAAATATGATTAAAAAAAAATCATTTCCCTCAAATACAGCCAATTGGTAAGTGCTGAGGATTTTATAGCAATGAATTTTTCTGAAGAATATTTATATATATATATATCATATGTACTCATCTACATATAAAACTCCCCTTGGTGCAAAAATCAATATGTGAAAGCTTTTATAAAATAAACAGTTTATAAGGATCATACGTATTTTCTGTTACTTTTGGAATCAGGTCTAAGATTTTGGTGATATACTATTCGAGTGCCTTTCCTGTTTACATATTCCTAGGAAACAACCGAATTCCACTGCTAGGATATAGCAAATTGCTTTAATATCTATAAATAATCGATTCATTTATGTTTTATTTATTATAGAATTTTGATTTTGTTTGTGCAAAAATTCACACTTGATCTTTTGGAATTTTATTTTTACACTTAAAGTTTTACTTTTAAACTTATGTGACACCCAAATTGGATTATTTAGTATAAGCCAATTGAGGGAGAGTGTTTCATTAACGTCGCGCGATAAAGCTACACTAGGCCTATTGTGGGCGAACCTCGTAATTTTGAACTTCTGTCAAGTGACGGGAATGGCATCTAAGTTGACACCCCACTCTCCAAACTTCTACACCACCGTGATAATTTTGAGCTGCAACAAATATAACGTAACATTCTATCTGTGCATGAGAGTCCAGTGGCACCAGGACTCGAACCCGAGACTCGACAACGCCGGCCACGACTTCGGACGATAATCATTCGGCTACCAAGGCCACCTCAGAATTTGAATCAAGGTCAAAAAACGAGAACAACACTTTTGTTTGTATGTGTATGTGTTGAACTGGTGCTTCGTTCTTCTAATTTCCATATTGTAGTGTCTGAGACTGCTGTTGGCGAGAGAGTATGGAATGATGGCGTGGCTTTGGTAGGGTTAATGTAGGCCGTTTGACCCTGGAGTGGATGGTCCTGTTCGCAGGCGGGAAGCGTGGAATAGTTTTGGACCGGAGGAAATGGGATTCTCTCGGTGAGAGAGCGACCACAGGGAGTGGTCTGGTAAAAAAAGAGAAGAATAGAGTCTCTTGGGATTGATTTGAGATTGATTGTAATCTGATTGTGTTTAATCAAAGATGTAGTATTAAATCAAGAAATGTATTAATCAAGATTTAATGATATTTGTACTGATTGGTGTGTGAGAAGTTATTAAGAAGAAATAAAAGTTATCACAATATTATTTAGAACATTAAGGTTCAGTTACATTCAAAGTATTTAACTTCTAAAGTGAGAGAGTAAGTGTATATTAATGTCGC
The DNA here is from genome assembly GCA_019973955.1 of Trichonephila inaurata madagascariensis. NCBI lineage: Eukaryota > Metazoa > Arthropoda > Arachnida > Araneae > Nephilidae > Trichonephila > Trichonephila inaurata. The sequence continues at coordinate 317,286 of BMAV01010266.1, forward strand.
ACTATAAAGCTACATGAGGGCAATTTGCAACGGACCTCGTAATTTTGAACCATGGTAAAGTGACGGGGACGACGCCTGAGCTGGAACTCCCTCTCCTAGCTTCCACACCGCACCAATGGGAGGACGTTTGAGCATCGACAGATTTAACGTGTATCGGACTCCTTTACACCGCGGGCCTTTAGAGGCACTAAGTTCGAACTTATGAGACGCCAACCACGAGTCTGTGGTCACTTTTAGCTTCCAAAATCCCATTTTTTCAATTCCTACTATTAGTTCACACTCTCCCTATATATATTTATATATCTTGTTCACACAAATTTTCTGTTGTTAATAAAATACTTTTTATTCATCCACTCAAGTTCAAATATATTCTTTTAAAATTTGTAGTGGATGACACTTGATGTTATTACAAATTTTTCAAATATTAATTCATTAATTTTATTTAATTAGTTATTTATTGTTTAAGAGATACATTCCAGTCGATATTATTCCTCTAGATGGTAGCACCATTGGATAAAACAGCTTTTGTTACATTTGTGATGAAGATTTAACTTAACCTAAATAATCATAGACTAATTAGACGTAAACTTCCTTTTACACTGGTTTGAAGATAAATTCTGGCCTTCTTTCCCCCAACTTTTATTAAAAAATGTAATTACTAATTTAATGTGGTTAAAAAGTTGTTAATGTTAATTAAAAAGGTGTTTTCCATTTAATATTGTGATTCTGTCATACGTATATGCATATTTATATTAATTGTAATTATTTAATAAAAAGTAACTGAAATAAAATTTTCTTTGTTGACCTAAGTAGGAATTGACTTCAAAAATGTTTTTTATATTACTTGTTAGTGCTATGTTGTGAATCGCTTGATTCGCCTATTTGATTATATGACATCTTGTTACAATTAGGACTTTAAGACAAAACGCATATATATATATATAACCAGCATTTTTTTCACGTAGTACTAAAGCACCATTAAGTTCCAGTAACATAAAATTAAATTTAGAACTTCGCTAACATTAATAATACAATCTGAATATTAAAGTGTTTTTTTTTCAAATAGGCTTTGTAATGAAAATCCTTTACTCAAAAGTCAAGTGAGTGAGTGAATATTAACGCCGTACTTTTCATTTACACGAGGGCTTTTGGCAACTGATCACGTAATTCTGAACCATGGTCAAGTGACGTGGACGACACCTGAGCTGGC
>BMAV01010266.1:318595-338609 GCA_019973955.1 Trichonephila inaurata madagascariensis
TTCGCTAACATTAATAATACAATCTGAATATTAAAGTGTTTTTTTTTCAAATAGGCTTTGTAATGAAAATCCTTTACTCAAAAGTCAAGTGAGTGAGTGAATATTAACGCCGTACTTTTCATTTACACGAGGGCTTTTGGCAACTGATCACGTAATTCTGAACCATGGTCAAGTGACGTGGACGACACCTGAGCTGGCACCACCCTCTCCTAATTACCACCCCACACCAACGGGAGGACGTTTCAGCTCTCGACAGATTTAACGTGCATCGCTGCCCTACACGGCGGGTGTTTAGTGGTACTGGGCTCGAACTCATGACATGCCTGCAATGATCCGATACCTTGACCACTGGGCTACCGCAGCCCTACTCAAAAGTCAAAAGAAATTGCAAGATTTTTTTCTCTAATAACTTAAAACTATAAGAAACTACCTTTTGATAAAGGTATAACTCACTATAAAAAGAAAAAGGAAAACGGGCATTTTTTTATAAGAGTTTTAAAACCACAGGCAAAAATCACTTTTCCCCCTCTATTTTGTTTTTCTAAATTGTGAGGTTATTATTAAATTGAAAATTTTTAATTTCCTCAAATGCTTATTGAATTTAAACATTATTAGATTAACCGTATAAAATATTTTCGTAAAGCAACTTGCGCAAAATTCCTTTTTGTGATGTCTTTGCTAAGCATCAATCCACAGTGGGGTCCCATAGCCACTAATAAAAAAAAGATCTTTTTTAATGTGGTATTGTTGGCTCCATCATGGATTTTGCTATCAGAGGAAGGATGTTTGTAAAAAGTAGATATTTATGGACAATCTCAGCGAACACACTGTGCACTAACATTCTTAAACTATGCTGCGCTATCGGGATTTTTCAATAACAATTGAAAATTTAGCATATTTATTTGATTTATTATGTTTTATTTCCAGAAATTCGTAAAAAATTTTACTTGATTGATAGAACCATATATGGCCTGCAGCCGCCCCTTGTTTTGCTGCACACCTGCTAGGTTCGGCGCTGCTAACAGCTCATCTGTGTGTTTGCAAATATACGCTTTAGAAAACTGAATGGAAAAAGAAATCCTTATAACGGAATTCTATCATTGCTATTTAGTTTTCTTCCTTAGAGGGAGGTAAGGGAGAAAAATGATGTTGGGAGACTATCTGAAGGGTGTTAGAGGAGGTTTTTGTTGTTGTTTTCAGTCAATACTAAAATATATACAGGTGGATTTTTTTAAACTGACACTCTTAAGAGCCACTCGCAATTCGACCTAACAGATATAATTGCACCAAACTTGGTATAGAGACTAATGATAACATAAAAAGTATAATTCCGTAAAAAAGTGTAGTTCCAAAAATCACCGATAGGTGTAATTATGGCGCTTCTGTAGCTTTCCAGGCCAAGAATCAACATAAAACACGGGTATGAAGGCTAAATCAAGTTTATTCTTTCAACTCGCGTCAATATAGCTTGTGCTATAAAGACATGTAAACAGCTCCGAAGAATAGTATTTTCATCTTAAGTGAGCTTGCTCAGTGAATATGCGACTCAGTGATCTGCCAAAACGCGCATTATTGTTGAAGTCGTATTATCTTCATCTACAACTCCTCGCGAGGTTAGAATCCGACTGAAGTTGCATTAGGGTGTTTATCGCTTAATGCTTTGAAATGAAGGTTAAGAAGCTCGAAGAAGCGGACTCAGTGACAATTTGACAAGACAGAGGACGTAAACAAAGAGGTAATACAGAGAGGTAATAACCAATGTTACAACTGAAGAACCCAAGGAATCATTGTTGTCACACATATCACTGACAATGTAGAACATTCTTTGTGAGATGTGGAGCACAGGGCCTTAGAAAATGTTCAGAGAATGCCCGGTGTAATCTTTGAAACGGCGGTCATATTAAATTAGGTAGAGTTCCTAGACGGGAATGTGAATAAAACAGCATTTCACTGTTGTTTTGTATGTGTTATTATTATTATTTTTATTTTGGTAACATTTTTGCGCTGTACAGCGTTATTAATACTCCTATCGGTGATTTCTGGAACTACATTTTTTTCACGGAATCCTACAAGTCATTATTCGTCTCGATATCGTAATGTGAATTCTTTTGTTTTGTTTGATTTAGTTAAAGATGGCTCTGAATAGTGTCAATTAAAAAAATCTCTCTCAGTTCATTTGCAATTATACTTAGCATCATTTGAAACGCTGCCGCGCGTCATCGTCAGTCTGCGGTTGAGAAAGCAGCTCTATTTTACTTATGAGTCTTAACCGTTTTTAGCTACATAGCAAGACATGGTTTGTGCATGTTCAGTCTTTATTTTAGACTAGGGAAAATTTTCCTTGGTGGGATAATATCAAGCAGTACACTAATGTGCAGCCAGCTAACGTTTAACTTCTCAGATCACCACTTTACGGCGACCACTGTGGCCTTGCTGATATTATGGATCTGATTTCAAATGACAATATGTAGGTCTGATAACATACACCTTATAACAATTGGGATAAAAAGCAATTCTTCTGGCCATCTATCAAATGTCTTTATTCTCATCAAAGCCAATTTTTATTTGAATGAGAAGGACCGACGTATATGTAAACAATTAATGAGGTTTTGAGAATTTTTGAAGTTACTACCATTTACAATTAACGCAGAGAATCGGTTACTATTTTCCCTGTTACTGAAAATTTGATTGTATGCGAGACAAATATACTTTAAATACGAAACTGACAATTTATATGATTATTCAAACGTATTCCATTTAAGAGAATTCCTTATAATGTATATAAAAGATTCCATAATAATCTCTTCGTTTCTTTCTAAAATGTTTTGTGGTGGAAAAATTCTTTTTGATTCGGGTTTTAAGCATACTAAATTAAATAATTTTCTCTCTTGCCTCTCCTTAAATATATATGCGTTATTAGGTTCAAATATTCTAGAAATTTCAATATGTAAATTCGAAAATTTCAAAAAACTGATAGGAATTTTAAAAATTAAGGATATCCATTGCAATATATACCTTTTAACAAGCGAATATATTTTATTAGAGCATTACATAAGATTATTTAAGGTGAGAAATAGCTGAATAATATTATTTTTTTTGTCTGGAAATTATATTTATTTAACACAATTTAGTATTAATCTTATTAACATAGGTCACTCGATGCTATTTCACCCAGCTTCTTGTATTGAATACCTTATTTTTGTATTATTGTGTGAAAACTTGTAACTAAATCAATAGCCATAAAAGCTTAAGTATCTTTTTCATCTATATACTCTTTCGTCCTGAATCAACAGAAAGGAAGACCTGCATCTAGTAGTCGTACGTTTTCAGTGGTTTCCTGTGTGTTTCAGTGGTATCTAGCTGAAGTAAATTTTAGTCCTTGGTATATCTACATACATATGTAGATTAAAAGAAAACTAATGAACATCAATGTATCTTTGGGTAAGGATTAATAATCCGTATCTTGAATAGATTATGTTTTTAAGTTTCTTAAGTTTTTAGCTAAAATAGCTATGTTCTATGTAGGATATTCCTTTAAAAAGTAGTCAGAGAAACAAAAATTCAGTTAAGATTTTATTTTCATCATGCTGTATAGATTAATTTTTCAGTAAAGTGTATCATCAAAGTATACAGGAAATTTTGTTAGAAGATGAATTTTAAATTTTTGTTATTAAGAAACCTTGTTTTAAAATGAACTCATTAATTCCCAGAATATAAAATAACGATTAGTGATTGTACTTAGGATTCTTATGCACAGTAGTATGCTATACTAAAGTATATTTTTTTCAAAATACTATCATACTATTACGAAGTATAATACTGAAATTTTAATTTTTTTTTGTGTATGAATACATTTTTCAGGTATTTATTGGCGACTCAGAATTGTTCTTTTATAAACAGACTCTTAATTTTAAAAAAATAGGAGCTAAAAGACTTTTAATTGTGAAAAATGATGCAATCTTCTGATTGATATTTAAAAGGCAAAAACTTTTATCTTGTAAAAATTGTTCCATGCAATATTTGTGATTATACTTCTCACAGTAATAGAGAAAATTAGTTAAAATTACGAGAATGAAACTTTTATTAAGTAAGTTACAATATAATTACACAATGTATATAATTGCTCCATAACATAACTATAATTTTAAAAAATGGATATCATTAGCACTGTAATAAGTTGTTTGTAATTGATTGCCTGACATTATAAGGTTATTATTTTGTCACACTTTGAATCTCATGCCAAATAGAAGGTTATTAATTGTTTTAAAAAGTCAATGCATGTAAAAACTATTACGTCATTAATTAATTTGAACAAAGAAAAAAAAACACTTTTCAGATGCTTAGTTTATTGTAATGTTTAACCTTATATATAAATTTAAATATCAGACTTTAAATTATATATATACTAATATGAATTCATCTTGTTGGATTCCATTCAAACTATAAATAGTGCTTTTTATAAAGGTTCAAAGAAGGAATAAAAATGAAAAAGATCAGTTTTGGCTTTGTCATATGGGTACATACCAGACTGAAGTTATAAGGAAATAAATTTTATGCTTCATTTGATTTCTATTTATTGTACTTAATGTATAATATATGGGTAACTTATAAAATCAATACTATATTTCCGTTTTTTATGCTATAATTAGAATAAATGTAGAAAAAAAATATTTATACACGACTAATTGAGTGGAGAGGGAATCTGTGTCTTTATTTCAGCTTTGAATTATACATTAAAACAGTATTTTTAATACCCTATTAAGAGCTCACAAAAGAAATTTTTGCATTTATATTTACTTAATTTACTCTTTGTAATATATTTATTATTAATTTTTCTAAATTATTGCTTCTAAGCCTTCAAACCTCTAAGTTTTTATAAAAAATTCGAATTCGCAATGAAATTTCATCTCAAATATTTGAGATTGCATACTGTGTTAGTACTTCTATTTTGTAGAATGAACTTGAAAATGATTTTATTGGAGGCATTCACTTTATCATAAACTCTGACGCGTTTAGTTGAACTACATATTCTATAGTTAAGATATTAAAGAAATATTGAAAAAAGAAACTAAAATTGTGTAAATAAGTAACTGAATAATTGTTTTTATTGCATACATTTTAAAATAATTGAAAATAATGAGTTTCTATAAAACTTATCAAAATGATACATTTATATTTTTAAAAAATACATGATACATATTCCAATTTAACCAGAGTTATAATGAATTCTGAAAAATCAGAGAAACAAAAAAAATTCATTTTGTTACAAAAATTATTTTTTTTAAGTACTTTTCTGCTATCTTTAATTTGCTATCTTATCTGTTATTGGAGTTATTTTTACCATTTTGTTTTACGTGGTAAAAAAAAATCATTCTGAATACTAACGAGGAATAACTTCACTGGTATAAATTCTACCAACTAAAGCTTTTTTAACACTATGAAAAATATTTTAAAATTAAATATATACTGTGTGTGTTATATAGAGTCCAACTATAGAGTGCACTATGAAAGCACGGCTATGTAAAGATGTAGTGATACGCCCACAGACACTCGAGAGAATAGAAGGCATGCAATCCGTTGAGATTACTATATTACCGAGTATTAGCGTTTGATGATAGTGTACTTAAAAGAATTTGATAAAGTCTTGTGTTTATAAAGAAGTGTAGTCAACGATTTGAGTAGTGAGTCATTCCATCCTGACCAAAACACGATATCACTAAGCGTGAGTGCTGGATTCGAGTGAGTCCACAACAATATACGTTAAAGTTTTCCCTCTCTCTTTTAACATATCTTGGTGACAAATAACAATATCATGATTGCACAGGGAAAAAAATAATGGTTTTATTTTAAGCTGTTTCAAATAAGACTTCAAAAATGTTTCACCTTTGTACCAAATTACTTCTGAAATTATTTGAACTGAACTTGAAATTCAAGAAGTTTCTCGAATTTAAAATGATTAATTCTAACTATTCTTCGTAAGAGACTACTGTATTTACTCGAATCTAAGCCCCACTATTTTTCCAGTATTAATGCTGCTGAAAATCGGGTGTGGCTTAGAATAGAAGGCAACAAAAAAAAATTCGTTGGATGGGGAAATGGAGTTTCCACCCGTCTCAAAAGGAAAAATGTTGCCGTCCACATTCTGGTTTCTAGCATCGATGACTCGTCACCTTCCGCAGTTTATCTTCACTATTCAGTCTATCTTGAATTTTACTGTCTGTTTGCATTTGGGAAAATTTTGTATAAGCTTTCTTTTAATATCATAAACATCACAAATATCGATAATGGCATCAACACAAGTTCACTATGACGCAAGTATGAAAAGGAAGGCGGTATGACTAGCCAGTGTCTGCTGCTTGACATAAGCCTTAATAAGCTATTTATGGACTACGTAAAAAGTGAGTACGAAAACTGGTTACATTTGGTAAACCACCCTTTAACTGCTCCCGGGAAAATCAAGAAGACAAGTCCTTCGAAAATTGCAGAATGGATATCGGTTGCCTGGAAAAAAGAATTTCCAATGAGACTATAACACATTTTCTTAAAAAATGTTGCATAATAAATACTGGAGTAGCTAGTTCTGAGTGGGCCTTGTATCAAAATTTCTTCAGGGCCTTTTTTTAGATATGGAAACCCTGTTAGTGGTACTGTAGTTACACATTTTGGGGGGCCTTGTATCATTGATACGGGTGATACGGCGGTAGCTTCACCCCTGATAATATATGCATTGGATGGCATGGAAGACGACATCGTGCGGGAAAATGACGACGCTGGCACCAGTTCCGAAGTCAGTTGCGACAGTGGAAGTGACGAAACATTTTCAGAAAAAAGAAAATACTGACGGTTAGAGCAGTTACAGGCTCACGTATGTATTTAGGAGTTCTTAAAACTGGTAAAATAAATTCATTATTCATTTCTCTTATTCTCATCAAATTTTTTAAATTTCTTAAGTATCGGATATCGATGAACCTTTAGCACATTTTTTAATTTTTCGCAAAAGCCTGTGGAGTATTCGAAATGCGGCTTAGAATCGAATAAATACAGTATATTTCTATGTACCACAATATGTTATTGATATTGTGTTTTTATGTGTTTATTTTTTTCTATCTGATTTATTTCGTGTGTGTGATATCTATAATATCTCTCAGCATTGTTACACTACATATAAACATAGATAACGAGAATTGGATTTGCAATTTATGCAGAAAATTTCAAATCTAAAGAAGATTATAACATTATGCTTAAATTTTGTTTGAGAATCGCACAGTCTCTTAATACTGTTTAAATTGCTGACTTATGCAAAATTACTGATTCAATAAACGATGTGCTTTTCTGTAATCTTTCAGGGTGTTTACATTTAACGGTTTCATTTTCGTCATCATTTAAAATGTTTCTGAAGGCAGGGTTTCCTAAAAATTTTTAAGTGAAACCTGGATTTAAAATAAAATCTTTATTGTGTGTGTGTGTGACCTTTTTATTTATTTTTAAATTACATTAGCTTTTTAATATAGTGGCTAGTTTTATAATTTATTCAGTTCTTTAAAATATTAGGTTTTTTTCAACATAAGATGCTTGATGAAGTTAAATAATGTACTGCAAAATGTCGTTTTTAAAACTGTGACTTTTCTGTATTCTTAAAGTTCTGATTGATTTTCTTATAATTTTTGATAATATTTGTATAAGTAAGTATATTATTTTAAAATCTGGATGCATACCAGCCTTGAGATTACGTTTAATTATCCATAAGTGAACCCATAAGAACTAAAATTAATCTAATTGCTTCCGCGAAGATTACATTATGGGTTATCTCGAATTTAGGGGAAGATACGGACTCGAGTGCCATTCTCAATCATGTGGTTCAGAGAGAATTAGGTGTTCTCTCTCTCTTTCTCTCTCTCTACTGGCATAAATTCAAACCAAACATTTTACAAAAATTAAGGGTTACTCACAGTTTTTTTTTCCTGAAATATTTCTTACATAATTTAATGACAATTTGATTAAGGATTCATGGTTTTGATGAGACCAAAATATTTGAATGCCTTCAACTTATCAAGGGCAATATGGTAGCTTGTGTAGATTGGGAAAAAAAATTTTTACGATGATCCAACATCAATTTACTTTCAAAAATAAAGTTTCATAATTTTAGATGTAGATTTTACTGCATTTATGTGCAGAAATTCAATTGCTTAATCTAATTAAAACAATTATGACTCATTACTTATACTGTATATGCATAGGTTCATAAATAATTGTCCACTTAATAAGAGAACAATTAATTAAGAAATATTTATAATTTATGATTTATTTTGGATTCCTAAAGGAAAAAAATACTAGTGATAATGCAAATTTTTCTCAGTAAGGGATTTTTTTTAAAAAAATTTCTCTCATTAGGTTCCTACTCCAAATCATTTCATCAATAACAGCGTTACCAATACTGTGATTTTAAAGATACGAGATGAATGAAGTAAAAATATTGTTATTATTAATTATTAACGAAATAAAAAAACATTTTTAAGACACAAATCCATGGGGAAATCAACTTAAAAACCTTGTTAAGTTGGGGAATGAAATATTATTAATATTTTATAATACACGCGTCGGAGCAGTCGAATTATTAACTGTTTAACTGCCAAAATTGAGATGCTAATGCTATCACAAAGCTAAGAAATGACTTAGGTCTAAAAGACCTTTCAAATACCTTATAAAATTAATAGACTTTTATGTATGTGTGCGTTTTACAATACACTCAAAACAAACATTATTGTGTGCTATGATACAATATAGAATACAATTTCAGTCTTTCGGAAATTTTTAGACTTTTTCTTGATAACTGAACTAAATATGTGAGGTATTACCCCCTCTCTCTTGCCCGCCTAGATGTGTGGGAGGAAGGGAAGGAATACCAGACATATTCAAAATCAACTTATTTATTGATCAACTAAATTATCAACATTGATTTACTAAAATTCAAGAAGAGAATGTCTAAATTTGAACAATACAAGTGGAACAATAACGATATGCACGAATTATACGCAAACTATGAATATCAACCCCTTTAGTTTAGGATCAATTCAATTATCCCAATTAACTTAACGTTACCTTACGTTTAGTGACCAATCGTCACTTTAAATATTCGTCTATTTAATATTTGAAATATTCACTAATTTGCAGTGATACCTGATCTGCAGAAATCTCACCTGACTCCTGGCTTTCTTTCTCTCCTTCTCATCGTGCTGGCTAGAAAACCCTGACTATATATAGTAGATTTAATTTGAATATCACGATTTCTTCTTCAGAATAAACGCGAATGATAGCCCAAAAATTTCCCAAGATTATTAGAGGAAGGTACGCGAATAGATCCGTCACAAATAGCCTAACTAATGTTTTTTTTATTTTACTTATATGATTATGTTTATGCTCGAAAGGATGATAGTGAAATGTTTTTAAGAAACAAGACATTCAAATTATCCTGTTAAAATATCAGTTGTGGTGTTACGGCTGATATGAATTTGTCATTTGACACATGAGTATAACAGGATAAAAGGACAAATAAAATACCATTGTGCTAAGAACCTTCTGGTATCAATTAATTAAAAATTGTAGCATTGAAAGAATAATAATTCCTAGTATGTATAGTTTCCTTTCACGTAACATGAGAGAAACAAGAATAGTTTTCCAAGTTTTAGCACTGGTGACAAGGAGCTTTTGTCATGTTTTGTTGACAGACTGAAAACTACTTCTACAATTAAAAACTTGTACTCTACAGGCAGATAATGCCTATAAATAACAGACTTTGTAAGCTTCAAAAAGTAAAGATGTGATACCTAATTCAAATTTTACTTGGGCTAGTACTTCACTTAATTATCTTTTACAAGATGACATGGTTTAACTTTGAATTTTTTTAGATTATGATTTTAAACATTTAAGGACAGTTAACTGCTTTTAATAATTTCCTAAAATTTCTAACTTCATGGAAAGGCGGCAATGCGTGTGTTTGTATGATTTGATACTTTAAATATTTTCTAAACATAATTATGTTTTAAATTACTAGCTTTTTTTTGGCCAAGATTCTAAAAAATGAAACACACCTCTAAGTTTATGCGTATAATGATCAACAGAATTTGGTTTTACTTATATTTTTTGATAACTCGAAAGAAATGCTGGAAAATAATTGAGCTTTAAAGGGAAACATTCAGTTTCACTGGAGCTGGACTTTTTGAATCCGATTGGTATCAGAGAACATTTTTTAATAATAATATCATAAATTTGTTAAAACTTTCACACAAACCGGGCAAGAAGGATTAAAAGTTAGCATTAAAGCGGTCATTACTTAATAAAATTTCGTAATTTTTTTCTCGTTAATTGAGGGAGGCTGTCCTCTAAGACAAATATTCTAAGCACTGATAATAGGATTTTTATAAGATGGGATGGAAGTATAAAATTGTTCAGAAAATTTAGCAAAATAAGAATGTATAATGGGTTCAATTTTTAATTCCTTGAAAAGTAATGTTCATGGGAGGAAGGAAGTTACTCTGGTTATAGTTTGGAGTGTTTTATTTTGGATTAGTTGAAATTTGTTGATATATGTATTTGTGTGTGTGTGTGCTGTAAAGCCCCGTACAGAAAAGGTATACAATAAGATTGGACAGAAAATCTTCTTGTAAATAATGAACTTGTTATTAAATGAAAACTTTGACCTTTTACGAATATCAGTAATAAAAAACTAACTTTTCCAGTAGGGGTCAAATGTTTCTTCGAAATGGTTTTAAGGCTGCACACAGTACCCTTTTTCAAAGAATTTTTTTGGTGACAATAACAGTAAAAATGATTTATATTTTATATATTCATCTTATATTATTAAAAAAATTCTGAAAGCAAAAATTCACACAGTTTGACCAACCATTATTTTACAATTTTAAAAAATTAGAAATTTTTGAAGTTTTTTCAAATTTTTATAAAATACTCAATTTTTAAAATTTGTTAGCCATTTTAAGTGATTTATGTTTCTTAGATTATATATTGCGAGCAAAAGTTAGTATGTATTTAAAAATCTGTTCCCTTGTTGATTTTTAATAAATTATTTTTCCAGCTAAACCTGGAAAAAACACAAAATTTTTAAAAATATTATATAACTTTAGCATTTTTTTAAAAAAAATAACTAGAGACCTCAGACCTAAATCCATACTAACTTTTATAGAACATACGTTTGGGAGTATCTACAAAAATTTCAAGACTCTATCTTGAACAGAAAAAAAAGCCTTAGGGATTAGAAAACACTTATATTTTTTTCAAAATTAAAAGTCCGAGAAAAACGCATTTAAAGTTTGTAAAGGCATAAAACAAAAACCTATAATGCCTGTAAAGTTCTAATTTTTTTATATGTTATTTTCCAACTTATGTTCTGTATCAAAACAGTGCTTCAATTAATTATGACTGAAAACATTTTTTTTTAATTCAAAATATATTTTTGCGTTATATCGATAGTGTTTGTTACGACGACAGGTTATTCAGCCTAATTTCAACAAAATATTTTCACAAAAGTTTTGAAACATATAGCATTTATGTACAACATAATAATGATACTAACTTAAGCTAAAAACCACCAGGTTTGTACATAAAATTTAATTTTTTTGGTTTTAAATTGGGGAAGTTCAGCAAGTTTTATAGTCGCTCTCTGTCTCTCTCTCTCAACAAGAGCTCAAATACCATAATATACTACTACCATATGTTTACTATAATGTTTGGCACATCACGGAAATATTCAGTTTTATCTGCAATACTTGTAGTCACAATGCTTGTATTCGGACGTCTTATTGCAGTATCAGCAAAGGGCTGGTTTTAAGATATATCGTTTTCATAGTATTCCACCTCTTACAAATATTGTTTCTCATAGAAATCTGAGAAAGTTTTGACCATAGAATTTTCTCAACAAGAAAAAATTAGTGAAAAAGTTTTTAGTTATTTAAACTATTTTTTTAAAACAAAAATTGGCCTTGAAATCAATTTTAATTAAGTAATTATGAGAACTCAAGAAACTCAAAACGTAATCAAGCAGAAATAATTTTAGTTATGAAAATTGAAATTAATCATCATTCAACACTGAAAGAGTTGGCTGTGCTCAGAAATATTTTTAACTAATTCAATTTAAGAGTGGAAAAAGGCTTTAAAACGAAACCGAAATCAAAACCTAAGCTCAGAAATCTTCAAATATCTTAAAAACTAATTTGTTAGCAAATTTGAAATTTGGTGGCAAGCTTCCCAATAATATAAGCCACAAGAAAATGCACACACACACACAAAAATATCGGTATTTTTTAAATCTGTAGGGTACTGTGTAGTCTTAAAGTAAGTTTGTCGCCGAGAATTAATCCGAGGTATTTTACTTAAAAAGTCCAGCTGGTAGGTCTATTGAAGAGGTAGAATGAACCATGGGTTGTACAAGAACGTTGTTTACGAAAATAACTGCATTGGATTTGACTTTGTTGATTGCAGCGTACCATTCAGTTAAACATTTTTCAAGTTTTTCTAGATTCTCCATATACTTTTATTCGAGACTTGATTATTTGCTATAATAGATGTGTAAATATTACATAATATTGGGCTGAGTATGCTTTCAAGAGGCGTTCCTTCAGTGATGTGTTGATGCTCGAGGGGGTATTTGGATCTTTGAATTGAATGGATCTATTGTCCAGGTAACTACGAAGTATTTTGTTGATTGGTTAATGACTCGAAGAAGTTGGTGGAGTCTGGAGATTTCTTTTTGAAAACTATTCTGAAACGCTAAGATGATATTGTGTTCTTTTTCCTACACAGCTGATGAGACTAATTGGGAAATTTTGGTTCTTTGCTTGGTTTGGATATGACTCTCATGGGAACCTTTTTCTGGTCTTCTAGGAAATAAAGGAATGTGACGTTCTTCTTAAAAAAATTCCTCATATTACTTATTAAGGCACTGCTTTGCTGAGGTCGCTCTTAAGGCCGGATTACTTCTGTGAAAGGCTGCGTTAGGATGACATTGACATGCTCGTTATCTGGAACCTTCAGAGGTCAATGTAAGTGTGAGACAATCCAAGCGAAAGAAAGTCCGTTGGAGTGTGTTGGGGCTTCATAGAATGTTGAAAAGTGCAGAAGCGTCGTAGAGTATCTGGGTTTCCCCTTTTGGTGTCTATTTAAAGATGGAATACGTCTCGCCCAAAAAAGGGACACGTGAGGCAAAATCATTTCTGTTTGGACGCAGCCGGGATTACTATCCGGCCATTGGTCCTTCTCACCCCTCACGCGGTGAACTTTGAAGCCAGAGATTAAAGTGGGAACTCCGCTTGTTACCTCTTTGTCGGCTCTATTAAGGGAGGTCAAAGATTGACTTGCTTTAGAATGTAAATGTCGGAGTGTCTGTTCTTGGATACTTTCCCACGCAAAACTACGTGACCGTTGAGACGCCATTTGTTCCCTAACAAGAAATGGTTCCTTTGGTGGAGGTCACCGCAGACTCATTACATTTAATGGCAAGGCTTTGGGTGCAATATTCCTCATGGAGTCCTATCTCTTCTTGTAGAGAGTTCAGTTGAGCGGTGTGAAATTCGGCAGTGTGGCTTAGAAATCTTCTGACATTCGTCTCAACTTTTTGAAAAAATCTTGTCATCATAAGATTCCGGACTGTCAGAAATACGAATTCTCCAGTGTATCAGCAAACATGTTTTACATTGTCTTGAGCATCATTAGAGAAACCCATGGTGCGAATATAGTTGGAAGAATGGGGCGAGAATAAAGAATGCGATGATGCGATGATATGGAAAGTTTGTGTTTTGATGAATGGTTGGGTACAGGAACAGGGGCGACCCTACGGTGTTGACCGCCCGCGTGCAAGGAATTAATGTGCCACCTCTCTAGAGAGTTTTTCATACTTTTGATTTATACTTAACATTGACGTTCTAAACTCATCTACCTGCAAAAGAGTAAAAAGTAAAACATTAATAATGCAAATAAAATGTGAAGAGCAAAACTTTATTTTTTGGTCGGCTAGTAGATTTAAAATAGCGACAAAATACTTAAGCAAAATAATAAACAAATAAAAATAGACATTTTATAATTAGAAATACAAAACAGCAGAATTTACTCAGAAAATATAATTTAATAAAAAAAAAGTGTGTGTGCTTATGACCACACGATAGAAGTGATAACTTCAAATTTTGTAATGTTATTTCAGGGCTTAGCTTGGTGAATAAAAAAACAAGGGGATATTAGTATTATCCTATAAAATTATTTATTCATATGTCTGTACTCATAAAGTAATATTTTTGTGCGAAATATACACAATTATATTTGGGAATTAATTGTATTCTCAGAAGGAAACAAAAGGTTTATGGCAGCTGAAATAGGTTAAAAAGCCTTTAGATTCAAAATTTTATTTAAATATCTATAAAAAAAACTTCGTCAAACGTTGTTCCATACTTCCTCGTGCTTCATTTGGATCATTTGACATAATTAAATTGAATTTTGATTTTAAAAAATCAACTAAAGGTTTTGATTTGTATTTTGAAAAAGCTACTTTAAAATTTCCACTTAAATTCATAGGTAATTTGATCAGAAGACCCGATTCGGTTTTGTGAATTTTGATTGTAATTTAACAATATTCAATTCTATCCATGAATTAATTTAAGCAAAGGGATAGTAAGACAGGTAGTTGATTGGGAAGAGAGGAATCTAGGTCAAAACCTTTAAAAAGGGATTTAATCAGAAGATTTATATCACCTAATCTCTGGCTTATACTAGCTCTTTTGTCATTGTATGGCAGTTTTGTACAAATATATCCGGTGCTGCTGCAAGGAAAGTCTTCTTAATTATATTTTGTTTTCTTGTATTTAAATTATTTAATGTAACTTTTTCTTGATACCAGTATACACTTAATTTTGTTATTTTAAATTTTTAATTGTTTTTATTTTCTTTTTAGACTCAAAGTATATTTAAGTAATGGGATTAATAGAACTATTTGTTCATTGCTATTCCGATTCGCTTACAAAAATATATTTTTATTCTTAAGATCACTGCAATATTGCTAATGATAATTATACTATCTACTTAGTTCTATAAAAATTTGTCCTTTTTCTACATTTTATGTTTAGTTTTAGTGTAGGATTTCTCTTTCTCTCTAAGTCTATTTTTCAATTCCTACTTTTAGTTCAAACTCTCTATATCTTTATCGGTGGAGTTTTCAATCGTTAATAAAATACATTTTAAAGCGCTCAATTGAGCTGAAATATTATATACACGATTATTTTGGATGACAATACACTAATTATAATTAATAAAAATTAATTGATTAAAACTAATTATTCAAAGAATTACAAATACAGCCACGTTGACATTATTTTTAGTGACTTAGCGACCCTTTTGGCGACTTGTGTCAAAACTAGAAAAGGTTTTTTTCTCACATTTTAAACCGCTCATTTGAGCTGAAATTTTCTATACACTATTATTTTGGGTAAGAATACAATAATTTAATTATAATTAATTAAAAATAATTTACTGGAACTAATTATTTAAAGAATTAGAACGTTGGTTTCCTTTTTAGCGACCTAGCGACCCTTTTGGCGAATGCGACTAAACATGAAAATGTTTTTTTCTCTCATTTTAAAGCAGGGGTATCCAACCCAAATCACCCTGTGGGCCACTTCGGAAAAACACTATAATCTTGCGAACCGCACATAAGAATATGTACCTTTATATCAGATTTGGAAACAAAAAAAAACATTTATTGAGTGAAAATTTTAAACAGAATGAATAATAATTATTGTTTTCATTATTTTCATGTATACCTAGACATAGATATTATAATAGTGTTTATATAATATAATAATGCAATGATCAAATAATGTTTAAAATATTACAGTTGCCATTTTTTTGAAAATTATGGTGTTCCTTTTGAACTGATCTTTCGTTACTCATTGTCGAAATTTGATAGTGCTGTCATTCGCAAACGATTAAGTATACCTTTTCTTCACCGTCCTGAATATTTTTTTTAAACTTTAAAAACATCTTTGACTGCCTCTTGCTTTTTGGGCACTCCGAACAGAAAAGGAGGAAGAGAAATAAAAGTCGCACACACAGAGAATCATGTACCATTCATAGTAAAGGATATGCATAATGCAATTCGGAATTTATTAAAAAAGTAATTTATTATAGAAAAATCAAATGTAAATGTTTGTGAAAATATAAATCTATTTTAATCTAAAGGACAATTCTATTATCAAAAAGGATTTATTTTAAAACAAGACCAGGTAACAGGCAAATACATTGTTGATATATATATATATATATTATAATAATAATAATAATTCCCTCCAGTGTCCTTTTTGTTAACTATTTATACTTATACTTAAACATTAATTCTTTGGTTTAAAAATAACATTGTAATCTTAATCGTAATCGGCTAGTCCGAAATCCCTGTCCCACCCATTCTATCCAATCAGAGCACTATTACATAATAGTCACTGCCGGTATAAAAGCGAAAATCTTGTGTAATCGCTCTGTTTGTCTGTTTGCCTTCATCATGTAATCGTCGCCGTGCTTTTTTTTGTCTCAGCTCTCTTTGTGTTGTGTCCGTCAAGATATGTCGCTTCTGTTATATGTGTCTGTTTTCGTGTTCTTATCAAATATCTGTGAAATACAACTGTGAATTGTCCACCTACATGATGTGTGTGTGAATAAAAAGATGGACGTCCACTGAAGATGTTTTCTTGAAGCCACTCGACAAATACCACACTCGGCCAATACTCTCACTCTCTCTCTCTCTCTTATATATATATACACTGGTGTGCAAAACTTAAGCTACAGGGGGATTTATTGCCATAACTTCAAGAAAAATCATCTGAGAGACATGAAGTTCTGAAATGAGGGAGAGTATTATGTACTTAAAGGATGACGAAAGCATCGGCGGTGATAAAGGAATACAACGCATACGGTATTTAATCAAACAAAAACAAGCTTAATATCGTGACTCATGATTGTCTATCCAACAGGAAGAACAACAAGCAGCTGTTCCTTAATATGGTATATGCACTCCCCTTACTACAATGGTTGCTTCGCACCGTCTCCCCATACTCAGAACCAGCTGGTGCAACATTTCTTGAGGTAGGAGTGCCCATTCCTCAATCAACATTTGTTTGAGTTGTTGGTTGTTCTCCGGATGATGTAAGCGTGTGGCAATACGTCTCCCCAAAGCATCCCACACATGTTCGATGGGATTAAAATCTGGGGAGCACGCTGGCCAATCCATTCGAGTGATATCTTCACTTTCCAGCAGCTCCTCAACAGCAAGAGTGCGATGTGGCTGTGCATTGTCATCCATAAAAATGAAGTCTGGGCCAATGGCACCTTGGAAAAGACGCACATGGGGAAGAAGTACCTCCTCACAATAGCGATCCAAGGTTACAGACGCTCTGTCGAAAATGTGAAGTTCAGTTCGCCCGTAAAGCATAATGCCTCCCCAGACAAGAATTTCAGGTGTCTTTCCTTGATGTTACTGGGATAAATCCGGGTCCCGATCTCTCTCCAAATCAAAACGCGTTGAGAATCGCTTCTGGTACTGAACCGACTCTCATCCGTAAAGAGGACATGACTCCATTGATCAGTTGTCCAGTTTTTGTGCTCTCTGGCCACTGTAAACGGTGGCTTTGGTGGCCAACTTTCAACGGGAGGCAGCGTTCTGGACGGCGGGCGAACAGGCTCCCTTTGTGAAGGCGTCGCCTGCAGGATGATATATCGGTCATCCCCTGCAGTTGTCGTCCTCGGGCGGCTACCACCAACCTTTCTAACAGCTGTACCAGTGACTTGGAACGCTTTTCAAGCGCGAAACGACACTTTTGTTGATTCCGAACTCTGCAGCTACACTGGTGTCAGTACGCCCCTCCTCCAGCTTTCCGATCATTCTTCCACGTGTGAAGTCGTTCAGGTGATTTCTTCTAGCCATATTTCACGAACTGACTCACTGGCACTTGCAGCGAATATGTTGAATTGTGTCTCCGTCCTTCATTTTATTCTACTGTTGAGCAGCGCACGCCGACATCACGCGTTTTGCGTACGCTCACATCGCTTCTGACGTTTTGTTCCTGATATTTGCATAAGCATGACGTTTCTACTGACTTACGTGTTCACTGTACTGATCTCCAGACCTCCTTTTCTGCAATTTCATGGCTATCTGCTAAATTTTTAACATTGTTGCTTAAGTTTTGCACACCAGTGTATATATATATATATACAGATATAGATCTATATATATATATATATATATATATATATATATAGATCTGTATATAGCTATAGAACCTAAGTATAACTATTCAAGATAGGAAATATTAGGCACAGTAGTACAATAACAAACTCCTGGCCTTAGGAACCAAGATTGCAGGTTTAAACAAGTTTTAGGGCTAGCCAACCTTCACCTGTAGTTTGTCTATACGAAGTGCCAAGAGGAAAGGAAAGAATAATATTAAAAGAAATTTAAATATTACAAATAAAATCACTATACTAATAAAATATAACGATAAAATTATAGCCTACCAGTATTCACAGTATAGATTTAAATTCAATTCAAAAGGTAGATAGTAAGACTTACTTCGTGAGTGTATCAACTGGTTATGTTTCTCCAGCCAAATACAACAGAGGAAAACAGTACCGCATAAAGTTAAAAATTATATGATAGAATAATATAAAGTCTCTCTCTCTATATATATACATGTACGTTTAAAAATCATAAATAATTATTGATATAAATATTTGAGGAAAATAAATGAAAATAATAAATTTAAATAATATTAATAATTTATGAAACATGTGGCGCCATCTAATGAATAATTGTATAATTATTACAAATACTAGTATTAAAACATAATGTGTCAATAATAGCTAATAATACAAATTGTATATCACTGAGAACTATTAGAAATATAATTGTAAAGAAAGTTAGCAGGCTATCCATGTTCAATACATTGTTTAATAGTTATTAAGATTTAAATAAATATTAGCTTTATCGCTAACTAATACATTATTACGATAAATATAGTTAAAAATAATATTTCTATATATAGATATAGATAAATTTGAATTCCAGTAAGGCACTTTAAGAATGTTAAAATTAAAGGCATCTCTTTTATCATAAATATTACTATGTAATTTCAAATCCTTAATATACAATGTTACATCTAAGTAATTAGTTTTAATTGGATTATTATTAATTTTAACTAAATTTAAGTAATCCGGATAAAAATTAATATATTGGGATTGAAATTATCATTTTTACCAAAAATAATTAAATCATCAATATATCTAAAAATGTAATAGTCATTATTTATAATATAATTATATTCATAAAAGTGTAAATATAAATTAGTCAAACTAGTGCTTGCCGGGCTTCCTTGTGGTAAGTCTTTATTTTGTTTATATAATGAACCATTAAAATTAATGTAATTTTCTTTTAAGAATAAATCTATGAGAGTTTTAAATTTTTTAAAAATTAATATTGAGATTATAAATACTGTGGTTTTCTAAAATTACTTTAATAATAGCATTATATATATATAAATTTCCCTCAAATAAATTTCAAAATGAAAAAACTTTAAAAACCTGATATTTAAAAATTTTTTAAAAAGAGTCGTCGGGCCGCAACTTACGTACTGGCGGACCACATGCGGACCGCGTGTTGGACACCTCTGTTTTAAAGCATTCAATTGAACTGAAATTTTATATACACGATTGTTTTGGATAACTAAACACGATACTTTAGTGATAGTTAATAAAAATTAATCACCACTTAATGTTGTGATTCTGTCCTATGTATATACATATTTATATTAATTGTAACTATATAATAAAAAGTAGGTAAAATAAAATTTTTCTTTGTTGATCTAAGTAGAAATTGACTTAATTAAAATTTTTTTTTTTATTATTTCTTGTTTAAAAATATGACGTTTTATTTTCATGCTTCAACTAGGATTAAAAAGAATCCCGCATTCATTTC
>BMAV01010266.1:339009-358008 GCA_019973955.1 Trichonephila inaurata madagascariensis
GAGAAATGTCCTTCCTTTCCTTTTTAGGGGTGTGTATGTCCGAATGAAGGCGAAAAAAGCCGAATGAGCGTTACATTCCCGAGCGTGACGTTCATTCAAGTTCACTCTCCTGCAAATCGCGCCAATAGAAATTATCACCTCAAAAAGTACTTAAGCATAAGTCTCGTGAAACGAAAGTATATAAATCAGTATCGGAAATTTATCTCATAAATTTTGAACCGCGATCAAGTGACGAGGACGGCACGTGAGCCGGTATTCAACTTTCCGAATTCACACTACGCTAAAGTGAGAACTTCGAGCCATGAGGGATTTAATTTGCATCAACCCCTCTACACGACGAATCTTCAGTGGCTATAAATTTCGAATCAGCAACTCGACGATGTTGGTCACAAGTTCGCGTCCATGACCATTCGGCTATAGTGGCCACAACAATGATTCACAAACATTCCATTGTAAATCAGAGCCTCTTATCCTAAAGAAAATTATCTCATTGTCTCTTTCTCCCTTCTAGTGAAGAGAATTGCCAGCTCATTCTTATTCTAAAGAAATAAAAGAAAAAAAGAGAGAAAGCAACATTTTGTACGTATTTCGGTCTTCTCATCGCGTCGATTACCTTGTTCGATATCTTTATGGAGAAAGGAACATTTCTCGTTCTATACTAATTTATTGGGGTGCTCGTCACACATCGGCTTACATCTTGTGATCGTCTGCCAGGTCAGATTCTCAAAACTATTCTAAGGGAGTTCCCATTTTCTCTTCGGGACCCATGTTCGGGAATACCACATCTTCTCTTCAAAATTTCAGCTTTCACAATATTATATAGAATTTAAGTGTTGCAGCTGTGCTTCTTACGCATGAAATCAAGGCAATAAAAAATGAAAGAAAAGAATCTATTACAAAAATGGTAATATTTCCTACTCTGATAATTGGCAAAGAAAAATAAACGCTGACCACACACATTACGTAACAAATATAATGAAAACTCTGAACATAACTGGATTTTGCTAAAGTATTAGGAACTCTTAGACTAGAAAATAAAGTGAAAAGTTAATCCGAAAACTAATTCAGTGGATATAATTATAGAAATGAAGACTGAGAAACTGTGTTGTCATATTTTCATTAATTTCGAAAATAATAACATTAAACTGTAAAATAAGGAATGGAATGTGGCTGAAAAAGATTATTACAAGGCATTTATGAAATTGTTCCCAATGGCCCTTTTCTTTGAAAAATGAATTTTCATTTTTTTTAAAGGTCAAATCATAGAATATATTCTTGATAAGTATTATTTTATAGAAATTTCAGGGACATTTTATTTAATGCATATCAGCAGAAAGAAATGTATTATAACTTCATATACTATTATCTTTTCCTCTTTTACCTCGTTCATTAAAATAATTAAAAAAGAACCATACTGCACACGAATCGTTTTCTTTTTATGAATCAGAGCAACTACTAGATGCTTAGAAAGCTCTTTGTTAAGTCACTTTGATTAAACCAAATAATGCAGATGTAAAAGAAATGTAAGTGAAGAAATAAAATTTGTATATATTTTATCTATAAATCCGTTTTGAGATGGAATTCAGAATATTATTGTGCTAAAAATTGATTTTCAAATTCATGTTGTATTAATATACTGAATTCTCTTCTAATTTAACGCAATCTGAATCATTCAGTCTGAACAGGGCCGACTCTAACAACTTTGCCGCTCCGGACAAAAATGAAAAATGCCGCCCCTTTCCCTAAAGGAAAGAAAAAATTATTATTGAAATAGATAAAAATTGTTCATAAATACACACCTATAAAACTTGAATAGTTCTTGCGAAGAAAAGGGTAGCATAACAATATGTATATAAATGTTTGTTAAAACTAAGACACACAAAAATAAAATCAATAACAAAATAAACAAAAAATTGCAAGTTTTTTTTCTGGCTTTTTATTCAGTAAACTTTTTGATCAATTCTTTTAAATCACTTTGTTCAACTATTTCATGTTCACTAGCCATTGTAGGTTAGTCATTTAATCTATCTTGAAGAACTTTAGTGAGAAACTCCTCTCTCCACCTGCTACACTGGAAAAGAAAGCAAAATTCTCAATGCAACTGCAAGATTTGGGGCAAATTCTAAGACTGAGATAAATTTTTAAACTTCAATTGAGCTTTCTTTTTTGCCTAAAAAAGCTGAAACTGATATTATCTCATCTGCTAGATCAAGTGCGTTTATATCCACTGATTCTCCATCGATTAAGATCATTTCTAAATTTTACAGTTTTTAATTATTAGTACTCACTAAATTAAATCTACATTCCAAGGTATCAATTGCTTGGTCATTTGTAAAAAATAAAACACAATCTTGAAGTTTAATTTAGGATCTTCCATCGGATCATCTCGTGCTTCATAATCAAAATCAACATTTTCTCGTCGAACTCTGTGACGTGGCTGCGTCACCTCAAAGTAAGCAGGAATATCAATCTCATCTACCAGTTCTTTTGCATCATGGGGAATTTCATCAAAAGCCATATCTGATCGGTCCTTAAAAAATCTTTACAATTTCAACAACCTTGAGAGAGAGGCTGTCTTTGGTTAATGTTATAGAATAGGACCTTAATTTGGAACATTTTTTCAGATATAAAAGAAATGAAAAATTAATATGATATTCTGGCTTCACTACTTTATACTTCCCATTTTTAACCGAGTTGATTAATTTTTTCTGGTATAAATTGTGTTTCGCGTTTTTCTCCTATACCTTAATGTTAAGACGACACGGTACCCAAAAAATCATCAAACTATAGATATATTTTTTTTTATTTTCTTATATGATACCTTGAATCTTTATAAACATGCTTACAAAATCTCAAAGCTTTATCTGCATTTTTATTAAGTTACGGGACAATTTTTGATGCTGGACAGCAGACTAAACAAAACTGGCGCGCACACTTTTCAGATTATCTGCTAGAAAAGTGAATGATAAAAAATGAATTAATTATTTTTCTACCACTCGCAAATGAGACAAACATATCGTCGGTCTCATTATCAGACTACGTAACTCCATCTGGGATGCTAATTTGATACAGTAGGGCTAGGCGCCAAGTTGCTGCTTATGTTCGCCAAGATAGGCGATAATATTACAATATGGTTTACTTTGATATTTTTATCGTGCGATAATGTGGTTGCTATAGGGATAACATATATTAGTGTTAGTTTTTTTTTCCCCCGCGGGATCTTTACTCTGAAAAAGTAACACATTGTTACAAATTTTGTGTAATGAACGCTTAAAATAGTGTAAATAATTTATATCTGGAAGTGTCATTAATATTACTTTCTGTTGTATTTATATTTTATGTTAAAATCTTGCCACCACCTCTCCCTTCGAAATCTAGTTTTATTATGAAATAAAAAAAAAGTAGTGATTACACGGATTTTGATATAAATTAAAATCGGAGCGCGCACTGAGGCATGGCGTAGACAAAACAAAAGGATTGAGGAATCGCAACAAAAAGCGCTTGGCGCCCTGCACTCCTATATCAAATCACCGGTGGAGTTACGCAGCCTGATAATCAGGCCGACGATATGTAGAATTACATATTGTGACGTTTGAAATAAATAACGGTAGCGTGATATTGATTAATTTAAATATTTAGTTTATTTATGTCACAGCTATTACTTACAGAGTATACACTGAAATTATTAAACTTATTATTCAAAACAATGGCTTTTAAGAGGAGAGTCCCCTTTCATGCGTCCGCTCACTTCGAAAGATCAAAGCATCTCTGGTTCTCCTTCTCTCTCTTTTAGGGATCAGGGGCCGGCGCACTTCAAAGACTTAACATCATGGAAATAAAAAAATAAAGGCATAACGATCTTAAGTACATGTTGTGCATTATTCAAGTTGTAAAACTGAGCATGGAATTAGCTGTGGGAATTAGTGTGTATTTATTATTTTTTTATAATTATTTAAGATAAAGTTTCATGAGATATTGATTTTTCATTTGTGTGTTTTCTTCTATATATTCATTATGAAAGTATAATGTTTAATTGTTCTACATTTTTGCAATTTCTTATGGTAAACAGTTTTAAATAAGCTAATTAACATTTCATATAAGCTTGAGACTATTAGATGAATATTATATCATTCTATTCAAGGAATGGAAACTTCAAACTGATATTTCTCCATGTTGAATTTTTGACTATATACTATCATTCAAAATCCTAAGGTTTTTTGATAATTGAAGTAGCAATGAGAATCTTTTTATAAATATTTTAAAATGGATGTTTTGTAAATCTGTGCATGGAATTATCTCTAAGATACATGGTATTTTTTTAAAAAAATTCAAAATCAAAATTAATGCTTTTTCGAGAATTTTTGCATGTTTCACAACGAAAAAATTAATATAAAGTTAATGAGCAGCAGCATAAAAAAACTATAAACAGTTTTATGTAGTATATTATAAGGTATTTCGTAAAAAAACTTTGAAAAAAAATATACATATTTAAAAAAGTCTTAGGGATTTGAAAAATGTTAAAAAAAAACTTTAAAACGTATTTAAAAATTTTACAAATATTTTGCAATAAATTTGAAAATTTTTTCACATGGAATTACTTAATAATGACCTTTATTATATATAAACACAATTAAAACCAAATTTCAAAGATTAAAAATAAAAAAAATTGTTAAGATGTACCCAGTTGTCTCTCTCTTAAACGGGCTATACCTTCACGTATTAAAACGAAAAAGAAAGTATTCATGGAATATTTTGAAATTTTATAAAACACTCTATTGTTAACAGAGGTATGCTTTATAATATTGCAAAAAATTCCATGGAAATTGAGGCATTTTTCTGTCAGAAAATGTGCTTCGCATTTAGTTCAAGCTCTCGTACTTTTACCGAAGATAGCCTTGAGAATTCCATAGCAAATGGTAGATCATAATCTTTTGTGTGCAATTGCTTGCTTATTGGATTTTTGTGCAATTTAAGATTGTATACCAAAGAATGATGAAGCGTTGGAACTTTAATTGTTTAATAGAAATTATAACAGTCCAGAAGCCTCATTTCTTAAAGAGTTGTCGATTTCAGCATTATTATAAACACTAAATAAAGTATTATAAATACCTCCCAATTGATATATCTTAAGAGTTTAATAGCCTCTGTTCGGCTTTCACAGCGAATTGCACTTAGCGGCTTTAAAGTTATGCCTTTTATATACTTTAATAATATAGCCCAAAGAAAAGTTTACGAGGAAAAATATAAATACATTTTTGGACTATATTAAAAAAAGTACACTCTTTTAAGGATGCTTTTGCCATTTCATGAACGACCAAATGTAGAAATGGGCTTCTACATGGCACGTAGATTGTTCGTAGATTTAATGTCCTAATTCTAGATTGCACCCCTGATTTCTCGCCTCTTATAATGACCCCCGTTATCCCCGTATATCTGACAAATTTAGGCCTAAATTTTTTAGTTTCTCAACTATTAAATTTGAAAGTTCTTTTCCAGTCAATCTTTCAACTGGAGGAAAACCGTTAAAACTCTCACTAATTTTAACGGTAACTTCATTAGAATTAGATTTCTCAAAACAGTAAAACCTGTTTTTGTGTGCGGTAGATAGGGATCGCATAAAAAGAATCTGCACAAAAAAAATAAGTGAATATATATATATATATATATATATATATATATATATAAATAAAAAAACTTTGTAGACATACCACAGAATTATTTTTTTATGCGGAGAGGGACCGTAAAGAAAAAGTCGCACTTAAAAAATATGTCAATTATTTACGAAATTTATGAGAAAGTACTTCCAAACAAAATAAATAATTAAATTCCAAGCGGAAACATTTTAAAAACATTTAATTTCTCTTTGTATACATGGAGAAATTTTCACACAAAATGCACATACAGAATTCACTGCTACTCATCGTAATCCAAAGAGCGCATCTTCCTGTGATGAATTAGTTTAAATCACTTTCGTCATTTGAAGATACAATTTAAATTAATTTATTTTTTGGCACCATAAAGTAAGGGATAAGTTTTTGTGACGACGGTCGGTTGGTCAGTTGCTTGTGAACTTCACTATAACCAGGTATGCATGATTTTGAAGCTCTTTTCGGAATTTCAAACTCCTTTAGGAATTGGTATCTATTTTAAGAAAATGCTTTTCTGATTTTTTGGAAAGCTGTATCCCTGCATATATTTTATCCACCCTACAAGAATCCAGTTCTTATCCGTCTTTATAATCTATCAAATTACTGATAATTTTACTGTCACTGAAAGTTTCGTCTTCAATCGTCTTTCACGTTGCTAGTGCGTTGAGAAAAAGCAATTGAACGAGCATTGTCGATAAGCTGTTTACAACCTATGAATAGAGCGTACATTGATAGAAGTCATTACAGTGGCGCCAAAGCCGTTGAAATTCATAAACCTCAGAAAAAAACACACACAAAAAATCGTACAAAAATAAAACCGCACAAAACAAATCGCATAAAAAAAGGATCGCACAAAAACAGGTTCTACTGTACATACCATATTTTGCCAAAAATGACATTTGTTCTATCTTGTTGGTATCAGAGATGCAATCTAAAATTATCGAATAATATTTAGTTTGTTTAATTTTATGAACAATGTGTTATTTAATATTCTCATGTAAAACAGAAATTATCTCGTTCTGAATCTTTTTACTCGGATAGTGTACTTTAGCTTTTTTTCCTTTTTTAGGACTTTTCGGACATGCTTCTCTACTATTGGATTAAGTTTAGAAAGTAATTGAATTATTTGTAAAAAATTACCATTATATTGTTGCATCGTAAAGTTTGTCACCCTTATCCCAAAGGGCTAAATAATTTTGAGCAAGCATTTTTAATTCTGCTACAATACGTAGAAGCATCTCACACCAACAATTAATCTCCTAAATAATTAAGTCTTTGCAAATTGCTGACAATTGTTTTAGAGCATTGTAATCGCTGACTAAATTCAATCCAAGACTGACTATGTTTTTTTTTATGTTTCGTGTTCTTTAAGAATTTTTCAACAAGGTGCTTCCAACTTTTAAAACCTTCTGTGGAAAGGGAACTAATGACACACAGTCAAAGAGTTTACAATAAAAACAATATACACAATATTTTGTAATGGAATAGAGAAACCATTTACGCTTAACCTTTTCACCGTTTTTTAAAATTCTAGTATAATAATGTGTGTGGAGCTAAATCTTCGCGACCGGTATCATCATAAAGAAAATTATACTCTGTTATTGACTTAAAGCAGCGGTTTTTAACCCTTTATCTACCACATTATGATTTACTGCAATTTTTTTCAAACCATATATTTTTTAATCACTACATTAAAAATTAAGGAATATACATAAATAAAAAACTCACCTTTGGAAAATTTAACTCATTAGAGCTAATTAATTAAATCGGTATATATATATTTTAAATTACCGTCAGTCCACGAAGGTCTAAAATATTTTCATAATACGAAAAAGACCGAATGACTTTTTTAACGGAATTTTATCTTTTAAAAATGCTTAATAATCAAAAAACACTAGTATTTTTACAGCACAAAATATTTATTTTTGCGAATTATAAAATTTAAAAAAAATTGATTTACTTTTTTTTTTTACACACATAAACGTAGGTTTTAAACTTAAAATTAATTTGATGCTATTCAAAGAAACAATGTTTCTTTTCATTAATACACAAAAATTCATTACTCGTTGTGCATTTTGAGTGAGGTTTCGATTTAATGTTTTTTAACGCTCCGTGTCCTGGGGTAGGAAATGTATTTTCTTAACATGAAGTACAGCACCTTGAGTCTTGTTGTCTCTTGATCGTCATCTTGAGGTATCCGACTACGTTCGGAACAGTGATTTTGCAAAAGCGTATAAATGGATAATATGTATGACATTTAGTGTGTCACCTAGATTGGAAAATGTATATAAAATTGTTTTAAGAATACTATTACAATAAAAAATTATTTAAGTACAATATTTTGACAAAAAATGAACATAGAATGACCCATTTTCAAAATATTCTCCTTTTGTGAAAAGTGCTTCTATTATAATAATATTTTGCCTGTTTATAGCTCAGACCTTTCTACAGAGGCTCAACTAGAATTTTTGAAATACATTACTTAGTAGTGGGTTTATCCATATTTTACGACAACAGAGGGGAGCAATTTTAAGAAAAAAACGCCGATAATTATATTTCATTTGGTGGTAACTCTGAAAATAATGTGAATTTTTCAAACTTCCTAGTTCAGACTCTTTGGGGAGAAGTCTTTACTTTATATAAGCACAAAATATTATTATTTTAGAAGCATTTTTTATAAAAGGAGAACATTCTGAAAAAAGATTATTCTAAATTAATTTTTTGCCAAAATATTGTATTTAAATAAATTTTTTTTTGTCAAAATGTCCTTAAAACAATTTTATACGTGTAATCTAATCTAAGTGACACTAAATATCATGAAAATTATCCATTTATGCGCTTTTTTAAAATCACGGTTCCCCGAACGTAGTCGGATGCCTTAAGAATCTAACTAAAATTCCAGCAGATTATTTGCTGGGACTTCTTCATCTGAAGAATTATCTGTTAGTACATCACTGATTATTAATGTCACAATGTTCAGCTACACGAGGGCTTTTGGCGACGAACCTCGTAATTTTGAACCATGGTCAAGTGATGAGGACGTCACCTGAGCTGGCACCCCCTTCTCCTAACTACCACACCAACAGGAGGACGTTTGAGCTCTCGACATATTTAGCGTGCATCGTTCCCCTACACGGCGGGTCTTCAGTGGTACTGGGTTCGAACTCGTGACATGCCAGCCACGATCCGATACCTATACCACTAGGCTACCGCGGCCATAGATGGACGCATGCAGCGCGTCCTTAACGTTGAAGGATAGAGTGATATGAACATGCTCAGCGCGTTCATAACGGCCAAATGTGGTTAAAGAAATTATTCGCTACCTCACTGATTTCAGATGGTAGGTTCTGTAATAAATCCAAAGCCCCTTGAAGACTGAGTTTCTTTTTCCCAGACATTCTAAGAAAAGTAAAATAATAATAATAGCACATAAGAATCTACTATCATTGTTAAATCTCATTAACACAAAAAAATTAAAATGTTATTAATTTTTGATACTTCATTTAATTGTGTGGCAAAAAATACAAGCTCAGATTCAAAGTTCAAAATTTTTTGAAAACATTAAAATAAACCAATAAAAAATCAAAATAAATAAGTTAAGCTAAAAAGAAATGCCCCCCCCCCGACAAAAAAAAAGAAATTGTAAGTCTATTGCACTATTAAGCCACACGGATGAAAAAAGAAAACAAATTTCGGTTCTAACACCCAGTGTGCTGTCGGTACTTATAAGTACCACAAAGTTATTCAACTGTAAAATTAATTATATACACCGTTCGCTAAAAATAAATAGTCAGATCGTTTTCTGGTCTTCTTTAACATACATAAAAGAAAAAAAATAATAAGACACTTACCTTTTGACATTAACTACTTTTTCGGAACAAAAATGACAATCTTCGCAATCCGATCAAAATATCAACTGAAAATTCAACTTCTGCAAAAACATTTTTTTTTCCTATTTCCTAATGGGGCTGCGCATTGGTATTTTAACCTTTGGCAGACCTAGTACATTCCCCAAGAGCTGGTACCACTTTTCTTAGCACGGCACCATATGGGCGATACCAATTACCGCAAGTAATTTTGAATCCCAGTTTCCTCCCCAGAGGGAGGCACCTGAGCTCTGACGATGCGAACCTGTATTAGGATTTAATTTGTCTATAAAACTATTCGCCATCCCCGCTCAAATACTCATCATAGAACCTGTGCTGCCATATATCTTGGAAGAATGGATTTAAAAGAATATTTCTGTTAAGTATTGTCAGAGTATTCGTAAAAATGGTTATTCTACGAAATTTTAAAATGAGTGATACTTATAAGTACCGTCAATAGATAAAGGGTTAAACTTTGGATCACCGCGAACCCCTATATATATCAGCCTGACATCGCGGACCCCAAGAATTTGAAAATCCTCTTTGACTCCCGACACATTTTAACGCCCCGGATGACGTTAGTGTTTAGGGGTTCGAGCAAAGATCAACTTTAACACAATTTTATTACTACTTTTACTTAATCAACCTACACAATTAAAGGGAGGGAATTCACTCAAACCCAGAAGAGCAATCGCAAAAGATTAAGTCTACTAACAGATAGATAAAAGTACTTATCTCTGAATACTGCAGCCCTCTTGACTTTTACGTTTGAATTCTCATTAGATATCTTGCTTAACTATTCACAATTTAGTGTCAACTTTCAACCGTCAACTACCCATCATCGACCATCGTCGCGTGCACTAATGCCAACATTTAAATAGAGGTACTCATTTACCTAAATCTCGTCTTCTTCACCGAGAAAGGTTTTCAACTGAACTCACAATTAAAAAGAATAGTTTTACCCAAGAGAATTAGTGGAAGATTCGCGTAGATAGACCCTTATTATGAAACTGCCTTCGCTACTTATGCAGAATTTTCGACACTTTTTTCCCTCTTTAAGGAAGCAGTAAGCATCTGATTAAGAATATTACGTCGTAGTTCCAAACAATAAGAAAACTGAATTAATATTCTTATAGAAGTACATATTCTAGTAGAGTTTTTGCATTGGGATGATTTAGTGATATAGTCTACGATGGCATATCTTTCGATTTTTCCAGTCTTTCAAAGTCTTTTAAAGAGTGAAATCCAAAAATTAAATGAGACACCTTCGCAGACCCCCTAAGATGGTGCTGCGAGCCCCTGGGATCTACGGACCACAGTTTAAGAACCACTAGCTTAGGGGATCCTTCTTTTAACAAAAGCATCTATCGCCGTCTGATAGAATAACTGGCCAGGTTCTTGGACCTAAGCTAAACACTATCGTTAAATTATTGTGATTTTTGGATTTCCTTGGAAGAGTTCCTACGAGAGCTGTACCAGTATCGGTTCTGTTTATTTCATCTGCAACATCCTCATTATGAAAGTCTAAATCATATTCTGATTCTATACTGCCTTTTTTTCTAGTGCCTTTTAAGTAGTTCAGTAAAATTCCAGGCCGTTTTTTAATATGGGTTTGTTTTTCGAGTCTCTTTCTTTTGTATTGGGCACCAGATAATTTTTTATACCCTCTATCGGAAATTCTAAAATTTTCAAAAATATATATATTTAAATTAAGTAGGAAAAAAAAAGTATGGAGACAATTAATATTGTGTTTTGCTTTCATACAAGAAATTTAAATTCATGAAAAATTGACTCATTTGAATTAAAAATCAATATGTTTGAGATTTTCCGAAACAAAGAATAAAAAGCCGTTATTTTACTTTCATTCAAACACTATATTTATTTACGTTTAATATATTTAGAATTGATTACCACGTGGAGTAAGACATCCTTATAAAGTATATTTTTCAAAATTAAAATTATAAAGTCTGAATTTAATTTTTCCACGACAAACCCACATATACACTGCTGGCTACGCAAAATACAACACCAAGAAGGACCAGCGAATTTATTTGGCAGATAACATGTTGTACAAAGATCACACGATTAAAATTACAGCCTCTTGCGATGCGTGGATGATGACAAAATCAATAGTTAGTGTAGCCACCATTGTTGGCTACAACCGCCGCCACACGCCTCGGCATAGAATCAAAGAGGCTTTGGATGTATTCTTGGGGTACAACAGCCCATGTGATTTCCACATACTGACAAAGTTGATCTGGTGTAGCAGCAGGGGTTGTGTCCCGCGTCAGTCGTTGTGCAAGCACGGAAAACGATTGGTGGAAGATCGATGGCGATTGCGGGTAGATCGATTTCGATTGGCGGTAGATTGGGGGAAGAAGTAGGCCAAGGAATCAATTCAATCTCATGAGTAAAGAAGGACTTTTGAACATTGCGTGTAACGTGTGGTCACGCATTATCCTGTAGAAGTACGGCTGATGGCAAGCGCTAAATGTATGGGAGGACCACGGGCTCCAAAACCTCAGAGATGTAGCGCTGGCTGTTCAGAGTATTGGCAATGCGTACTAGGGGGAAGCGGAAATGAAATCGAATACCACCCCCAAACTATAATATCAGGTGCAGGACCAGTGTGACGATGCATAACGCAACAGTTCAGCAGCCTCTCAACCACGGTGTCTCCAAACTCGAATCCGAACATCGTGATATTGCTGGCAGAAGCGGGATTCGTCAGTAAACACAATGTTGTTCCATTCCGTTGTCCATGTCCGCCGTTCATCGCATCATTGGTAGTGCAAACGCCTGTGGTTTCAAGGGTAAACGAAGCAATGGCCGTCTCGCGGCAGGGCCGGCTCTAGCAGTTTTGCCACCCCGGAGAAAAATGGAAAATGCCGCCCCTCTCTCTCTTCAAAGAAAAAAATTATAATTAAAAAAGATAAATTGTTCACATAGATACACACCTATAAAACTTAAGTTTTTCTTAAGTACAACAAAGAAGCATAAAATAATGTATACATTTACACTCATGGACAAAAAAATTACCGCACCAAGAAGGAATTGTCAAAATGAAACGAAATTTTACATAAGTAATGACTACTTTGATATAAGTAAATAATTAGAAAATCAAAGAAAGAGGAACATTTTTTTCAGACAAAAAGGCAAAAGAACGAAGGATTTAATACCCTGTTGAGCCCCCTCTAGCGCGAATGCACGATGCGATACGATCGGGCATTGAGGCATGCAAGTTCTGTATGATGTCTTGAGACATTTCGTTCCATATTTGCTGTAACTTTGCCTCTAATTCGTTCAAACTCATGGGATGCCCAACTTACCGTCCCAAATGATCCCAGATATGCTCGATTGGAGACAAATCTGGGGATCGGGCAGGCCAAGGAAGGTAGTAAAAATGCGGAGACAGTCTTGTGACACCTTTGCCGTGCAAGGCCGAGCATTGTCTTGTTTAAAAAGGGCTCATGGGAGCCGTTGCATGAGTGGCAACACATGAAGTTGCAGGATGTCATGGACATACCGTTGAGCTGTCATGGTGCCCCGGATCAATACTAGGGATGCCCGTGTATTGTAGGCAATGGTACACCATACCATCACACCAGCTGTGGGAGCGGTGTGTCGCTGTAAAGCAAAGGTAGGATTGAGGCGTTCACGACGGGATTTCCACACACGAACACGATTGTCATCATTGCCGAGATTGAATCTGGATTCTTTGCTAAAGATGACCTGGTTCCGTTCCACTGCAGTCCAGTTTCCTCGTGCGCGGCATCAGTCCTAACGGAGGTGTCGATGGGTGGGCGTCAAGGGCAGCACGCGTAATGGGCGCCGCGATCCCAAATGTCTTTCATCCAGGCGCATTCGTATGGTTCGAGAAGACACAGGGGCCCTTAGTGAAGGAGCTACCTATGCCTGGATTGCGTCTGATGTAGTTGGCTGTACGCGTGCATTTCTTACGATGTGGCGGTCTTCTCCCCGACTGGTCTGACGAAGGCGTCCTGAGCCTCGTTTTCGTGTAAATGACATCTTTCGGATCTACTGGTCCCAACACGTCCCCACAACACTATCACAGCTGCCTAATTGACGAGCTACTCACCAAGCTGACCACCCAGCTTCCATCATGCCGATGATTCTCCCCCTCTCAATCTGTGACAGCTGCTCATATTGTCTTCGAAAACGACGTAATGGCATGTCTACCTAAGCTCTTCCTTTGTAAACGATTCAGCACACTCAAACAAGCTTTAGTTACCTTTTTATACTCCACGGAGAACGACGTTAAACGCCATCTAATGGCTGTACGTAATGCGCAATCACGCTGCATTTATAATCATTTGCATATCTCTCCGACTTGTACCTTCATGCCAAGTTTCGTTACGCGATCCCGCAATTATTTCTTGGTGCTCTATTTTTTTTTTTTTTTTTTTTTTTTGTCCATGAGTGTATATATAGTATTGTTAAGTCAAATACAAAGTAATTCGAAATTAAGTACATAATTATCTGTTATCAATTCAAACGAGTAAAATGCAAGAGAAAGAATCACCCAGTTCAGCATGCTAATTTTTTCTAAAAAGAATCTACTGATGGTGGGGATCACAAACGTTTATTTTGCCTTATAGTAACTACATTCAAGAAAAAAATAAAACATCTCCTGTGACTTTATCAACAAAAAACTCTTATAACCCTTGTTCAGTTTTGGATAACTGACACTGGACGTCGTATGGGTGAGTGACCCCTCACCGGGATGGGGAGAAAGTTACTAGTGAAAAATATGGTAACTTCAAACTTCATGATTGAACATATAAATCCCGCCCCGAACTCTTAAGTTTCAACATGAAAGAAAACTGACATTAAAAATACAGAATACAAAATAAGGAAGTAAGGTGCAATAGAAATGAAATACCAAATTCACACCCAATAGTATTTCAGAAAATATATCAAATTTTTTTAACCAAAAATATACATTTTTCACAAATTAAATTCAAATGCCACTCTTAGAATTTGCCGCCCTGGGCTGGAGTCTGGTTTGTCCGGACCTAGAGGCACCCCTGGGTGTAGGAGTGTTAATTGTTGTGTTAGGGTGGTTTAAGCGGAGCGAACTGCTTTCGGTATTTATAAACGATTAAAGCCTTACTCCGCGTTGTGTTTTCGTTGTTCGGATCTAGCCCCAGAGTTGGGTCTTTACGTTTCTTCCAAGGCGCTCTTTTTGTAAAAATCGGGAATTGGAGAAAGCGTTTTTTTTCCTTCTTCTTTCGGATATGTGAATTTAGTATAGTTATTGTTATTCAACCCAAATAAAATAAAACATTGGAATCATAAGTAATAATATGTAATAAATAATTAACTAATCAAATTAATGAATTTGTTAAATAAATAAAATATCTTTTTAAGAATCCATATAACGTATTTATTCGAATCTAACCCGCTATCGATTCTAAGCCGCACTCCAAATTCTCAAAACGTTTTTGTGGGGAAAAAATAGCGTAAAATAGTTTATCGATATCCGATATTTACAAAAATTTTTAAAAAATTAAATGAAAACTATTAGGAAATGAATAATTAATTTATATATCAATATTTAAAACTTTGAAATACATACATGAATTTGTCATTGCTCTAACCGATAGTATCCTAGTCAATTTACGCCCATCCAACGAATTTTTCTGCCTTTGATTCTAATCCGCACCCTATTTTCAGCATCATTAACATTGGAAAAAAGTTGAATGGGCGTTGAATGAGCGTTGTGTTTTGGGCATCTGGACTGTAAGACAGTCCTCAATCCCATATCATGATAAGTCTATGATGGGGAGCTTGACGAATGTGGGGTTTTCCTTTCTGCTTAGTGGCATGACGGCGATTGGTTGGGCGATGGAATCCGGGAGTCGTGGCTTCAGTACTTCATCTGGGTTGAAAGTTGAGTGATAATTTTGACTTGGGTGAGAGCTTAGAGACTGCTCTCTGATTGGGTGCTGGGTACAGTGATAAGTGACTCCGATTGGCTGCCCTGGGGGCTGAGATACAGTTCATGGGCAGGCGCTTGTCCAGTGGGAAGAAGGAGAGAAAAAATATTGACTAAAAATTATGAAAGTTAAATAATAGCAGACTGAGATGCAATAAAAATTATTGCATTAGAAAAGATATTAAGGAGGGTTGTAAGAGTCAAGAAGTATTCTTCTTGGCCTTTTAGTATTATCATTGGGGGTGTAAGGAATTAAATTTTGTATATTAGAATTATTGGTATCAGGTAGAGCGTTAAAAAAGTTGATTGCAATATTCTGAATATGAGTTCTAAAGCTAGTAATTTTAAGAGCATTGCGTATGTCGTCATTGCGCATATATCTTGTAGCTTTGACGATCATACGAATAAGAGAATTTTGCAGGGTATCAAGTTTATTAATGTTTGTATTGGCAGCATATCCCCAAATTG
Organism: Trichonephila inaurata madagascariensis; assembly: GCA_019973955.1. NCBI lineage: Eukaryota > Metazoa > Arthropoda > Arachnida > Araneae > Nephilidae > Trichonephila > Trichonephila inaurata. The sequence goes on from BMAV01010266.1 coordinate 354,951, forward strand.
GACAAGCGTAAGCTATAATTGGGCGCATAACGGCTGTATAGAGAAGCACTTTGTTTTCTATACTTAAATATGAGTTCCGGCCTATTAGGGGGTAGAGTTTAAACATGATTTTCCGGAACTTATCGCGAGCGTATGAGATATGATTTTTCCAGGTAAGGTGAGAATCGAAAATAATTCCGAGATATTTGGCTTCCTGAGACCAGGGGATCTGTTTGTTGTACATTATGAGCGGTGGTGGCAAAGAGTGCTTTTTTGTGAAAATAATGGCTGTAGATTTTTCAACGTTGATGCTGATTTTCCATTTATCATAGTAGTTTTGTAAGAGGAGAAGGTGTTTGTTTAATGCGTAGGATATAGTTGTCAAGTTTTTGTATGTTGTGTGGATGGTAGTGTCGTCGGCGTAAAGGTTGATTTTAGTAAGCGAGTAATTGGGAATATCATTTATGTATAGATTGAAAAGAAGGGGACCGAGCAAGCTACCTTGTGGACACCCTGCAGAGATATTGTGAGAGTTAGATAACGACTCGTTAACTCTAATTTTAAAGGAGCGGTTGGTTAGATATGAGTGAATGAGGTGAATCAGAGGGGGAGGTAGATTATAGGATATTAGTTTGAAAGTGAGTCCATTAATCCAAACACGGTCGAAGGCTTTCTGGATATCCAGAAATACAGCTCCCGTGCTTTTCCTTTTCTGGAAACCTTCCGAGATACGTTCAGTTAGTTGTAATAGCGGATGTAGGGTAGAGAGTTTGTTAGTAAAGCCATATTGGTTGGGATTTAGAAGGTTATTATCGTTAATGAATGTTTTCATTCTGTGTAGAATAATAGATTCTGTTAGTTTACCTAAAGTTGATAAGAGAGAAATTGGTCTGTAACTAGTAGTTAATTTTGGGTCTTTGCCGGGTTTACTAATTGGAAAAATAATGGCTTCCTTCCAGTTGTCTGGAAAGTGATGAAATTTTAGAATTTTATTAATGAGAATAGTTAGAATAAGGATTAATTTGATTGGAAAGTTTTTTAACATGCGGTTAGTGATGGCGTCTTTACCAGGGGCCTTTCTGGGATTAACATGCTTAATGTAGTGAATAATTTCATCAGGAAGTGCAGGTTCAAGGAAGGAGGTAGGGGGGGTGGAAAGAAAATTATTTACAGTGGTGGAGATTATTTCATCATTTTGGCTATATTCATCGTTATCTCGGTCATTTTCAACAAAGTTATTTTTGATATTAGTGGCAAGTAAATTAGCTTTCTGTTGATCTGTGATGGCCGTACCTGTTGCACAATTAAGAGGGGGAATTTTTGGCCTTTTATTTTTAAAAAATCTTTGCGTTCGCCAAAGGCTATTGTCTGCGGTGTTGAGTGCTTCCAGTCTTTTTTGCCAGATGTTATTATTGTAATTTTTAAGTTCTTTTTTGAGATCTGATTGTGCTTTGTTGTAGTGTGTTTTGAAAACAGGATTAAGGGTCTGATGATATCTTTTACGAAAGTAGTTTTTGACTTTAATGAGCTGGTTTATGTGATGTGGAGTGAAGTTTCGGGGGTCGTTTTCTATTGGTCGGGAGGCGTGGCTATGAGTTTCGATGACCGCGTCGGTGAACTCTGCGATTTTGCACTCTAAGTCGTTGGTATTATTGATATTGTTTGGATGATAGTCAAAGAGAGAGAGATTATTGTTTAAATTAGTTTTAAAATCATTCCAGTTAGTGGAAATCGCTCTTGGGTTAGAGGGTTCTTCTGCTAGTTTGAAGTTAAAGTAGAGGAAAACAGGGTTGTGATCTGACGAGAGATCGCTGATTGAGTTGATCGTAAAGGGATAGTAGAAATTTTTAATAAGAGCGATATCTATTGTATTAGCAGAGTTATAACCAAATCTAGTAGGAGTAGGGGGAAAGGCTATGTTTAAGTTTAGCATATTGGCAAAGTTAAAGAGGTGCCTACCTCTGTTAGTATTTACGTTACAATTCCATGCATTGTGGGTGGCGTTAAAATCACCGAAAAGAATACAATTACTGGCTGTTTGAATAAAGTACTCAATGTCTATTGTAAACAAGTTTTCGTCAGATGAAGGGGGAATATAAACACTTGTAATGGAAATTGGGTCATGCTTAGGAGGGGTTAGTATAATATTAGTGGCCTCCATAGCGCGGAGGGAAGGGGTGGGGAGACAATAGTGCTTTAGTGAATTTTTGACTAGAATGAGAGTTCCACCGGCGGTCCGCGCCCCGTCTGTGTTCCTATCGTTTCTATGGCAGGTGTAGTTGGCAATATTAAATGTGTGTGAGGGGCTCAGGTGGGTTTCTTGAATAAGAAAGATATCTGGGGAGTGCTTCTCTATGAATATGCGTAATTCAGCATTACGTTTTAGCAAACCGTTTGCGTTCCAAGAACACAAACTGAGGCCAATTGATGAGGAATTATACATTATTATTAACGTTATTGCAAGATGCCTCTATCTGGGCGTACATCTGATTTGGATTTAGTTGCTGATTATTACTGTTTAAATTATTGTTGTTGCATAGAATTTGCGATAGCTGCATGAGACAATGCATTGTCATTTGCAGCGTAGCTTGTATATTAAAATTATTGCTATTAAAGTTACTTCTATGGTTGAAATTTGGAATATTTGGAAAATTATTGTTGTTACTGTTATATCTGTTTGAAGAGGGAATTGTGTTTCTGGCCTCAGTTTGTGTTGAAAATCCAGGTCCTCGTGTCGCCATTTGTGGGATGCTTTTGGAGTTAGAGGCTCCGTTTGCAATTTGGGCATAGGTAATGTTTGGCCGTACTAAACTATTGTATATATTTGAAAATGAATTACTTTTATTTTTCGCGGCTCCTTTTGGGGGTTTGGGGAAAGAGGGACAGCCTTTGTAGTTTGCCATATGTCCAAAGACCTGGCAATTAATACAATAGGCTGTTTCCAGCTTTTGTTTAATTGGGCAGTCACGGGTGATGTGGTTTTCACCACATTTCAGGCATCTAGCATTTAGGTAGCAGTTCTCTGAACTGTGATTAAAATTATTACAGGTGTAACATTGCGTTACACCCTTTCCGTCGT
>BMAV01010266.1:368008-397853 GCA_019973955.1 Trichonephila inaurata madagascariensis
CAATCTGGTGATTGACGAAGAACATTTGGACAATGCGTGTCACGTGTGGTCACGCATTATCCTGTTGAAATATGGCTGTGGCCAAGCCCTGAAGGTAATAAGGACAACTGGCTCCAACACCTCGGAGGAGTAGCGCTGGCTGTTTAAAGTACCGAAAATGCGTAGTAGAGGAGTGCGAGAGTGATATCCAATACCGTCCCATACCATAATACCCGGTGCAGAACCAGTGTGGCGGTGCATAACGCAGTTGTTCAGCATCCTCTCTCCACGGTGTCTCCAGACTCGAATTTGACCATCGTGGTGTTGCAGACAGATACGTGACTCGTCAGTAAAGACAACTTCATTCCATTCTGCCGCCCATATCCTTCTTTCATCGCACCATTGGCGGCGGAGACGTCTGTGGTTCTCGGTGAAGGGTAGACCAAGCAATGGACGTCTTGCGGGCAGACCACTCTGCTGTAAACGGCGTCAAATGGTACGCGCAGGCACTGAATGATGCGTTACAGACTCAATGTGGTGTGCTATGGTTCGTGATGGGACTGAGCGATCCGTCACTGCCATGCGCACAATTTTCCTGTCCTCACGTGAAGTGGTGCACTGAGGTGGATGCGATCGACCACGTAGTACTCTCCTGCATCCAACGGTCACATATCCGCATTACAGTTGTTTGGTTTCGTCCAACACGACTACCGATTTCCCTGAAAGATAATTCACAATCTCGGTAGGCCTCTGTCCTTCCTCTGTCGAACTCGGATACTTGATCAAAAGCTGATCGCTGCTTTCTACGAGACATAACTGATCGTTTTTTGAAAAAACCACAAGAAAAACACAGTTGCCGAACCTGAAATCGTCGAAACCTCCAAGCCTTAAATCGTGCTTTGAGGTGGCGCCACAGGCGCGCGTGATGTGTATCTGCGCTGAAATTCTAATCATTTGCATATCTCACCTCCGCTAATGTATGTTGTAAATTTCATCTTATTTGCATGCTTCATTCAAGATGTTGCATTTACGGTGGCCAGCAGTGTATTATACCTTCAAGACCCGAATTATTTTTATCATTAAATATTAAGTTCTTGTGGTTATTAATACTATATTGACCCCAATATGACACTGGGAAAAATAATTAAAAAAATTCCCTCCCCTGGAACGTAGATGGTACCCGCACGATCGTGCGGGTTGGGCGTGTTCTGTGAAATCAGCACCTGTGAAATTTTTACATTTTTTGGCTCTAAGTTTTTGGAAGAAACATACTTAATTCAACTAAAATTGTTACATATAAGGAAGTTATTGATGTAAAATTAATTATTTTATTGACTCATTATTTATTTCCTGTGGAAATCTTTAGAACATGTTTTTTATAAGCATAAATATACATTGCATTTTTCACAACATGTTTTCAAACTGCTTTCGTAGTTTACAAATCTGCACTTGCGAGGCCTTGAAATGTCATCCACACATCGAAAACGGCTATACATGTCAAGCCTTTTTATTCTAGAATGGCCTGGATAAAAGTCATGATATGTACAGCAGGTGGATCATAACACTTAGATCTTTTTGTGAATAGAATCATAGCACTGTTATCTTTGTCATCAGTTAAAGTACTTTTGTTAGTAGGTGGAGAGGCTGCTAACGCGTGCTTCAATTATCTCTTAAATTTTAAGCGATTCATTTTTTGATTTTTGGACTGATTTTATTTGATATTGCACCTTGTTTGCACAGAAACCAAGAATTTGCAACTGCTAAAACAATGAAATGAATGGGTTAAAGATAATTTTATGGTAAATAATAATCCAAAATTGTCTTTCCATTTCAAATATTTCCATATTTTTCTTCATCGCTCTCATCTGAACTTGATTCTCTTTTCAGTATACGTGATACTTTCAGTATTTGTTCACAGCATTATCATCATCCGAGAGATCATTAAGTCCTGATCTAAGTTCAATCTGATTTATTCATCAATTTCAAAATTTCTTCTTGTATGAGAATTCTTCTCCTTTTAGACACCTGTGAAAAAGTTTTTGGTTCAAAGTTAGCACAGTATTCCATGAAAAATAAAATGTATCAGAAAATTGTATTATTAAAACAAAATAAAATTGATAAACCACACCATACTAACCCCCACCGGAAAACCCTTGCTTTGGGGGTGGGTGGGTGGGAAGAGATATGTGGATGCAGATATCTGTGTAAAGGATGAAAATGCCATGCCCTTCATTAAATGTGTGAAAGAGAAAATGAATTTCAAAAAAGAGCTAGAGATAGAAAAAAGAGACTCGTCCATGGCAACCGCAAGAAAATATGGTTTTAATTATCTAACAATATATTGTGTTTCTATTTAGGCTTCTATCAACATTATTGAAACAGAAAAGGAAACTCACATGGCAAGAACTTTATTGCTGCAGTGACTCAAGTAACGCCCAACCATCACGATCGTACGGGTAATGAAATCCCGAGTCCTACAAGCAACATTAATAGAGTATAGTTAATATTCTTTGTATTTTACAATTATTTAAACATTACTATAAAAATTTGTATCAAAGCAATTAGAAATATATTGATAATTACCATTTACGATAGATAAAAAGAAGATGTGTTTTCGTTGTATTTGAAAACAAAGCTAAATTTACCAGCTGAAAGTAAAACATGGACAACAACCATCGTCTGTTGATAAAAAATTACACTTTCTGCAAACACATTCAATCGTTGGATTCGGGATTTTCTTACATACGACTATTCCAGAAGCAAAAACGTATAAGGATATCATACCCGCACGATCGTGCGGGTTGGGTCTTAAAAGATTATAATGACTTGACATAATGATTCAGAAAAATAATTCATGATTGATGATTCAGATTTAAAAAAAAATCAAAACTTAATAAACAAGACAAATGAGCTACAATTTTTTTTAATTCTTGGAAGAGTAATGAAGGCTGGGCAATGTCTTGTTCTGGAAGTGGAAGTTCTCTTAGGAAAAAAAATTCGCGTCAACACAATATTATTTCGATTTATCCAAAAATAAAACTTACACATTCCATATACTCTTAACTATATGGATAAATATATATTCAAAATAATTTCATTGACATTCAAATAACCTACTTTTCTTTTAACTCAGTAAGTGAGTGAATACTAACGTCTCACTCTTAAGCTACACGAGGGCTTTTGGCGACGGACGACGTAATTTTGAACCATGGTCAAGTGACGTGGACGACACCTGAGCTGGCACCCCCCCTCTCCTAACTACCACACCAACGGGAAGACGTTTCAGCTCTCGACAGATTTAGCGTGCATAGCTGCCCTACACGGCGGGTCTTTAGTGGTACTGGGCTCGAACTCGTGACAAAGCCATCCACGATCCGATAGCTATACCACTCGGCTACGGCGGCTTTTAACTGAGTAATCCTGTCAGTTAAAGTCGTTATTCACTTATGTGATTTTATTTAGAACACAATTTATACATATGTTTATGGCCGAAATAAAACAATCATATTCCAGGATTCGAAAGAGAAAATAATATTTTAGAAAATATTTTCAAGCAAATTTTTTCGTATAAAAAAAAAGTATTTTTCAAATTCGGCCCAAATGCCGCCCCGGACATAAGTCCGGTTTATCCGGCCCTAGAGCCACCCCTGCTCTGAACAGAACACTCGTTATTAATATCTAAGTTTCTGAATAATAAATATGCTCATTAAATTGCTAATTTTTTTCAAATTTCTCATATTCTTCTAAAATTTAAGATCATACAAGATTTAAGTCTTTGTACAAATATTTTCAATACTTTTACGTAAAATACTTTTCTAGACTTAATGAATCTGCCGCACGTGATCATTATTAGTCATTATTTTAAGCATTTGAAAAATACAGGTTACATATCTTAATAATTTAGGTACAAATACAGGATTGATACTTTGTAAAGATATTTAGTAGATTTATATTGGTTAAAATAAATAACTTTCAACCAAATTCTAATTTAAACCTGTAAAAAGAACTTTTTCATTCGAGATGTCAGATGTATTACAGTACAAAAAGAATTACATAAATATATTAGAAAAATAGAGAAAAATAAAATAATCAGAGTACATGATATAAAATTAAATTTCTTGGCTCTATTCTGAAATTCATAGATTATTGAATAAAATAATTTTAAATTTTCATTCTATAGTTAGTGATATTTAATTCCTGTTTATAGATTGGATATCACTTTTCACAGAATTCAAAATATCTTAAATGAGAAGTACAAAAGAAAAATATTTAACTGTTAAAGATAATGATTTAATATCTAATGTGCTAACAGGATTTTGTTCTTATTCTAATAGATGGCGCCTGTATCTCTCATTTGTATTTATAGTTTTTTTCTCATATAAAACCCTTTCCAGCTCTTGTCATCAAGTGTGCAGGTTTGTATTCTGATTCAGCTAATATTTCGTTAATAATAAAACTTAAGCAATAATAATAACTGAGATTTGGAGCAAAATGTTTCATAGTGTTTTGTCGCTTCTGCTTCAAGTTTTTATAACAATTCAAACAAGTCTATAAGACATTTTAAATCAGTCTTTCAATATTTGGCACGTTATTTTGTTTTTTGAAACTTAAAACCAAAATGGTAAAAAGGGGCATTAAAAATCAAATGTAGATCAACTGGATGTGAGTTTTAAAATGAGTTCGATTGCTCTGTTACTTAATAATTATTCTTGACAAGACCTTTTCACCAAAAAAATTTAGGCTGTTTTCATGTAATAAGTCCTTTAGGAAGTCCTTGTTTCCAGCTCGTTTTTTTTTACTTAACCTACGAGTTTCAGATCTTTCTTATGGTATTTACCTTCATATGTTTGATAACTGTAAATATACCTTTTATTTTATGTTATTCATTTAATCAACATGTAATCTCAAATAAATTTACGGTTGAGTGATTTTTGTAACAACGTATGAGAACAGGTGATGTTTAGTTTAGAAAGCCATGTATTAGTATTATAAATATGGTTGTGGTAGCCAAGTGCTCAAGGAATCGGATCATGGCTGTCGTGTCATGAGTTCGTGCCCAGTACCACTTAAGACCCGCCGTGTAGGGCAGCGATGCACGTTAAATCTGTCGAGAGCTCAAACATCCTCCCGTTGGTGTGGTGTGGCAGTTAGGAGAGGGGGTGCCATCTCAGGTGTCGTCCACGTCACTTGACCATGGTTCAAAATTACGAGGTTCGTCGCCAAAAGCCCTCTTGTAGCTGAACAGTGCGACGTTAATATTCACTCACTTACTCACTAGTATTATAAATATTCATTTTCCGTTTTAAAATCTAATTTTTATTAAATTTTTTTAAATGGAGAATTTTATTTTTTTTAAAAAAAATTCCTTCCACAAATCAAAGTTATCCGAAAAACTAACTTTCATGGCAGAATTATTTTGAAAATATATCGATTAACTTTAAGTTAACTATGAATGAAAGAGGAGGGGCTACTAAACTTGGCCTGTTATGGCTGAGTTTGTGGTTTATATTTTAATTGAGTGAAGACTTTTGTATTAATAGTTTACTTAAATATTTTTTTTACTTAATATGAAAGTGACAATTTTTCGGAGAAGGTACGTGTATAATTATGTCGTGCAATTTACTTAAATACACATCTAAATAAAGCAGATCGAAAACAATGGAAAGCATTCAGGTACTATATATATATATATATATATATATATATATATTTGTTTCTTTACTTTTATTCTATTAATTTGTTACTTGTGAAAAATTTTCAACGTTATGAATATATTTTTTTCTTGTTCTATAATTTTTTTTTATTTTAATTTTAATCCTATGCCTGTTAAAAGATTGCCGGTTCATTTTTTGACATCTAAGTTTTGTTTCATTATTATTAATTAAAATATTGTCAATCATTTTCTTATACCTGTTCTGTATACTGTAATTTATGAAACTGAGGCTCATCAAATTGATTTAATAGCCTCAGTCTTAATTTCCCGTTTAAATTCCACGCCGTCATATGGTTTATTATTTTTTTATGATTGATTTTGCTTGTTAATTACGTTGACGCCAATTCTCAACTTATGTAGATGTATAGTTTATATTACAGCTTAATTGCATTAATTATCAAACGAAATTTAAATGTTCCATCTGCATGTAGTGTATTTTTCCTTTCATGATAATGTGAAATATACGAAAACGCACGAACATTTTTACTAAAAAAGAATGCTTATCAAATCACAGTGTAAAGAGAAAATAATCTGATATTAAATATAAATACAAAATATGAGTATTTTTGAATTGTTTACTTATAATTGTATATCAGACAAGACAAAAGTGCATCTGTATATGTTTGCATGTTAACTCTTTGAAGACGTATTTCATTGGGATAAATTTTCTTGAAATAATGCATGACATCCACTACAGTGATCATGTGGATTAATTATATGCATTTAAAAAAGTGTAGAAGTTATCTGTTGCCTCAGATATGTTGCTTTCATGAAGAAGCTACCATCCATTTACCACAAGAATAGAGGATATGACCTGCACATCAAGAAATTACTGTCAAAATGCTTAGGATATTGTGATTGCTGAAATCTTTATAAATATTGGTTGCATAATTTAACAAATACATCTTGTATACTAACTGATAATAATATAACAAATAATATTTATATTTAATTTCTTTACAACAGGAATACAGTAAAAAAAATATGTTTCATAGTTATAAATAAATTTATTATACTGCTCAACCTGGCAGTACCTACATAAATTGTATATATTGGTATTATTAATAGAATGCACGATAATTTAATATGTGAAATTATAAAAGAAAAATAGAATAAAATATAGAAAACATAGCATAAATCAATTAATTGCATAAAGTATCTAATTATTAAAAATAGAATTTAAAAAGTTACGCAAAGAATATATGGCATATAGTGGAAAAAAGAGGATACTTACGTTGAAAGTAAGTTCTTTCTCTAGAGACTTTTACTTGAATTGTGGACATGTTTTGTTTAAAAGATGTGTATCCACACACACACAAGTTATTCATTGTTACTTGTATTGATTCTAATTGAATTATCAGTTATTTTACTCCGCATTATTGTGATATTAGATTTTCTCTTCTATTATAAACAATTCTCCACAATATTCTCAAGCATTACCTTGTATTCAAAATACACAGTCAGTTACCTCTGCAGAGCTGATTCAAAGCATCATGATTCGAGTCGAAACCACTACTTCAGAAAGGTGGTGGTTTCATTAAGAAATAAACTCGAGTGATAATGTTGTAAATCTAAATGTTTCATGTGGATATTCAAAGGGTTAAGAATATAAATATAAATTTTGCTTAATATTTTGTGTTATTTTAATTTTTTTCAGGAACAAGTTCAATAAAAAGACATTTTTTTTGAAAAACTGACAATTTTTTTTTTTGCTAAGGAGCTATAAACTGAAAATCCTATGCAACTTGACCTGAAACCAAAGGAAAGCTGGGTAGCCAGAATTTGGTGCAAAATCGCCCAAAAAAGTTACTAAACCAAAAGTCCAAAAGTCTTTCTATCAAACATATATTTTTTTTCAAACACAAGTTTCTTAAAGTGCAATGCTTCTTAAGGCCCCATCATAGTAAATGAACTCAAAACATTCAATTTTGTAGTACTATCTACATTAAATCTCATTTAAAATTAAAAGATCATCTACAGACTAATTTTTACTAAATTGCTCTGATGTTCAGATAAAAAAAAATTGTCGATGGTTTCTCTGTGAAACCACTGTCCCTCAATGGGTTAAGTTTGAAGTAGTAATTGCAATAACTGTATTGTTCCCTTAAAGCAAAATGAAGTTATCAATTAACCCTCTTGAAAAAACAAAAAATAATGCCAGTATTTATCCATCAGTACTTAATGCAGTTTATTTTTACTTAAAAATGAACTATAATTAAACATGTTAATTTTTTTTTCATTCTATTTTGATTTTTTGTTAAATTAAAAAAAATTATAAAATTCTATATATTACTTTTGTACATTTCTCAGTTGATAATGTTTAAAAATATGATGAACGGAGATGGAATATGTTGACCTACTTAGTGGCGTAACAGAAAAAAATTTGCCTGTGGAGATTGCAGTAAGAGAGTTAAAAGCTGGTTGTGTTTTACTCAAAATAATGAGAAGACAAGAAGTGGTATAGACTCTGAAAGGCATCTAAAAAATTCCTATTCAAAGTGTCTTGTCAGAGGGATTGAAGTAAAATACAGATAACGTTTAGAATGGAAAAGAATGTTATTTGTTTGTAAATGACAATATCCCTTTTGTCTATTAATTGATTGACTGGATACTTATGTACTATCACAACACTACCAAAGTTCAAGATAAATTGCCAAGTCGGCAACTCAGATTTTGTATGTGTCATACACTTGCCTCCGAAAGTCTGCGTACAGACGATCATCTTTCATATTCGGGCAAAGATTGCTAATTAAGTTAGGTCTATCTGAATCAATGCTATTTTTAATTGATTCCTCTAACATCGTAAATTCAAATAGTATAAGCCAGAGGTGCGCAAACTAGGGGTCGTGACCCCTGTGGGGGTCGCCAGAAGTTTTTTGGGGGATCGCCAAATTTTTATGAAATGCATTATGCCTGCATGCTGTATGCCATACAGTGTGCATATAAAGAGTGAAACACCGTCATTTACTGTTTAATTGCAATTTCCTGCTGTTCGCTATTTCTTTGACCGTAATGCGTAATGTATGTGAAGTGTGAAGAAAAAAGTTTTTCACTCCGGTAGATGACGCCCTCTTCACGGTAATTCGCCAGTTTTACTGAAAAGTGCCTATTTGTCAGACGTATTGATGTTATACGTACTGTGTCGAACGGGGCGCACTGAACATGCGCACCGTACGAGATGGAGTGGTAATCAAGGGCTGTGGGAGTCATCTTGTAGACATGCGTACCAAGCCAAGGCCAACCAAACGACCAAAAATTATCGCTGAATGTTTTACTGTGCGTTTCCATGTTAAGTTGTAGCATGTAACAGTTGGCCTGCAATTGTTTTAGTTTCTCCTCGAGTTTTATCATGTGACGTTGCGTAATTATGATTTTTTATATTTTTATCGGGCTTTGCTGCTCTTTGTTATCAGGTATGTGCTATCATTAGAGAAAGATCTCTGTTAATTTTATTAAATTTCTCGAAAAAAAAATATGACAATTTTTTTTTATTATTTGTTTTAGTTAAAAAAATTAAACCCCTATATTCGTAATTGATAAATGGGTAATACGTATACCAGGTACATCTTCAGCTAACAAACGAACAAATACTGATGAAAAGTCTTAAAATTCTGAACTAAATGCCCCATCTAAAAAAAAAAGAAATACAATAAGGAATTTATTAAGTATGGTTTACATTTTGTGTTGTTGATGATGAAGAATGCCCGATATGTGTCATTTGCAACGAAAAATTAGCAAATGAGATCATTAAACCAGCTAAATTAAAAAGGCAACTGGAAACTAAACATAAAGAACTTCAAAATAAACATGCTGATTTTTTTCAAAGACGAGCTGAAAATCTGAAAATTCAAAGTGCAAATCTAAAGAAATTTACAACAATACCTCAGAAAGCATTACGAGCTTCTTTAGAAGTTTCTTACCTAATAGGAAAAGCAATGGAACCCCATACAATTGGAGAATCCCTTATCCTTCCTACAGCAGCTAAGATGACATCAATTATGCATGGCGATAAATATGGAAATGAACTAAAAACAATACCATTATCAAGAGGTACTGTGTCTCGGCGGATTTCCGAAATGTCACGAAATATCGAGTCAGAAGTCATAAAACGCATACAAAATTCATCTGTGTTTGCTTTACAACTGGACGAGACTACCGATATTACTAAAATGTCACAACTAATTATTTACGTTAGATTTATTTTCAATGAAGATATAACAGAAACGTTTTTATGTTGCAAAAGTTTGGAAGGAAAAACAAATGGAGAAAAAATATTCGAAGTAATAAATGAATATTTTGAAGCAAAGTCGCTTACCTGGGCAAACTGTGTTGCGGTTTGTACTGAAGATGCTGCAGCATTAACAGGTTCGAACAAAGGACTCAGAGGCTTAATCCAGAAAGTGGCGCTTCATATGGTATTTAATCACTGTATGAGTCATCGGCAAGCTCTTGTTGCAAAACATATGGATGAAGAGTTGCACAACATATTACAAGACGCTGTTAGTTCAATTAACTACATTAAATGCAACAGTCTTAACAGCGGGGTCTTTTCAATATTTTGCAATAAGATGGGCTCAACGTATGAGAGATTACTGTTATACACCGAAGTCAGATGGCTCTCACGTGGGAAAATACTACGACGGATATTTGATTTGAGAAATTAAGTGTACATGTTTTTAAGCGAAAAGAAACATAGATTGGCAAGTTATTATATCAGTGAAGTTTGGCTAGGAAAGCTGAGTTATTTAGTTGATATTTTCGAAAAAACGACTTAAATTTGAGCTTGCAGGGTGAGAATTCAACTATCATAACTTCAGCCAGTAAAATTCAAGCTTTTAAAAATAAACTTAGTCTATAGCAAACTGAACTGAATAAAAACAACACTGACATGTTCCCTTGCTTTAACGATTTTATTAAGGAAAATAATATAGATATATTTACATTTAAAAACATCATTTCCAATCACATTGAAAAATTAAAAGAAAATTTTTCGAGAAGATTCGAGGATTTTCCTGTAAACGATCCTGGTTGGATTCGTGATCCATTTTTCTACGACATATGCAGTTCAACTCTTCAAATTAGTGAGAGAGCAATTGATAGATTTGATTAGTGATTATACTCTTCGAAATCAATTTAAGACTAAGCCTTGCCAAAAAGTTTGGCTATCCGTGGAAAAGGAATATCCCGTTCTATGCAAGAATGCCATCAGGTTACTAATACAATTTGCATCAACATATTTATGTGAAACTAGATTTGGCAAACTAGTTTCAATAAAAACTAAATACTGCTCTTGTTTGAACCCTGAAGATGATATGCGAATTGCAATTAACAACATACATCGGAACATCGATGAGATAATCAGAAACTTGCAGCCACATACATCTCATTAAAAGGCAATTTACTGATTTTTATCTTATACAAAAAATATTTTATTTAAATTATAAATAATATTAATATGTGTCAGAAATGATGATTTTTTTATTCGATAAAACGAAAGAAATGCGCCTATTTCCATCGTATTTGTGAACATTTATCTCAAGGGGTCGCCAAAATTTTTTTCTCTGCAAAAGGGGTCGCAATCGAAAAAAATTTGCGCACCACTGGTATAAGCAACAATCACCTGAATATTACATAAAATAATTCAAATATTTATAATTTGAGAACAACACAAATCTTGTGCATCAAAAGTCTGTGTACACTGGAAAAAACCCTTACAACAATGTATTGTAACTAAAAATTAATGCTTTTTAAGCTATTCCATTCTTTCTTTAACTCTCAACATATTTGGCAGGAATTTAAGTAGCTTAGTTGTTTCATCTGTGAATGTTTTGTTCCATTCTTCTACTATGACAAATTTGAGTATTTCCTTGGATGTTGTGACGTTCTCCCTGATTATTCCCTCGAGTAAATCCCACAAATGTTGTATTGTGCTTAGGAATGGGTACTAGAATGGCTTATATATGTAATTGGTTTGGGACATCTCAGAACAGCCATGGCTTCATAATGACTTCACAATGTGATCCATTTGCTTGGTACCTTTGTGCTGCTGAAAGTAAAAATCATCACTCACCACAAGTTTCTCGGCATATGCCCTAATATTTTACTTCAGTAAGTTCAAGTAATCAATTTTGTACATTGTTGATTCAATAAATTCCAGATTAACAGCCGAAAGGCATCCAATGCACCCCCAAACATTAAGCCTCCTCCATGTTTGATAGTCGAAAAAGGATTCTCTTTTTTAAGATCTGTCCAGGAATTTTTGCAGACATATTTTTGTTCTTTTTGATGCCAAATTACAAAAATTACTTTCAACTGAATGTATTACATTTTTCCAACAATTATGTGTCCTATTTAAATAGGTTTTTTTTTTTCAAAGGACATTTTCTTGGCTTTGTTCACTCAAGAGATGAATGGTTTCTTGAGTGTAATTCGGCCACATGATAGTCATCCTTTTTCAGTTCTCTTCAAATTGTGGTTAAAGTCACACTTTTGCAAGATCTCAGCTACACATTTAGCTATATGTGAAGCTTACAGATTTGGATTTATTTTTATAGAGCGTATTACAAAGCAAGATTCTCGAGTTGACAATGCAGATGGGTGGCCGGATCTTGACTTGGACGTTAAAATTCTAGTTGATTTGTAGTTTATGAACACTCTTTGAATCGTATGAATGTCCTTCAGTTTCAACAATTACTTTAAAAATTCCTCCCTTTTCTGAAGATCTAAGATGATTTTTTTTTCAATAATATATCGATCTCGATTCTGTTCCCTGCCATGGAACCACAAAAGCTTTCAAATCGTAAATGAATCATAAAAAAGCTTACAATTACTTAAAAACATGATTTTGTGCAATTATTTTACAATAAAAGATCTTTAAAAGCTCTATTTTGTAAGTGTACACAGACTTTTGGCGTGGATGGTTGGTGATTATTCAGAGGTCATTCTTGTTTTGTCTTGTTAAAGGGAATTTTGTTGCTGTTTGTGTGAATAAAAAATTTTTGAAGAATCCATGATAAGTATTTTGATTTTCTAAAGCGAGATTTTAATAGTAATTATAGCATAAACACTTAAGGTGATTGCCTGTACAGACTTTCGGAGGCAAATGTACATGCTGAATTGACAATCATGTGCTTCGTTTCATATGTTCCCAATATGGTTGTAGTAATATGTAAGTACCATTGACTGTAGGTAAATGCCACAGTTAGGAGCTACAAGAAGGCTTATATCATAGGTAGAAGTTTGTTCAGAGGTGATCCAATGAAAGAAAAAAATAGATTTTATTTTTCTTGGTTCTTTTTTATTTCTATAACATTCAAAGATCAAATATGCATTCATGGTTAGCAAGGGTTTGAAAGCTGTTTCCCTTTCTCAGAAAAGAAAAAAAAAAGACTATAATTGCTGGAAGTCCTTTGTCACCTTCAAGTTGTGCTAGTTAATTGCCCCGTATAATAACATTGCCTTGTTGTGCTCGATTCTTCATCCAAAATACAGCATTTTCCATTAGTTGTCATTCTAATAGCCTCATGATAAAAGTTTTTAAAGTTCTATTTCACTCGTTTAATTTCATTGATGCTTTGCGCGGTAAGGTATTGAAAAGCTGAGTGAAAATAGATCACATACCGTAGTGGCGTTTGTAAATGATAAATAAAGTATTAACATTGAAAAGAAATTGCCTACTAACACATTGAAAAGAAATTGCCAAAAATTTCATCTTTTTTTCTACAATTGACATGTCACTCATTTGGATTGTAATGGTAAGAAATTTGCTTTATTACTTTGTCATACTGTATTATAGAGTTCATAATACACATTTGACTTTTATTTTCACTCATTTGATACATTACAAAAAACACAGTGCAAAACCATGCTAAATAAATACCATATTTGTAAAGTAAAAAGGGAATTACATTTCATGTTCTTTTAATCCATGTAATATGAAATTAAGAATCTTTTAAAAATTGCATACATTTATCAAGAAACTTAAATTGATTTATGTTTTTGTGAATAATTAAAATAAAATGTGGAGCACATACACATATGATTTAACTTCAACATAGGACAATAAATTAATAATATTTGAAATAATGATATTAAACTATTCACTGCTACTTGTGTATATAACGCATTTGTTAATATTAAGATAGTTAAAAATCATTCCTTTCAATATAAAGATTTGTCATACCTACTATGCTGAAATTTAATAAAGATTCTCACCCTGTGGTAATATTTTAAGAAGCTGAACTGCCTTCAGAAATATATTATGGTTTTAACTTTTTCTAATTGGAGAAACTTGTTTTATTTATATAACTTTTGGTTTTGTAGATTTTTCATATAATTTTAAGTATAAAACTGAACAAATATTCATGTGATAATTTTAAGTTTTTGTTTATATTTTGATCAATATTTTAAAAACTATACTAGATTTGTGTACAACATTAATCTCAGAACTTGAACTTTTAGTAAATATCCTATTTATGGCTTCCTGTTTTTCAGGAGCAATCAACAACCCTAAATATGTTAGAGTAAATTGATTGAAAAGGAAAACACTCGTGTGTTTTTTTAAACTATATAAAAGGACCATGTTTATAAAATTGATATATTTTTATATTTTATTGCTCAAAATCTTTTATTTTTTATTCTAAGGGGATGAAGAAGGCAACGAGTGGGGCAAATGATTGTGTAGTGTTTTAATGATTTTTTAAAGGAAATCAGTAATATATTATATAGAAGGAGTTTTTTACATTTTTCTTAAATTACTTAGAGCTATTTTCATTTTTTCCTAATATAGAAATTTCCCATTGGGAGAATCTAAATAAAAATTCTAGTCCAAAAGAAAAATAGAACAAAAAAAAAATTAAGGTTACTTAATAAAAATATAATTTTTTTTTCTTTTGCATTTTCTTGTGGTTTATATAATTGGGAAGTTTGCTTCCAAATTTCAGATCTGGTAGCCTATTAGGTTTTTAAGATATTTGAAATTTTCCAAGCTTAAGTTTTTAGTTTCGGTTTCATTTTAAAGCATTTTCTCCATTCTTAAAATTAATTAAATTATTCTTGATCATGATCAATTCTTTCAGTCTGAAATAATAACTTCAATTTTCAGTTCTAAATTCATTTCTGTTTATGTTTTGAGTTTTTCAGTGCTCCTAGTTAACCAAGAATGATTTCAAGACCAATATTTGTTTTTATGCATAGTTTACATAACTTAGAAACTTTTTACTTTGTTTTCATTAATTTTTTTCTGTTGAGAAAATGCTTCTTCCAAAACATTCTCGAGTTGCTATGAGACACAGTGTTTAAAAGAGATGGAATACTACTGAAAATGATTATTTGAATTTGAATGATTATTGACTGATTACTTTCACGCTTTTTAAACCAGGGGTGGGTAAATAGTAGCTCACAGACCACATGTGGCCTGCCAAGACAGTTGGAAAATTTGCTTTGAATCGAGATTTCTTTCCTGTGTGCAATCAAAGATTCGTCTTTTATTTTTCACTTTTGGGAAAACCAAGTACCTAAAAGCATTTCTATTAAGACATCTTCAGAGTTTGGAGGATGAGGTCATAAGAAGATTTCAGGATTTGAAGAAAATTGGGCCTAAATTCAATTTGCTCTTGTTATTCTATTATTGATGATATTGATACAGCACCCACAAGGAGCTACAACCTTAACTTATTGTCTTGAAGTCAGATAATAGTGAGAAGAAAATGTTTAATACAATGACATTGACTTTTAAAAATCTTTGTCTGCTGAAAAATTTCCATGTATGAAGAAATTTGCAGGGAAATTGTTCTTTATATTTTAGTCTATTATTATATTTAGTCATGTACTATTTTTTATCCTTCTGATCACAACTGAAACAGCTGAAAGAAGTTTATCTAACAAGGAGAGGGCACGACTATGGAAATTCATTTTGGTTCGAGGCTTTGTGTAATAGTAGTACTCCTTTAGGGTGTTCAATCCTCAATGTAACTCCGCCGAATAGCCAGTGAATTCGGAGAAAATAGCCTCCGAAATTCATGCTTACCTTTTATACAATTAAGTTTCAATTTCCTTCACCGGCCCAGTGGCTTGATTGGCAAATCGTCTGCCTTCAATACGGGAGGATCAGAGTTTGAATCACGCGAAAATCTTTTTCTTTCAATTCTTTTAATTATTTTTTAAAATTAAATAAATTTATTTGTGAAAGGTTTATTAAATATTAAATGATATTCTATGTAATTATTTAGCATTTTATAAAGTAAAAAAATTACTGTATTTATATAAATATTTATATAATGTTTAATAAATATATTTTTACATAAATATAAATAACATTTATAATAAAATGTATAATAAATATTAAATGATATTTTACATAAAAATTATTTATGAATAGTTTTTTAATGTGAAATACAATATACTATAAATGAAATATTGTATATATAATATAAAATAATTTATAAAATATATTATTATTATTATTTTTAAATTAATTATTTTATAATTATATGAAATATTTCATAAGTCTTTTTTAAATAAATTTATTTAATTTAAAAAAATTTATTTAAATATTAATTAATTTTAATTAATAATAATTTTAAGTAATTATAATTAATAGTTATTTTTTTAAATAATTTTAATTAATAATTATTTGTAAATAATTTTAATTAATTAATTTTAAATAATTTTGAGTAATAATTAGTTTTATAAATTTTGAGTAATAATTAGTGTTAAATAATTTCGAGTAATAAGTAGTTTTAAATAATTTCAAGTAATAAGTAGTTTTAAATAATTTCGAGTAATAATTAGTTTTACATAATTTTGATTAATAATTAATTTTGCATAATTTTATTTAATAATTAATTTTACATAATTTTATTTAATAATTAATAATAATTTTGCATAATATTAAATTTATTTATTTATTTTTTACTTTATAAAATACAAAATAATTACATAAATATCATTTAATATTTAATAAACTTTTCATAAATAAATTTATTTAATTTTAAAAAACAATTAAAGGAATTGAAAGAAAAAAGTTTTCCCTGTGATTCGAACTCGGATCCTCCCGCATTGAAGGCAGACGACTTGCCAATGGGCCGGTGAAAGAAATTGAAACTTAATTGTATAAAAGCTAAGCATGAATTTCGGAGGCTATATTTTCTCCGAATTGACTGGCCATTCGGCGGAATTATATTGAAGATTGAACACCCTAAAGGAGTACTACTATTACACCAAGTCTCGACCTGAAATGAATTTCCTTAGTTGTGCCCTCTCCTTGTAAGTTAAAAATTATCTTTGATTTATCTGTTATTGGATTTTGCAATACTGTCAATAGAAATAGATAAATTTTTACAAAACTGAAATCCTCATCTGCTATGGATGTTTTTATGAATGTTTTTTCTGAAAGAAGAAAAAGTACCTACTAAGCTATTTGGCTAATTCTGTTGTTATAAATGCCACCTGATTGGCAAAGGCCAGATCGAGGCCCACGAAATTCATCATGGTAAAGGGCTAAGTGACGCCTGTCGTTAGTCGTAGCTTTGAGCACCATACAGGTGACAGTACGATTTGGCTCGATTCCACTCCAATTTAGAGGGAGAACACTGGGGGTGTTCAGAGGCCTCCCACCTCTCTTCCCCTTCCACCAACCTCACAAGAGGACTTGCGGCTCGACGACTATTTAGAGTACCCCCGTGCCGCTCTGGCACTATACATTTACAAACATCCATGTCTTCTCTGGGATTTGAACCCAGTCCCTACGACACAGCAGTCAGCGTCGCTAACCACTATACCGGATGGGCGACTAGCTAATTCTTAAGTAATAAAATTTTTAAATGCATAAATTTGATATGGGGGCCCACTCAGGACTAGCTATGTCAGTGATAAGACTGGTCTTTTCTAATTATTACCAGTTATGATATCTGCGTCATGTTGTTTTTTGTACATTGTTTCTCTTCCTGTTTCAGCTTATGTTGGTAATTTATTATTTCTAATTATTAAGAATTGCAACTGATTCATAAGCTTTGCAAAAGTAGTACTGTAACACACAGTTTAATTCTAAGACCGAAATGTAGGTGGCGGTACTTGTAATAGAAGTGTGACCAAATGAAACACTGTATTACCGTCAGAGTTTGGAACTGATTGAGTGAGCAGTATCCGTCTCGCTGTCCAATCCAGACTATGTAATTTACCTAATTTTCATTTATTTCCTCTAAATGTTTACCCTGTATTGTGTCTAAGTGTCTGTCCATTGTAACTGTGTTATTTTATGTCATTAAAATATTTTAATTACCCCGAGATTCTGTCGATTACTTTTGGTTTACCCAGTAATGACGTAAGAGACCATTAAAGTACAAAATTATTTATGTGTAACTAAATAGAACTTGTTTATATTTAGCAGTTTTTGTAATAAAATCCCCAGAAAATGATGAATTTTGTAGCTCTTGTTCTAGATTGGTTTTGCAGATTCATATATTCTGCTGACTCTTGGAATTTAGAAAAATAACATCTAATGTACTTTTGTAATAAATGAAAAGTTTCATGTTCTACTAAACAAAATACTTTTTTATAATGACTTACAATAGCTTTGTGGTTTAAATCTCAAACTTTCTGTTAGATAAAGTTCAAATGTTGTGGGCCTGAATTCTGATTCTAGGAAAAACTGTCATGAACTGTTTTTATTAAAATCAGCTAGTAATGGGATTGTCATATAGTAATTTGAACTAAATCTCATATGGCATCAAGTGAGATATACTAGCTCATGTGTCATCTGACTGATTCAAAAGTGGTTCTTCATCTACATTCTGCTACACAACTTTCAGTTCAACAGTAACTGAACCATATTACCTCATATATAAAATTAAGAGCCTGCCTTTCTTCCTTAATTTTTATTAAATGTTTTATTTTAGTATTTTGGGCTTGGAATTGATTTAGTTTTATAGTTTAGCGTATATAACAAATAAAGCTAAATTTTTTGCCAATCTACATTCAATTCTCATTATACTTATTGCATTAAAGATCGTAATTAGTTGTCATGAGTTACTTCAAATTATTGATAGTTTAAAAAAAGCTGAAGTAACATAAAATTGGAAAGCACATTTATTATTTAGATTCTGAATGTAATTTTTTTTATTTTATTTATTTATTAAAGAAAAATTTCTTTTAAAATAAAGTTGTAACATTTTTGTTAATTTTACATATTAAATTATAAATACTTACATGGTTTGTTTCAAGAAATTTAAACAATGTTTTACTTACCTGTGTGCTTTTGAATGCAAGCATTTTTACCTTATATGCTTTGTATTTAAATTTGTATGAAACAAATGATTAATTTTCTGTGTTTTACAAGGAAAAAAGTCTTTTTAATTGTATTCTTGGAGTTTATTATTGCATACAATATTATTTGAGTATTTTGCTTTTGAAGTCATTAAAACAAAACTTAATGTTATGTCATTGTGTAAATACTATAGGCTTTTTATGCTGCATGATGTTTTGTATCTTATTTTGTATTAAACTGAGCCTTGGGTCAATTTTCTGTGGGCCATTTTTACATTTATCAACTGTTTAACTTTTTCTTTTGCTTTGTGTATCTAATAAATGCATCCTCTTTTATTCTTTGACTTTCTGGAATAAAAAATTATTTTGCTTTAACTATTGTTTTAAAAACTTCTTTAAAATATTTGTTTTTGGTTTTCAATATATTTTACATGGATATTCAGTTATCACAAAATATCTTTTTTTTTTTTTTTTTCAGATATTTCACAACGGAAGTCCAGCTACTTCTCTTAACTGCTGGACATCTGTTCGATATTCTTCTATCAAATAAAAGATAATGAAGATGGAAAAGTCATGTTTATTACCAATTAATGATTCAACTTCTAGTAATGTAACTGCGAAATGCGGCACAATTGATTCTGTCATCAAAAAAACGTCGATTAATTGTTTGAAGTTAGCAGGTATTAATCTTTTAGCTTTTGGCTTAGAATTATGTGCAAGTGCTGGATTTACTTATATCCCACCAATAATGCTAAAGCATGGATTTACAGATAAGACTCTAACCATAGTAATGGGTATTGGTCCATTCATTTCTTTAATGTTAGTTCCTATCATTGGACGTTGGAGTGATCGGTGCCAAAGTCGTTTTGGACGACGGCGTCCTTTTATGCTTGCCCTTGGTATCATAATGATTTTTTCCTTGCTGATTATACCATTCAATCGTGAAATTTGTACATATGCAGGATTTTTAAATCCTAGTTTTGGCTTAGCTGTTGGAGTAATTCTGTTGGATTTTTCTAGTCAAGCTCTTATGAATCCATGCAAGGCTCTTATTCCTGACATATTTCATTCACTTGAAGAACAAAGTTCTGGATTCACTGTGTATTCTTGTATGCTTTCATTAGGAGGTTGCTTCGGATACTTTATTACATCTTTTAATTGGACTAGTACCTCTGTTGGCAATTATTTTGGTGGGCAAGAAAAGGCTGTATTTAGTTTATTGGCCTTGATGTTATTCATTTTACTTGCTGTTAACTTAAGTATTGCTCGTGAAAAACCATTGTATTTGTCTGGTGGAAGTTTTGATAAGAATTTCAACGACTTTAAACTTATTAAAGATAGCGAATTTAATTTTGATACAAATAATAAAATTTTACCCTCAACAAAAGTGTCAAAAGTTATGAATAGTTTTAAGTGTCATGTTGGGACCAGTGCATTTAAAACAGATAAAAATATGTGTAATGCATTTGCTCAATCTCCCAACCATTTGCCAGATTCCTCCTTTCAAAAGTTACATGAAGAACATCAAGGACTTATATATTCCTGGCTGTTTGAAGCTCGAACTATGTTTAGGAACAGTTTCAAAGATTTTTTTTCTATGCCTCCAGTCCTGTTTCGTCTGTTTATAGCTTGCCTTTTTGGTTGGATGGGAATAATGTGTCATGACATGTACTATACAGATTTTGTTGGTCAGGTAAGAATTCTAAAGATTATTTATGAAATGCATTAAATTATTTTCATTTATGCTGAATTAAATTAGGTGTTAATTACTTAATATTTAATTTTCATCAATGCAGAACTTTTAAAATTGCTATTTACACAGAACACCAATTTTTAGTTTCTGTAAATCCTAAAACTTTTAAAATTTTAATCTGGGAAATGTAATGATCATTGTATGTAAATGGTATCACATTAAATATTAATGTCTTGCACGTTAAAACCAGACATTAAAATCCAAATACGTTAAAGGAAGGACGATACAAATGTCAAATTTGCGTGAAAGAAAAGAAGATGGATTGGATCTGTGATGACTATGTCCTATCTTCAAGTACTCAGAGACATCTTATTTCAACAAGATAATGTAAGGCCACGTGTTACCTATCATGTTCTAACCGACCTTGACTTGGTGGGTATTCGACTGTTGCCGTGGCCAGTAGGTTGTGGCCGTAGTAGCCTAGTGGTCATGGTCACAGACTCGTGGCTGGCATGTAATGAGTTTGAGCCTAGTACTGCTGAACACCTACTATGTAGAGGGGGCTGATGTACGTTAAATATATTGAGGCTCAGATGTCCTCTTATGGTGTGGTGTGGCAGTTAGGAGAGGGCTGTGCCATCTTTGGTGTTGTCTTCGTCTGGCGCAAAATGATGAGAACTGTCACTGCAGCTTTATAGTGCAATGTTAACATAACTCTCACTCACTTGGCGAGAGTGTTCTCCAGATTTTTCACCCATTAAAAACATCTAGCCATGAGTTGCTGACAGATTGTTCCACAATTGATGAAATGTTGCATAGACCTGAAGTAGCACGCAATGACCTAACCCATATCTCCTGAGCCCAATTCAACTCAATGCCTTACCAGTTTAAAAGTGACAGTTGTGTGTACTAATTTTGGTGTTGTATATGAACAATAAGCAAAGTTTTTTTTAATTGCTTTCTTTCCTGATGCTGCAACTTTAAAGGCCAGCAGTGTAGTTATTTATTCATTACTAATAATAATTTGTAAAAGAATTTAAATGCTGTAAGTTAGAAAAGATATATTTTATGGCTTTAAAAAGCCATAGTTAGCCGTCATAATTTTCTTTAAATCTATTATTCTCTCGGAAACCTAATGCTATACTGTTTCTTCGCTAGAGGACTATGTACCACAAAGCTTTCTGCTACCATTTCTGCTTAGACATGTGTTCTACTTGAAAAAAAAAGTTATTTTAATAGCTTAATTGTTTTTCCTTTGGATCATTTAGAATTCTTGATGAAATTTAATTTGATTGTTTCTTAAAGTTTTATTTGGAAGTGAAACTTTTTAAAACATCATGGTATATTGTAACATACCTTTTAAGTCTGATTAAAAAGAGATGTCTCTTACCACAAATTTTTAAGTAATTCACTCCTTAACAATGCCTGAACGATAAATATATTGAGATCAAATCTTGTTATAAATGATAAACCAGCCTTATCTTTGGTGTGCAGCAAGCATTTCAAGCAGCCTTTGTGTCTGATCAAATTAGGGGAATTTTGAAAAAAAAAAGGTACTGTGTGTGTGTGTGCTCTTATTCTGTTTATATCCTGTATTATTTCACCATGCACTCAGAGCAGTGAATTATTAAAATGTAATAGGGAAGGACATTCTTCAAAGTTGAGTTAATTTCTTGGTCAAAAATGTCGTAAGTAAAGAAACCAATCAAAAAATTGTCCAGATAAATGAGCTTTTGTAGAGGAAGATTCTAAAACTTGCTTCATTTGCTTTAATTAAAACATGTTTTTATAATTTTGTTATACAGAAAATAAAAAAAGTTTTCTCTCTCTCTCTTTTTTTTTTTTGTCTTTCGACACATTTACACTAAATGTATAAGATACAACATTTTTTTATGCATTTAAAATAATTTAATTTTATATTTACTTCGAAGTTATTGTGGAAAAACTGCTAATTTACAGATTTTGTTTATTTATAGTTACATACTTGTATATTTTTTCCTGAAATTTTTATAAAGCAGTTACGTAAGCGATTCAAAAAGTTTTTAGACTCGCATAGAAAAATACGAGTTAAAAATTTACTTTTAGCGCCCATCAGTAGTTTCAACCTTCAATACTCTATGGTAGATGGCAGCACACTATGACATCAACCGAAGAATTTCTATGGCTCTTTCCTCTTTTGAACATGCCCGCTTTCAGACAATAGAGTTGAACAGAAAAGCTTGGTGCGCCATGATTTTTTAAAAGTTTTGACTGCTGCAGATTGTTTCCTAAGCTTTTCTTCCACTTTTCCGAACATTTCTCCTTCACCTGCAAAGTATTCAACGAGTTTAAGCATGGGACAAGATCCTTGGAAGATGACAACAGAGGGAAAAGTGTGGTCCCTAGTGAAAGAAGACCCAAGAATTACACATCAGGATATAGCTGGCATACTAACGATCAGTTCCAGGAGTGTCAACGCCATGTTGCACGATCACCTTTTGCTGTGAAAGCGTTGCTCAAGATGGATCCCTCATGCACCGAGTGACGCCCAAAAAATGTTTGTGGGGAATGGTGCCACACGATGAAAATGAAATTCAATGATGGCAAAAACAGAGGTGTCTAGGACATAGTTACAGGCGACAAAACGTGGATTTACCAGTTTGAGCCAGAAACAAATCGGCAGTCCATAACCTGATTCTTTCCAGATTAACCGCCACCAACCAAGGTCACGCACAAGAAGTGTCGGAAAGCGAATGGTGGCAACATTTTTTTCGTACACAGGGCATATTGCCACTATAGTCCTGGAAGATAGGATTGCAGTTACAGCAGAATGGTATGTGATCAAGTGTTTGCCAGAAGTGTTAGAACAGTGGCGTCAAAAAAAGGCCCAAACGCAGAACGTGTGAGATGATCCTGCACCACGACAATGCATTGGTGCATTTACAGAGAACGAAGGATTATCTTGAAGCAGAAAATATTGAAACCCTACCACACCCTCCCTACTCGCCTGATCTTGCACCCTGTGACATTTTTCTCTTCCCCAAGATTAAAAATAAAATGTGGGGAAGCAGATTTTAGCAGTGCAGAAGAAGCCATCACTGAATATTGAAAGCAGCTGGACCAGTTAAGTAAAGATGAGTGGTTATCATCATTTAAAGATTGGTTTCCTCGAATGGATAACAGCATTGCAGCCAAATGGTTGTATTTTGAAAATTTGTGAGCAAATTTTGTAAATAAATTTATTCTTTATATTGAAGTCTAAAAACTTTTTGAACTACCCTTGTATTAATTTAATTCTAATTATTTAGTTTAATGTTATACTCAAATTATTAGCTTTAAATCAGGGCAAAAGGAACGGTAGTAAAACAGTTCTCAGAATGCCGTTGACGTACCAATGTGCTGTAAGTGGGCCTCTAATTAGAATTATAGGGGCCCAGCTTCAAAAGAAATGACACCCAAAACCACATAACTTCTTGTTGAGGGCCTGTGTAGGGTGCAATATTGAAAGCAAGATCAGCACGCTGCCCTGGCCGTCTTCAGACACGTCTTCGATGATCGTCAGGACACAGATGGAAGCGGGATTTGTCACTAAACACTATACGACCCCAGTCAGCATCATTCCAACGTGATCGATTCAAGCACCACTGTAATCTAGCTCAGCAGTGTGCAGGCGTGAATGGCAGGTGGCGTAGTGGTCGGTACGAGAGTAAATTTTGCTCTATCAGCCGTCTGTGAATGTTCAAGGTAGACACTCGTGTATGGGTCGTACGTCTGATGGTTGATAACGATGAATCAGGCGCTGTGACAGCGGATCTGACAATCAATCTGTCCTCTTAATCTGCTGTGGCCCTAGATCGACCGCTACCATCATGCCGCTGAAATCTGCCATTGTTCACCCATTCTTGCCAGCATTTTCTAATGGCTGCATCACTTCGACCCATATGAGGAGCGGTTCTTCGATTTACCCAACCTCCCTCTTTCAGTCCAATGATACGACCTCTTTCAAACTCTGACAATTGCTTGTAATAAGCTCGAATCCAGCGGCGAGACATGGTATCCTAAATCTCAGTGCAACAGAAATTTTCGTCATCAGATTGAGAATCGATTCTTATAAACACCTGCTAAGTGCGCAGTTCAGATGCGCTGTAGCTCCCGCAATTCATTCGGTAGACACCGAATTTTAATCATTTGCATGTTCGGTTGAAATGTCTTTGCATACGAAATTTCATTACAATCGGGCAACTCCTTCTTGGTGCGCCGTTTTTTTTGTGATGAGTGTATATAAGCCTTTAAAAGATTTTATCCTGTTAGGATTTCTTAAAAAAAATAATTCATTAGCTTTCGTACTTTATCCTATATAAACTGTTTTGATTCTATTTAGTTTCAGTTTTAAAAAACCAAAGGAATTTATGTATTTGTAATGAACAAAATAAAATATTTATAATGTGACATTTTTTGGAAAAGTTTTGTTTGGAACTTTACTTAAGCAAGACTAAAAATAAATACAAATATCTGAAATTAACATAATTTTTTTCCTACTGTGTTTCACATTTACTTACAAAGTTTTGTGGAATTTCTTTATTTTTTTTTTCTTTTAGGTATACATATAGTTACGAATTTTGTGTAAATAGTGTAAGTAATTTGTATTTGAGTGTTTAATGCATTTGTATTACTCTATGTTATATTTATTTCATGTTAAAATATTGTGATACTCACAAGCAATGCCGCCCCTTCGTTATAATGGCGATTCAATGAGATCTTGGCGGTAGAGCCAAGTTGGCATCATTTTTGGCGGCCAAGTTGGCGTCATTGGCGACCATGTTGGCGAGTTCGGAACCCTCTGTAATCTTCTAGAAAGTAGTGAATCTCTCCACTAGTGTCACGTTCAATGACACGAGCGGTTATATTTCTGGAAGTTTCTGTCGCGCCTATAAAATAAAGATGCTCGCCGGAACGAGATAATAAATTCGCATCGCTCTTAAAGAACTGTTTATTTTCTTTGCGATTGTTTTGCATATCAAAAATCCAATCCTTTAAATACAGGATTCAGCGGCAATATTCACAGGGTAAATATCCGAGGGTCTTCACACCTTCAACAGCAATCAAATACAATCACCAGTGTTTAAAAATACACGTAAGTAAAGATTATTCATAAGCACAGCCGAGCTAATCGCTAGTCAAAAACGATCCTCACTACTCGCTGGTTTAATCAAGACTAACTGCCGTTCCGGCGAGCATCTTTATTTTATAGGCGCGACAGAAACTTCCAGAAATATAACCGCTCGTGTCATTGAACGTGACAATAGTGGAGAGATCCACTACTTTCTAGAAGATTCCAGAGGGTTCCGAACTCGCCAATGACGCCAAATTGGCCTCCTTGGTCACCAAAAATGATGCCAACTTGGCTCTACCGCCAAGTTCTCATTGAATCGCCATTATAACGTAAGGGGCGGCATTGCTTGTGAGTAGCACAATTTTAACATGAAATAAATATAACATAGAGCAGGGGCGGCATTTGGATCGAACTTAAATTTTTTTTGTTACGAAAAATTTGATAACATTTTCTGAAATATTATTGGGTGTGAATTTGGTATTTTATTTAACATATCGTGTTTTTTTTTTTTTTTTTTTTTTTTTTTATTAAAGTTTTTTTTATAAAAGATTTTTTTTTTTTTGTAACTTGAAGGGCTTGAGGTGGGAATATATGTTAAAGCATGAAATTTAATATGTTTACACATCTTTCACTAGCAACTTCCTCCCCATCCCGGAGTGAGGTCACAACGGGCATTCCTTTCACCTTTACGATGTTTGGTTTCAGCCATCCGAAAGGGGACAAGGGTAATAAGAGGTTTTGGTAGATAGAGAGCCACAGGAGATACTTTATTTTAGTCTTGAGTGTAGTTACTATAAGTTAAACGCTTTTGATCCCCACTATTAGTAGACTATTTTTCGAAGAAATTGTCCTGTGCTTAAATAGACAATTCTTTCTCTTTCATTCCATTCGTTTGAAATAATAACAAGTAATTAGGTGCTTAATTTTGAATTTTTTTAAGACTTAAAATATATAGAGAGAATGAGGGGGAGGGGGCGGCATTTTCCATTTTCGTCCGGGGCGACAAAACTGCTAGAGCCGGCCCTGCATATAGTAATATAAATGCATTAAACACTCAAATACAAATTATTTACAATATTTACACAAAATTTGTAATATGTATTTTTTTTCTTTTAGTTTCTCCTGTTTAAATTCCCCCCCCCCCCCCCTCTGTTTAAACAAAATCTGCTACTAAAACTTTAACACTACAGATTAACTGTAGTAAGGAATAGAGATTAGTTACTGTTTAATTTCTTCTACACTGGTGTAGCTAGTCTTGAGTGGGCCCTGTATCAAAATTCTTTAGGGGACCTTTTTTAAGGGCCTTGCAACATGTTATGAATTTTTATTTATACATGTTGTGGAGTTTTTAAAGCTGGGGGGGCCTCGTATCTTTGATACAGGGATATCTGTGTGCCTGTGCTCTTCAATTTGAGTTTCTCGCACACATTCCATAAAAATAAGTTAAATAGTTTTTTCTAGCTCATACTTTCCAGAAATCGAGGTTTTTGAAATAATTTCAGTAACATAAATTATCTATTTGTTCCAATTAGTAGATCTCAAGTCTTTTTAACACTAGAACAGCGGTTTTCTTAAACTTTCCATCGACACAGCCCCCCTTTATGTATCAGCTTGACATCACGGACCCCAGAGATTTTGAACATCCTTTCCTGACTTCCAGCATATAGCTGAGTTACTTAAAGGCTCCTCAATAATTCTAAAACTGCCTCTACTACTAATCTTTACACATGTGTTTCTATTTTTTTTAAAAATGTTATATTGTAGTAATGACTATATGTTGTTGCAAACGATTCAAGAACTGAATATTCTTGATCCAAATACATATTCTATTACTTTTTTATTGGGGGGTAATTAAGTGATCTAGTGTAGGATGGTGCTTGGTAGATGCAGAGCACCATCTAGTGACGAAAAGTTGCGTAGCGAGTTTTTTATGTTGTAACTAATTGTTGATTCAGCTGTATCAAAGCAACGTGGGCATCTAGTTTAGCTGTGGATTAGCTAAGTAAATAGGCCCCTTCCCAAAAAAATATGTAAATAAAAAGTATCTTTTGAACATGCTTTTTGAAAAATAGAGAGCGCTTTATTTTTTGTAAGTTTTTTTTAATTATTTAACTGACCACTTTCATAACACTTTTCTAAATGTAATGTTTAAGATATGAAGAGCAAGAAGAAAGAAAAAAAATTAAAACCTTTATTTCAAAACATTTAGTTTGTTTAAAAATCTAAAGAATTTATTTTTGTTAAATCATGTTTGAAAATTTTTTTAATTTTATTCAACTTTATTTTTTTAACTTGAATAAAATAAACTGTAACACAAGTGGTGAACATATTTTATTTTGGAATATATTAGCATTATATGTGGACCTATTATTTAATGCAGTATGTAAAAAAATTATCCATGTTTTTATTCAAAAGAATGTACCTTAAAAGTCAGATTTTTAAAAATATTTGGGTATTATATAATCTTGATAAACAAATCCTGAGGGTGCTGTCTCTTGCTTCAGGACCACAGACTTTTTTTAGATGCTTCTGTCAAAGTTTGATACAGCATTTTTTTTCTCCCACTTGGGTGTGACAGAGAGAGCTTTGAAATTTGTTTCAGTCATTTATCACACCATAATTTTGAAAGACAAATGATGCAGTCACTGCTATCACTCGATCAGAAATTCCATAATTGTCAGTGATGTTTTTAGTTGATTTCCATTTGTTACAGATTTCTTTTAACAGTTTTGGAACCATACTGGGGGTTTTAATTGTACATTAACTGATACATCAAAGCATCCATGTAATTGATTTGTTCAGTGTCTGTATGCTCTCGTTTGTAAGTTTGCAGAGTTTCATTTGCAGTAATTAGATGATTCTGGGGCTGTTTGCTCCTTTTTTTTCTCCTTTCAAATCTCTTTGATAATTTACATGTTTCCTTACCTATGATTCTAACTTTTAATCCATACTTTATATAGAATAATATAAATGTAACTCAGTCTAAAGAAATTGTGATAGACTTTTTCACAATAATTATTAGCAATAACAATCCACTCACAAAAAGGATTTATTTGGCTAATGCAGTCCACAATAAGACATTTACAAAATGCTACATAAATAAATAAAAAATTCCCTTTTAAATATATCAGTCTTTTTTATGAATAAAGCTTTGTTTATATATTGCAATAGAGAGAGGACTTTCTTAAATTTTTTAATAATTATCATGGCACTTATTTATTAGCCATATTATCTTGTATTTGGAAATAGATGGAATTACAGCTTTTTCATACAAATGTTTATTTAAAACCACCATTTTGATTACTGTACAAAAGTCTATGTATTTGTTGTTTGTGCATAGTCACATCATAAATCCTTCTTGGAAACAGCACATTAAGACATCTTTGTGATAAAGAAGCTTATTTAAAATACCATTTGAATCGCAAAAACAATAGGAACTGAAAATTCTTTCTAGTAATTATTTTGTGCATTTGGCCTTTTTTTCGATATTCCTGTGTTATCAACACTCGACATGCAAAAAAGCATGTGAAAACAAAATAAAAAGATTTACCAATAATGAATATATCGTGTGATAATCATGCAAAAGAAAAGCAAGGTGTCAGACACCTGAGATGATTATGATATTCTGGCTTTCATTCCCCCATTATGTCCAAAAGAGCATCCTTTTCTGTAAAAAAAGGATAAGAATGAAAAATCCTTTTTATTTATAAAAAGTAAAATTGAATAAAATATTGTTTATTTTGTAAACAAAAATTTTTTTTTGACTTTTGAGCTTTTTGTGTGAACAATAAATACTTTGAATTAAAATGCTCTATTTATTTATTTCTTGCTTCTTGTATCCCAAACATTACATTTGGAACAAAAATATTATGACATTGGTAAGTTAAATAATTATAAAAAGTTGACAAATAAACAGTGAAATTTATCAATTTTTCAAAGCTTTAATTCATGAGTGGAAGATATGTTTATTTAATTTTTTCCCCTTTGTTAGGTAAAAGGTACCTTTTAAAGGGTATAGCAACTGTGAAAAGGCTTCCTTAGTATGTGTGTATATATATATATATCTCAGTATTCTTTTTCATTAATTTGATATGATGTTGATGAA
>BMAV01010266.1:397863-441975 GCA_019973955.1 Trichonephila inaurata madagascariensis
TGCTCAGAGCCCTCCGATTGGAGTGGTATGGAAGTTAGGTGAAGGGGCGGGAGGTGACAGCTTAGGTGTCATCCTCATCACTTGACCATGGCTCAAAATTAAGACATCCATCACAAATAACTGTTTCATAGAGCAACATAAATTATATTCAAATCTAATCACTTGTGTAATTAATTATATGTTACTACATTGGGCATTCTGAATCAGGGCCGGCTCTAGCAGTTTTGCCGCCCCAGACAAAAATGGAAAATGCCGCCCCTCTCCCTCTCTCTCCAAATCGCAAAAAAAAAAAAATTATAATTAATAAGGATAAATTGTTCACATAAATACACAAGTATGAAACTTGATTAATTCCAGAGAACAAAAAGACAGAGAGAGAGCATAACAATATGTATATATATAATTATTATTATTTTTAAGTCTTAAAAAATTCAAAATAAAATTCGAAATAAAGGATATAATTATTTGCTATTATTTCAAATGAGTAAAATGTAAGAGAAGGAATCGTCCATTTCAGCAGGCCAATTTCTTCGAAAAATAGTCTACTGATGGTTGGGATTACAAGCGTTTGTTTTAACTTACAGTAACTACACTCAAGACTAAAATAAAACATCTCATGTGGCTCTCTATCAACCAAAAACTAGCTATCCCTGTCCCCTTTTGGATAGCTGACACTGGACATCGTATTGGTGAAAAGAATATTCGTTGTGACCCCATTCCGGGATGGGGAGAAAGTTACTGGTGAAAGATATGTAAACATATCGAATTTCATGATTTAACATATACTCCCACCTCGAACCCTTTAAGTTTTAACATAAAAGAAAACTTACATTAAACATACAAAATAAGGAAATAAAATACGTTAAATGAAATACCAAATTCACACCCAATAATATTTCGGAAAATATATAAATTTTTTTGTAACAAAAAAATATTTTTTAAATTTGATCCAAATGCCGCCCCGGACAGGAGTCCGGTTTGTCCGGCCCTAGAGCCGCCCCTGTCTGAATATTATTTGGTGAGTTAACAGTCACAAAATGTTAAGTACATTCTGAAAAACATAACTTAATTCTTTGAGAATTCCCAAAGTATTTTTAAAAGGAAAGGTTTTATTGACATAATGTTTTGATGCTTTTACAATTGCAGAAATTATCTGTAAATTTCTTTTAAAAATTCTCATTAGCAACCAATTGCTTTAATTGATTTGAAATTTGAATCACTATTCCAGGAGTGAGATCATTAAATATTTTATATTTCTAATTTAACTAGATGTTATGTAATCTAATTAAAAAACTAATGTATTATTTCAAAATCTGTGGTCCTAAAATTCACAATTGTTTTGTTAATTTTTTTTGCATGCTGTCGTTTTCTGTTTGTTTTCTATTTTTAGTTAATACTGTACTTAAGCATATATAAAAGCATGTAACAGGGCTCAAAGTCTATGTAACTGCATATTATAAGTTTCTTATATGTGCTAAATATTAATGTAAAGGGATTCTAGGTTTATGATGTTATTTAGATCATTTGCAAGCTTTTTAAAGTTTTTGAGAAATGCGTACAACCGGAGTTATCATTTTATAAATCTTTGAATGAAACATATAGAAGTATTATTACAATACTTTTTTACCAGGCAATGGAGAATGTATTAAATAAAATAGGGTACACACACACACACATAAAAGTCTCAAAAATGTTGTCCGTTGCCCGTTGTTTTGGCATAAACTCATTTAATCATATGTGTACTCTGAGTCATGTTAAGTAAGCATTCTTTTTCAGGACACTCTTAAAAGTAATAAAATAAACTAATAGAAAAAATTTATAAAATATGTATTCCAAAAAATGTTTCATAGATTATCTAATGGATATTAAAATGATTTTTTGTTGTAGATTTCTCTCACACTATATATGTGGCATTACAAATATGCAACTGAATTAATATTGCATTTATTGTATTTCTATATTTATTTATAATGCAATACACTTTCAAAAAAAAAATTAGTTTTTTATATTATAAGCTGTTGGTTTTAAAAGATTTTCATTTTTGTTTCGAGTTAACATAGTGGCTGCAGTAGCTGAGTGGTTATGTTCAGGAACTGAAAGCTGGCATTGCCAAGTCATGAGTTCAAATCCTAATGCCTCACTATGTGAAGGGGTGTTGCACACTCTTAATCTGTGGAGGCTCAAAGTCCTCACATTGGTGTAGTATGGAAGCTTGAAGAGTGGAGTGCCAGCTGTTGTCCTTATCACTTAACCAAGTTTCATAAAGTACGAGGTCCATTGCCAATGGCTCTCATGTAGTTTCAAAAGTGCAGAATTTATGAAAAAAAATGTTGTAGCTTTCAAGATTTTATCATTTTAGGGATTATTGTTTATTTTTTCGCTTTGAGGTTCTATTCAAAAGCAAAAGTTTTTTAAATTAAGCAATTTTTATCGTAAAATATAATATTAAAGTTTTTTTTTTTTGCTTCTGATTGTAAAAGTTTTCTTATTGTTATTATTTTATTCTATAACTTCATGTTTCAATTCTTTTTTCTGATTTGAATAATTTTTAAATTTTTATAAAATTTTAATTCATGATTGCTATAATTATGAAACATTCATATATATATATATATTATTTTGAGACAAAAGGTGTGAAATAACTTGTTTGCTTAAAGTATTATTTTTAATTGCAAAATAAATCTGAAAAATGTTTTTTAAAAGTCGTAGCAATTGAGAAAAAAAAATAAATAAATAAAATTCAAATATCAAATTGAAAGCGCACACAGTGTATATAAATTATGTTGAGATTCTTCAAATATTTAGTTTTTAAGATCATTTGTGATGTTTCAAATCAAGTTTTGTCAGAAAATATGAGCAAATAGTGTGCAGTTCTAATTCCAAAATATCAATGCATTTGATGTCCTTAAATTGTTTTTGGTGTGTTCAATTTGAACTTATTTTGCAAGATAGCCTTCTCTGTCTGCTTGGATCAGAAGCTGGTTAGTCTTACTGCATACATTTTTACTTTAATATTTTAGCAAGATTTTTTTTAATAGCCTTTTTTTATAATCCCACTCTCAGTTAAAAATATATTTTTGTACTTTCCTTTACAATTTTCGCCCTCTTCAAATATTCAGATGAACTCTGCTAATCTCTTCACTTAAATTTATGTTAATTTTATAACTGAACCAATGATTCTAAACCAGTTATTTAGGACTTGCAATTTTTTTTATCAGAAAGTTGATTTGGAATTGAGGTCAAAAGAAAAACTTCATTATAAGGTTTGAAAATCTTTCTATCAAAAGCAATCTATATTGGATAAACGAAGTTATTTATAACACTCAACAAAGATCTCCCCCCCCCCTTAAGACCCTTATCAATGTTTTAAGAAAGGTCAATTATATTTTCTATTTACATTGCATTTTTATAATAGCTGCTTTCCTTTTGCTTCAATATTAAGTTCAGATATCTCTTTTAAAATATTTTATGTTCAGGAATTTATTTTTCTCCAAAAGCTTAGTGGTTTTCTCCAGCTTTGATAATTTCAAGTGAATATTTTCTCTGCAATTTAACAATCATGGTTGTTAGACTTATCCTGAAAGTTTATAGTTCTTAATTGAAAAATTAATAAAATGATAACTTTTACTGAAGTTGTGTCTCTTATTTAATCCTTTTTTTTACTCCTTGAAAATCTTCATGTCTATAATATTTTCTTTTTCCAATTTATGTTAATAAAGTCATGTAATTTGTTTTTAGTTAATCAGCTTAAATTAATTACAATATTAGTGCTAATTAATTTTACAGACATTACCCATCTACTGAAAAAAAAATTTAATTTTTACTCCAATGGGAAAAATTTACATAAAAATGTTCAAAGGGAGATAAACTAGTTATATGATTTAGCACACATCCATAAACATTGAAATTGGATAGTATTATATTTGAAATCAGTTTGTGTTGTGACAGCAATAAAAAAATACAGAAATTGGAATACAGCTGAATATTTAAAAAACATTTTTTTTGCACACACACATATTTATATATATACTGACGGAAAGTAAAACCCTTATATCCAGAGGTGGATTAAGGTAGTTGGAGGCCCCTGGCAGTAAAAGGTTCGAGGCCTTTGGCCTAAGAGTCGAAAAACTAGAATAGTGAAAGGATTCACTGACCTTAAAAACTCAAAATAAAATATATTGCTATTAATAAAACTCAACTTCAGAAAAATCCCAACTGTATTTTAAAAAATTAAAAACCTTACTAAAGAGCTTACAATTTTGCAATATAATTTTACTTCTTGATTTCTTTTTGGCAAATTCATTAATTATTTTGCCGTATCGATTTTGTCCAAAACATCTTGTTCTCTATATAATATGGCCATATTGTTAAATTTGTTTTCTCTCTCAAGTACTTAAATAATTTTTAACACTCTTTAAAACTGAAAAAAAATTTCTCACCTGATGCCTTCGATATCACAGTACAGTTAAATATATTTTCAAAAATGTCTCTACATTAGGAAAAGTATCTTTGCACCTAGCATTATGGTCTGGCATGAACAATTTCTTTGATTGCAGGAGCACTCTCGAGTTTAATTCACACACCCTGACTGCAAATTTGTAAATCAGTCTGGTGATTAAAACTGTTCTGCACTGCCATTTATAAACATCTCATCAAGGGGTGTTTTCCAACTGGATAACATTCACTCTCAGATGCTGTTGTAACCCAACATGCTCTATTGAATATCTATGTATTACCTTGGTCTGCTAGATCACCAAATCTTTTTCTAATCGAGCATAAATAGAACATCATTAGAAGGCAACAACAGCATCATCCACAACCAGAATTAAACAATCTTATATTGACCGACCTAGAGCAACAGGCATGCAATTCTATCCCACAAACTGATATCCGGTACTTATATGCCCCATTTTATGCACGTTTGCATGCTTGCATTTAAAATTCTGCCGGTTACACCGGATTTTACTGGTTCTTTTTGCTCTTACATTAACCTGTGATCTTGAAACTTAAATCAGTTAAATTTGTTTTCTTGACTATTGTATTGCCGAAGTTTCATTAGTCTACAATAATTTTTTCTTGATGTTGAAATTTTTTCCCCGTCAGTGTAAGATGTATTCAAGATTAACTAAGCATGGCTGTGAACTAAAAGCAAACCTGTTTGAGTTGAATAGTATTCATTCGTTCGAAATAAAATTTGTGCAACAGAACACTTTGGAAAATTTTGTACAAATAGCAAAAATTCAGATTTACAGATGAGAAAAATTGCTAGGAGTACTACACTACTCAAGTCAGCTGAAATCATCAGGGTTGCAATATTAGTTGAAAATATTTTTGTTGCACATGGAATTTATAACCGGAATATATCAAGCTTGGGGCCCCTGGTGGCCGCCAGCCACTTAATCCTCCTCTACTTGTACCAAGAAAGATTGATGCCAGATAGACTAATTTCAAGAGGCACGTTTGCTCATCTAGAAGATGGTGTTCATTCAAATTTAACTCTAGATGAATAAGAATAGCATTAGAAGTGCCACTATAAATGTGCAAATGACGTTAATATTAACTATACAATATAAACTTCATGAGCATTATTTGTCTTCTAGATTAGGTGTGTTGTGAGCTGAGTTTCAGTCAAGAATGTCTTAGAAGAAATGAAGAAAGTAGTACCAGCTGCTTACAGAATTTGAATGAAGCCATATTATAGGGAAGCAAAAAGATGGAATTATTTCTCTATAATACTGTAGAAAAACTTTGCTGTGATATATCTACCGTGTATGGTTGTTGGCACCTGTGGTAACGGGAAGGTAATCTATGAAAAACACCAGGATCCAGCTTTACAGACCATCACCAATGGAAAAGACTCATATACACAATAAGGCCGTAGAGCATCATACTGAATCTGTTGTAAAAGTTAGAGCCTCTGTTGGCATCAAAGTGACAGCGAATTGTTACAAATGGATTGCTTGAATGACAGCTCCGGTCAAGACACCCAAGAGTATTCGTACCACTACTCTGAATCGTTGCCGTCTGTAAATTCAGTGGTGTCAAGCTAGGGCTCATTGGATGCTGAGTGACGATCTGTTGTGTTCTCAGAATGAGAGCCGTTTCTGTATTGTTGCCACTGATGGCCATGCATTTGGTAGAAAGAGACCAGGTGTGTGCTTAGAACTAAGCTGTGCCATAGATATTTGGACCTTTTTAAGGAATTATGGTCTAGGGAGCGATTTCTTATGACAGGAGCATTCTTGTCATTATTCTAAGCACCTTGGCTGCAAAGGTATACTTCGGACTGGGGATTGAATTGGTTGTTTTGCCATTCATAAGCAGTATTCAAGGGGGGGGGGGTCCCAACAGGATAATGCTTGTCCTCATACTGATTCTATCTAACGTGCTCTACACACTGTTTTGATATGCTGCTTTGGCCTTTCTCCCTTCAAGTATTCAGGGTGATTCAAGTATTCAGGGTGATTCTAAAATTATGGCACAAACTTTGAGGAGTGGTAGAGCTCACTAAAATAAACAGTTTTTGTTTAGGAATATATGGGCGGAAGTGATGAGTTGAGGCACAAACAGAAAAAATAACATATTAATGGAAACATAAAACTTTCATCAGCAGCGTATTAAATAAGTCATTCCTTACAGAAAATGTTAAAGCAATATTAAAAATTGTATCCACGAACAGTAAAACTCTCCAAACGGTTGGTTGACTGACTTGTAGGTGACATGCTATAGCCCTTGTACTTGTGCAGGGTGTTTCTTTCACATTGTCCAAGATGACTTCTTCCAGATATGATAGTCGTACACACAGTCCTCTATTTACGCCTTCCATCAATCAATACGGGCTGTAAATGAACCATTTCCACACAGCTGTCGATGTAATCACTGAAACATTTTGTGGTTTGGCATGCGTCTATTTGGAACGCATTCCTGATACAGCTGTAGTGCTGCTCTGCCATTACCATTAGCAGTGCTATACATGAGATGTATATCTGTCTTTTCACTATCAATAAAGTCGCCCATAATGATCAAAACCCCAAGTGCAAATGCTGATTTTGGTGGTGCAGCGTATCTCTAGCACACCGCTTTGCTGCCTACAGCTATCGCCAATATTGTCAGCCAATCACGCCATAAAGGTCGCCAAGCATGCATGACGGTTTGTGGATGCAATTTCTAAAACTGTTTTAACATTTTCTTTATGGGTTCACTCGTTAAGTATACTGCTAATGAACATTTTATGTTTCCATTTATGTGTTGTTTTTTCTGTTTGTGCTTCACACAACAACGTGGCACTTCGCCCATATATTCCTGTACAAAAATTGTTTGTATAGGAAAGTCCCATGATTTTAGAATCAACCTGTATATAGGACATAATTGGACAACAAATGCAGTGTCATCTACAATTAGTGATAATTATTTACTAATCAAATACAACAGGCATGAAACTCCATACCACAAAATGACATACTGCATTTGTACGTCAGAGTATTCATGTTTTCAGGCTTGCATTTAAAATCTTGGTGATTACAACGATTATTAATGTGCCACCATTTCATATTTAAAATGGCTTTTCTTGTACATACTTCAACCTGTGATCTTCATGCTTTAATCAACTATGTTACCTAGAGAAATGATTTACCTAAATTTCGTTCTTCTGAACTAATTTTTCTTGGTATTTGGATTTTATCTTCTGTGTGGGTTTACCTAAATAATGATTTTTGTTACCATGACAATTTATTGAAGAAGTTTGTAGATTCTCTTTTTTAACAAGAAAATATAATATCTTAAACTAATTTTCAAGGATTTTTTGCTTAATTTCAGGTCATTTACAAAGGAAATCCACAAGCTTATAAAGAGAGTGTAGCTTTTGTTCTTTATGATGATGGAGTGCGAATGGGCTCATGGGGCTTATTGTTACATTGTTTATCAGGTATTTATAAGAAATTTTGCAATTTTTTTCAACTTAATGCTTAAAAAGTAGTTTTAACTGTGGACTTAAGTATATAAAATAATTTGGGAACGTTAATATCATCGATATAATAGAATGCACGAGTATTTATCGTAATTGTCGATTAGTCTAAGTATCAAATTGCAGCTCTTCATCAGCCATGGTTAGAGCATACCAATGAAATCCACTCTGATGTGGTAATTTTATCTTTAATCAAAACTTGTAGTAATACTTAAGACGCATATTTAGATCCATCTTTATTCAGACACCTCTAAAGCCTTTTATTTAATCAAATATAATTTGAATTTTTTTGTTTATTTATTATTGATATATTTCATCCATCAAATTTATTCACTTATTTTTGAATTCAGGATCTTTTATTGGTGTCAGAGAATTGTACTTTTAGAAGGTGTTTCATTCTTCATGGTCATTCTTCATGATTTTGTTGGGATATTTTTATGTTGTTTGATGGTTCAAACTTGAAGCAATTTATCTATCATAATCAACTAATCAATTTAACTGTTCCAAAATTGGCCACTAATGCATTAACTGTAAATTCATCAATTTGATTCTGCTTATTTACAGGGTTAGCGAAATTAAACTTCCTCTACTCAGAGAGCCCTGGAGGCCGTTTTGCTAGTCCAAAGAGAAAAGTATTTGGGCAACAGACATTTCATATGATGCGCTCGAGGTTTCTGAAATAAAAAAAAATAGTTTAAAAAATAGCCACTAGACAGTACTACGAGATACGTGTGAAGAACGGACAAACAGATCAAGAAACAGTGAAAGTCTTAATGAGTGGTCTTACACAAAAAGAATGCAATAAGGACAATACACAATTACAGTGTTGCACTTGCAAATTATTACAGATAATTCACTTTTCTTTATGACATACTATACTTAGCATGCAAATCAGTTCTTTAAAACATGTTTAATATGTGAACCATCTTGTTCGACAGTGCACTCTATTCTTAAAATCAAGCTTCCTATCGCTGAACGGAGAGAGTCAACATGGATGTTGTTAATATGGCGGCGAATACTGTTCAAATCCAACATAGTTGTCAAACGCTCCCGGTAAACGTTATCTTTCAAAAAGCCCAATAACCAGAAGTTGCAAAGTGCGAGATCAGGTGATCGTGGAGACCAAGCTGTTAGGAAAAATCATGTGATCACATGTGTCTCTGTAAATGTCTGCCTTAACTAAGTTGTTGGACTAAGCTCGTGATGTGGGGTGAGGCTTCATCGCGCGCGTGTATGAATATCGTTTTTTGTAGGCAGTCTCATTGCTGCAGGGTAAGAATTACGTAGGTCTGTAACATCCCATGACATTGTTCCCCGTTAACAGAACAGGTGGCAAGTCTTTAAGGGGTCACTCGTTCAAAAGAATATTGTCAGAGAATAAATGAAGCAGTGAATCTGCACCACATACGGTCACTTTCGTATCATGCAAAGCTTTGGCATGTACCGCGTGGGGGTTCTCTATCGCCCAGATGCGACAATTATGGCTATTCACTTGTATATTAAGATGGGAGTGGGCTTTGTCCATCCACAGTATGTTTTATGGCTATGAATCATCGACCGCTATTTTCTTGTGAGAAATTCTAGTGCAAAGGTGTTGCGAGTGTCTAGGGCATGCGGTTTCAATTGCTGAACCGCTTGAATATTATGCAGGTAGAAATTCAAAATTTTATGCATGATATGTCGAACAGTAGAGTAGGGTATGTCAAGGATACGTGAAGTTGACGGTATGTTAACAGTTCCGTGAAGTGATTCACTGCTTGCTTCTACGACCGCTGTAGCAATATCCTCTACGACGACGGTGTTGACTCTTTTACGTCCTCCAGGAAGAATGCCTAGATGTCCTGTTTTCTCAATTTTTATCATCATGTCTTTAAGAGCACGCTCCAACATCGGTCCACGTCGTTGTTTTTTGAGACGGCGAGACTCTGATAGCTGCCACTGTATTCTCACTGTTGTAGTAGTACAGCTTCACAGGAAGTGCTCTCAGGCAACGTCGACATTCTGCAATGCTTATCTGATAGTAGCAAGAATAGCATCTTCCTTTTATTGTGCATGATATTTGCATATTTTGCTGGAATTTGCTGACCCACAGTGGCTATCTATTGGCAATTTTGTAAACTATTTTTTTTCTTCAGAAACCTTGAGCGAATAATCTGAAGTGATTGCTGTCTAAATATTTTTTTCTTAGGACCAGTAGAAACGGCCTCTAAGGCTTTCTTAGTAGCGGAAGTTTAATTTCGTGTAATTTATATACAGTGGTGGCCAAAATTGTGGACACTTTTTTAAATTGCTGTTTTTTTAAGTTTGTATGCTTATAGAAAATTTTACATGGCACAAAATGCTAAGTATTTTATATCATTTTAAAGAGAATTTAATGATGATTAATACAAGAACGAAAATTTAAATATTTAAAACACACAAAAAGTTATGCTGCAATAACTGTTGATATACATAAGATACTGATGATAGCAATGAGTTATCAGAGCTTAGTGAGGTTGCATTTATTCTTTATTACAGCTTCACATCGATGCTTCATTGACCTGAAAATAGTTTTATGCTCTTTCTTCGTTATTACATGGTGCTAGGAAACAATTATATCATCAATTAGTTCCTTTTTATTTCATGGGTACGTCATTCGGACAAGAGTTTTCAAACGGTGCCACAAGGTTTCGATACGATTGAGGTCAGGACTGTTTCCTGACCAGGATAACAATGATATTTAGTCAAAAAGCAATGACATGAAATAAAAGAGTAGATTAAATAAATGTGTGACAATAAAGTGGTATTTCCTTTGTTAAAATTACATAACAGGTGGGTAGCTCAGTGACTACATCTGGAGACAAAGTTTTGTTTAAGATGCCAGGAGACAAATTTAATAATATAAAAAAAAGGCAGGAAAAGGCCGAAAAAGGTGCACCATATTTGTTGATGACAGAAGGACAAAAATACTATGTTTCAGAGGTAAAAGAATTTCATGGACATCCATCAGAAATGATCTGAGTGATGCTGATGTTTCTGTCAGTTCAAAAACATTTAGGAATAGATTTGCAGATGTAAGACTAAAAGGTAGAATTCCACGAAAAAAGCCGTATCTTAATTTACAGCAGCATTAAAAGGGACTACAGTGGGCAACGGAACACAGTAATTGGACAAATGATTATTGGTCCCAAGTTATATAGAGAAACAAAATTAAAATATCCTTATTCAGTAGTGATAGCCTAAAATATGTAAGAAGTAGTTTAGGATATAATAGCTGCATTCTGACTGCATCCAGGCAACTGTGAAGTACCCACATAGTTTTATCATTTAGTCATGCATATCTGTAGATGGTATTGGTCACCTTCATATCATCTATAAGACACTGAATGTCATAAAATACATTGACACCATTCTAGAAACCAAGCTTCTGCCTTCCATCAGGGATATATTTCCCAACAATGCTTCATTTATTTTTCAGCAAGATTCTGCTCTTGGCCACATATTAAAGTAATTGAAAGACTGGTACCCTTCTAAGATCATTAAGTTGTTGTCCTGGCCAGGAAACGGTCCTGACCTCAATCCTATCGAAAACTTGTGGCAGCATTTGAAAACTCTTGTCTGAATGAAGTACCCATGAAATAAAAAGGTACTAGTTGAGGATATAATTGTTTCCTGGCATCATGTAATAACAAAGGAAGAGCTTAAAACTATTTTCAGCTCAATGAAACATCATTGTGAAGCTGTAATAAAGAATATAAATGCAATCTCACTAAGTTCTGATAACTCACTGCTATCATCAGTATCTAATGTATATTGACAGTTATTCTAGCATAACTTTTTGTGCTTTGTAAATACTTAAATTTTCGTTTTTGTATTGAATTCAGAATTAAATTTTCTTTAAAAAGATGTAAAATACTTAGCATTTTGTGCAACGTAAAATTTTCTATAAGCATACAAAAAACAACAACAATTTAAAAA
This sequence comes from Trichonephila inaurata madagascariensis, assembly GCA_019973955.1. NCBI lineage: Eukaryota > Metazoa > Arthropoda > Arachnida > Araneae > Nephilidae > Trichonephila > Trichonephila inaurata. The sequence continues at coordinate 409,784 of BMAV01010266.1, forward strand.
AGTGTCCACAATTTTGGCCACCACTGTAAATATGTATTTTGTCATTATGAATTAATTTCATCCTAAAAGCATCACAGTGGCATGTATGCAAATGTGCATTAAATAAGTGGATAAATGAATTAAATCTGTAATGTGCTTGTTGTTGCTTGAGTTTTTATCAACATCATTGAAAAAAATTAAAAAATGAATTCTTGTATAACCACTCAAAGTAATGCTTATGTTAAGCTCCTAAATTTTAGGCAAAATGCAAATAAAAATCTCAAAGTTAATACCTATTTATTTGTTTATTTTCCTGTTTTTACTACAGATTTAAAAAAAATTGTATGAATTTTTTTTAATCTACGTATTTTCATGATTTATTTGTGAACTAAATGCCTAATAAGTAAATGGAAATTTTTCTGTTATTACTTAGTCGGAATTGAGCTGAGGATATTATTAATCTAGTTGCAAATATATTTTTTTGGATAATTTTGACAGTGTAATTTTTCATAAGTTGTTTAAATTTTAGAAAAATGCATTTAAAGGTTTGAATTTCATAAACTTTGGGTTGATATAATTTAATATATTTCAAGCAACAAGTTTTTATTGTTTTAAAAAATACTGAATTATCCTCCTCCTCCTGAATCCCCTCTTATATCCTTTATGATATAGGTTTCATTTAAATAGTATTAATTCGCTATCATTTTAGTTTTTAAATCTCGTGTGATCATTACTTTTGAGTTGATTATTCAATATGTTTGTTACCTGTTATGTATTTTCTAATAAATTCTTTATTTAATATCAACTAGGGAAAGTGTTGATTATATTTTATATACTGTGAATAATAGCAATTAAATTAAGATAGCCAATAGTTTATGAATTACTCCAAATATATTTTGTGTATTTTTCTCCTTTGCTATCTTATTTAGTTAATTATTTTTTTAAATTTATCTGTTTTACTAAGTTTTAAAAATATTTGCTCTATAATGTCGATTTTATAACCGATTAATCCCTATTTCTTTTTTTTTTTTCTTTCAGCTGCTATATATGCTGCTTTTTTACAAGAGAAGTTAATTATCAAATATGGAAAAAGTAGAACATATTTATTTGGAATGATTTGTTTTACTTTTAGTTTGTTAGGAACTGTTATGAGCAGTAACATAATTCTTGTTAATACATTTTCTGCCATCTCTGGATTGGGATCAGCTGCTATCACTACAGTGCCATATTCCTTAATCACTGAATATTACAGTAAAAAAGAGGTATATTTGCAGTGAATGTTTTGTATATGTATATGTAGGAGGCTAGTTATATTGGTATTTTAAGAATTATTCTGCTGTTTATTCCGAAACTAATAAGTATCATCATTTTTATAAAGTATGCTGTTTTATTATAATTTGTATCAGATTCAACTTGATGGAATAAAAACTCATTTATATCAAATATCTTCAATACCCTGACAGTTTTAAAAGAGGCTGCTAGTTAGGATTTATATTATTTCTATAAGTATTTTTTTGCTATTATCATGTGTATCTTGTTCAAAATGCTACTGTTGACTTCTGCTGTGTTTTGGCGGTCTCAAATTAAACAAAAACTTGTGTGTGTGAAATAAATGTTTAAATTAACAATAACAATGTTTAAAGTAACAAAACATTTTGCATGCTAATTTTTAAGATTCTCTTAAAATATTTTTTTTTTTTTTTACTTATAATAAGAAGTCTATTTCTGCTTATGTGTGATATTTCTTTCTTGTGCATTGTTGATTCTAAACTGTAGAGTAGTTAGTATACTGAAACTATTATACTAAAATATTTGATTATAGTAGCTATTAGTGTAAGCTATTAACATTGGCATAGTTAATCCTGAATGGGCCCTGTATCAAAATTCCTTGTTGGGCCTTACAATTTTTTATTTACACATATAGGGCTCCTCTAGCTTGGGGCCCCCATATCACTGATTCGGTGGTAGCTATGCCCCTTTGGCTATTAGTAGCTACTTTAAAGTTATTAGCAGCAATGAGTTAAGGAGTTATAGTGGCTATATTTCAACTTATACAACTGGACAGTACATGTGTTGTACCAAAATATTTCCCCCCTCCCCTCTTTTATTTCGGTTATAGTACAACTGCTGTTTTAAACTATTCAAAGGCAATTCATTCCCCTTTTTTCCTGGAGAATTTTCCTGGCCCTTTTTTTTATGACTTTGCTGCCATTGTTTGTAGTTGAATGGGGATATTTTTTGCTTATGTTATCAGGTTCTGAGCGCATTCCTTATCATTGGTGATGTTTTAGGAACAACTGGTCTCAATTTTGAAAATGAGTACTCCATACAGTAGTTTTATGCTGTGTATAATACATATATTTTTCCTTTTTCATGTTTTTTTCTTCGATTGTTTTAGAATACCTCAGCAAGTGTGCAAATAGAGATTGAGAATTTGATGAAGGATTTAGATGAAGAAAATTTTCATGATTGAGGTTTGGAATGTCGAGAAAAATTAGATAATAGCATTTTGGTAGATAATAATGTAGTTGATTTCAATGTATCGGCAAACTTTGACAAGAGAGTATGAAGCTTATTTTTATCAAAAGAGATAGAAGTGTCAGAAGGGATAAATGTATTGCCATTTTTAGGAAAAGTTAGGTTAAAGGGTGGTATCAGCAATTATAAAAATGTGTTTTTTTCTATCTGCTGTTCACAGATGAAACTTTATCAGTTTTGGTTGAGGAAACAAATAGGTATGTTTCTTGAATATACTTTATCTCCACGAAGAAACATCTGATAAAAGAAACCATGCACCTTCATGGAAATCAACAGATAATAAGGAAATTTTAAAATTTCTTCGTTTTGCTTTACTAATGGGATACATTGAAAAATACAGCTTACAGAATTTTTGGACAACTAATGATCTGATAGAAACTCCAGTTTTCCGAGAAGTTATGCATTTTGATTGTTTCTCAATGATTTTAAAATTTTTAAACATCTCTGATAATAATTTAAAAGAATGCAGAAATTCTCTGACTTACGACAGACTGGAAAAGATGAAGAAAATTTTTCATAGAACATTTACAGTGTATGGTCCCCTCAAGAATGTAGTTTTTGATGAAGTTATTATTGAATTTGATGGAAGAGAATTAATTAAGCAATATATTCCAAAACAATGGAAACTAAATAGGGATTGAAAATGTATAAAATTACAGAGATACACTAGTTCCCTAACAGGCAAAGTTTTTTCTTTCTACAATGTTTTTAATTGGGAGAGTAAAATGTTTAGTAATAATGTTTTACATATTTTTTTTGTCTTAAAATTTTTCTTTCTCTTATATAGTTCATCAAATAATTTCTGAAACATGGTATATTTGTTATTGCATGTTTTTCATTATTGCAGTTGAATATGTAAGCTACAATAATGATAGTACTAGTAAAGTATGCTATATATAAGCATACATTGAAATTATTACGAGTTTATGATTGAACTGTCATACTATTCAATAAATATTTATATGTTATTTTAAGATACTTCTAGAAAAAATATTTTAGTAGTATGATATATATATATAATTTTCAACTTCTTTTAAATGTTAATTTACTCAATATGCAGCTTGTAGTTATGATAAATTTCTTAATATTTAATATTAAATTACTGTTCTCTGTATTTTAAGGAATATGAAAATGTTGCACAAAATTAAGGAGAGATTTTTAAAAATTCTGAACTTACTTTAAATGTCAAATAATTATTATATAATGCCTTATTTTAATCTTTCCATAATATTTTTCTCATACTTAAGTAATGAATACAGTAAAACCTTATTTCTGAATAAATTATTTTAAGCAACTTGTGGAGACTTAAAGAATTACAAGTAAAACAAAAGTAATGAATAAAGTCCTTTTTATTCATGTATGATTACTATTCCACTGTCATTCATATAAATTCTGCTCTTTAAATTCTTCTACAATGTTGTATATCAAAGTCTAGAAAACATCTATTTAATTTTAAAATTTACTTTAAGAAGTATGCATATCAAAAAATTTACAATGCTCATATAAACAAAATATGCATTTGAAACTTTGCAAATCATTTAATTTAAAATGCAAACCACTAATTTAGAAACAAATATTGTAATAGAAGGGTATCTTTCTTACTTGTGAATGATTACTGAATGAAAATCAGCAACTCTTATTCCCCCCTCCCCCTTTGTCATGTGAAAACCTTTACAATACTACATGTAGTGAAAATTGACTTACAGGATTTCCCAGTGTGGGTGGGAGAAATTTTCTCATCAGTTCCATGAGTGCCAATTGGAAGGGTTATTTTGTCTCAGTTTCGCTGCCAAGTTCTATAAGTGAATTTATTTTTTTACCAGTGAGTTAAAGATCATCAAAAATGCTGTACTCAGACATTAGTCTCCGCATGCATTTATATGTTTAGCATTTTGATTTAAAAAATTAAATGAAAGATAAGATAATAGAATGTTTAAAAAAGTGTGTATTATCAGTATTTAATTTTCGATTTCTATAAATTTGCAATAATATGTGTATAAGGTATCCGAAAAATATGGCTACACTTTCAAAAATAAATTAAAAATAAACAAAAAGAATTTTGCTTACTGTTTTTTATGTTGCATAAAGAATTAAAATATCTGTTAAATAAAATGCAAACAAGATGCTGCAACGTCCACGTTTTGCAACATTCTCGTTTAAAAATAGCTTCACCGCAAAAAAAAAGACCAACTTGTAGCATGGTTTATCTAATTTAAACTGCAACACTTGCACAGCATAAATTTCAGACTACCTTTAAATGAAATCTATCTTCAAAATCCACAATTTATAAGTGGCATGAAAGCTTTATGATGATAGAGTATTGTCAAAAACAAAATCTGTCCACCTTAGCAGAAGCTATGATTTTTTACTTGTATAATCTTGATTTGTTTTGCAAGACTAATGCTGCATAAATTAAAATGGTGTAATAAAATATTGTAAAAAAAACTAATATTTTCTGTATGGAATATAAAAAACCGTATGTTAATATCTTTTTTTTATTTGTAACTAAAATTTGAAAGTGTAGCCATACTTTTCAGAAACCCAGTATATTTCATTTAATATTTGCAAGGTTTTTTTAAAAAAATTATAAACTTTTTTTTAATGAAATTTGTATGATGGAAACTTTTAGCCTGATATGCTTTTAGTGTTCTGAAAGATAAGCAGGAAACACGCGAGCAATTTTCTTAAATCTTAAAAATATTGCAATTATAATAGTAGGTTTTATTAAGAAAAATATGAAGTCAATAAATTTGGCCAACTTTGTTAAATATAAAAAATGTTCTTAAACTTATTCATTATAACTAGAGACTATGAATAAAACAATTGCAAGTTTTCTGTCTTTCTTACTTGGTCACTTGCTGCTTCTGGGCCATTTTGCAGTTCTTGATTTTGATTACATTCTACTAGGTTTTTAGTAAGTTTCTGAGGGAAATTTTCTTTAGATGAAACTCTCCAATTTGGTATCAGGGGGAAAGGTTCTAATGTTATACTAATCAAAAGTAAAGCATTTTTTAAAAGATATTTTACTTATTTTAAAATATTGTTTGTTGAGGATATAAATTGGAAATTTCTCCTTCAAGATAGCTTCAACTCATGTAAAACAGCTTGGGGTTTTTTTTAACAATTATTTTAAATTATTTAATTGTACCCCTCAAATTGCACTTCAGATTGATTACCAATCATGATCGTGGGAGCCAAGTGACTGTCCTTTTTGTTGAATTCTGGTGCCACTGAAGATTTGTTGAAAAAGTGGCTGATATGTGTTTAATCTATCAAGGCTCAAAATCTTCATGTTGGCATGATATAGAAACTTAGAGATTGGGGTGCCAACTTGGGTGTCATCCTCGTCACTTAACCATAGTTCAAAATTATGAGGTTCGTGGAAAATAGTTCTTGTTTTCTTTCATAGTACTATGTTAATCTCAATCAGGCAATCATAAATTTTTTAAGTAAGAAATCAGCATTGATATACATCAGGGGTGGCCAACCTGTGGCACTGTGGAGTTGTAACAGTGACATGCAAAGACTCAATGAAAAATTTTGAAGATTAACTATTTTTGATTAAAAATTGAATTATTAACCATTTTTTTTAAATTAAAAATTTTGAAATGGTAAATAACCACTTTTAAAAATTTTATTGAAGTGGGGTTGCCTCTGACAAAAATTCTCAAAATTTGGATCAAAATATGTTACTGAATAAATATTTTCTGCTACAAACATAATAAAATAAATATCAATCAAAACTAGCTGATGTGCACCTGTACTAACCTAATTTAAGCATCTACAAGAGCTAATTTTAATATAGATGACTTGTTAAAAAAAAGTTGTAATTCAAAAACCACATTAATATGTACTGTATTATTTTGAATTAAATTATTCAAGTGGCTCATTTTTATTTTATAGCTAACCTAATTGATTGAACTTGTAAATTGTTTATTAACAATGTACTGCATTTGGATGAACTTGTGAAATAAATTGCAATGAAGGGATAACATAAAATGTAATAATTTTTTTTTTATTTCAAAAAGGAAATCGCACTTTTACTAACCTTTTAAAGGAAGTCTAAAATGAAAAATCTTGATAGTTAGCTTATGCTAATTAAATTCCATTTCCGGAAGGCAAACTAGATACTTTATAAAAGATTTGTAAAAGGAAATACAGTATTCACCCTTTAGTACTTTATCAAAGCACCTGATAGAGAGTAAAGTCATAAGAACAAACTTTTATCAGGACCATGGTTGCCCAGCGATAGACCCACAGATATATGAGTGATGGTTTTTTCACTGGAGTTTTGATTTTGCTCAAGACTGTCTTGTGATCTTGTATGAAATGGTTAAATTCAAATGGGTTCAATGTTATTACATGATTTGATATACAATTAAAATACTAGCCTAGATTTCTAATTTTGAAGCATATTAAGTTTATAAATAATTAAAAATACAAGTTAATTTTCTTGTAGGGCCTATTACTGAAATTTCTGCTTCAAATATTTTTCTTTGGTTAAAAAATACCATAATTCCCCTTATTTAATTTTTGATAATAATAACTATAATTTGATGTATGGAAATTCCATTCTTTAGAACATTAATTCAATAATGATGAGAAAATAAAAATATAACTTTTATGCTTAGTTACACTGCTGTTGAAACTGCTGTTATCTTTGTTCATTTTTGAGTTATTATTTTTCTTGACTAGTGTGCTTGTCTACGTATAGTTTTGTATACATTCATTTAAAAAAAGAGTTGTTTTATGTCAAATTAACAAAAATTAACCAGCCTACTTTAAAATTCATTAGATATGCTATAATCAATTGTTTTGAGTTTAGTTTATTGTTAAAATAGTTTATTCAATATTTAGTTCAAAATAAAATAGTTACACTATTCCAGTATTTTTTCTCACTTACTCTAGATATTTAAGGCTGTTTTCACTTAATGTGTTGAAGAATAGGAGGAATTGAGTTTGAAATATTTCTTCAGATATATAAAACAATTGAAACATTAATATATTCTGGCTCTGCTGTACTACAAGAAAGCAACATATTTTATCTGAGTCAATCCATTTTTTCTGGTATAAAATATGTGTTGCAATTTTTCTGTTTTACTGTAATGCTAAATGAGCTGTTCCTTTATGTGTAAAAAGTACTTATTTGTGGAATATTTTGAAATTTTAAAAATGCTATGTTATAAATAATGTACAAATCAGAATGACAAATTTTCATGAAAGTTGAGACATTTTACTGTTTGAAAGTATGCTTCACCTTTAGTTCAGACTCTTGCACATTTGGTGTGGACAGTTTTAAGAAGTTCACCATTTATTTGCTTATAAGTGTAACCATAATTATGCATTGTCCATAAAATGGTACTTATTAGGTAAATGAAAAAAAAAACTGACAGGGGTTGCTACTGTTTGTTTTTATTTGATTTCTTTATTTTTTTTCTCTTAAAAAATGTACATTTGTTTTAAATTCGGTTTAATGAAGACATGTAATCTATCATCAAAAATTATTTTGGTTTTAAAAAGTAATATAACTAAATAACATGCATCACACACTACCTTTGCAGTAGTGTTATCAAAAAGAATTAAGACAGTTATTTATAAAAGAAATAAATAGCACAGCTGAATAGATTTTTTTTCTTCCTTTTTGAAATTTTTAGTAGTTTAAAGCAATGAGGAAAATGATAATATAATCAATTAGACATTGAATGGGAATCTACAAACACCTGTGGTGAATATGAGAAAAAAAGAAATGATTGCTCTCAACTTCTCAAGACAAGAATGAGAAAAAGAATATATATTTTTTACTTAAAAGAACTACTGAAGAAGAATAATGGACAGATGCTTTTTGTTGTAGAGCAGCATTTCATAACTTTTTCACAGAACCAGGTTCACCGAAATTTGCAGAATAGAATAGGAAGGATAAAGCAAAACTTATTAAAACTTTTCTTTTATTGAAAACTAGACAAAACACATTTTCATTGAATTACTATTTTAAAGTTACTTTGTTTTATCTAAAAACCAATTATTTCATTTGTATGAATAGGTATGTTTTAAGTGTCAATATATTTAAAATTATAATTGTAATCTAAAATGCATTATGGATCATTATGCTTGTTTGTAAACTGAATACTTCTATAAAATTAACATTCAATAAAGATAATTTTCCCTTTTTATAATTTGCATATTTTACAGGTTTATTATGACAGTAGCCGACACAGAGGAGTTGGTGAAGATATGGCTGTTTTAGATTCTGCGGTTTATTTGTCACAAATAATTCCATCTCTTTTTCTTGGATACATTGTAGAATATACCAAAACATCAACAACATATATGCTTGTTACTGCTTTCTGTGGAGTTGCAGCATGCTACTTTTCATATTTTGTTACCTTTACCTCATAATCATTTTATTTGTAAAAAAGGAATATTATTTTAAAATTTAAGAATTTTGCATTGCAATTATTTTTTCTCATTTGTAAATCTATGACAAATATCAATAATTTTAGATATCATTTAAAAAGCATAGATGTCATTTTATGACTTATCAGTGTCCATTACATTTCTTAAACATTTAACCATAATAGAAATGATGCCACCGATTGTTCTCGTTCTTTTTTCAGTTTTAACTGAATAATTTTTCAACAAGTTAAGTAAACATGTGCCATTTTTCTTTAATACATTTATAAAAATATACAGTAAAATTGACTTCAGTCAATATATTGCTCAAATGGTGCCTTATTTTAAAAGCCTGATTTCTCTTTTAAGCATTTCTTAGTTATAAATCCTAGAATTGTATGGCATACTCTACTTTTTATCTATTTACCAGAAGTGCACTTATTTTTAATGAAATAGAGTAGCTTTTAATACACTTTTGGAGTTCTTTTTTTATTTATTTTTCTTTGTAAATATTTAATCTAAAATTTTTAATTTCATTCTTTCAATGAGCCAAATCTATCTGTAAGCCATACATTTACTGTTTTAGCTTGAGTTAACAACAACAAAAAGATTTTATATGAAAAATAAACAATGTGTTTTTAAATTGCAAACTTTTAACAAAAATTGATAAAAATGATTTTTACTATACATTGTATTACAGTGATATACTATTTAAATTTTTGTTTTATCATTCTTTATTGTAAATTACTTTTTCATTCTTGGAATTTTTTTTTTTAAAAAAAAAATCCTTTTTTTAAAAAAAATTTTTTTTTTTTTGGTAAATTTTAGTTTGCTTATTATTTTTTTAACTGTAACATTTTCCAGTAAATAAAGATACAACAAATTTGTATTATGGAAAAACTATTTCAAATATCTGAACGTATTTGTGTGTGTTTGTTATACTTCATCGTATGAAAAGTCTTCAGAAAATAAAAACTTTTATAGTTATTTTTTATTTTTTAAAAATTATTTGTCAAAATTCTGAATCTGGTCCTTTGTTTCCAAATGTATATGATATTGCTTTCTAGGTACAATCATATTTTTTTAAGAAACCTATAAAGAAGTAAATGTTTTATAGCATTATAGAAAATATTATGTTTTGTCGCTGTGCTCAGTTTGTAATTTTAAATTTAAAAAAAAAAACTTGCTATTTTATTTTTAGAATACTTGTGTCTAAATGAAAACTTTATATCTTTTTTTTTAAAAAAAAGAAAGAAAAGCGTATGCATTTTTGAAATATTTATGTTATGTTTTATAAAGTTGTATATCATCCATATGTGCAATTAGAGTATTTTAGTGCCATTTGTAGATTGGGATTTGTGGATAAAATGAAATATATTTATCTGGGCATTGATATTTTTTCATCATCTGAGTAGATGAAAAAGAAATATATATTTGTTATGGTTACTGAGCAATTGAGCTTTGTTTTATGAATATTTTTATACTGTGATGTTGTAGATCTTAGTAAGTGTACAGCTATATACCCAAAGTTTATTTTAAAATATCCCATGCTGGATCTTTACACATACCTAGTTGTATAGTATTTTTTACTTGGTTAAAATTCAAAATATTTTATTTGATGTGTATGGTGCTTAAGAATGATTTTTATTTAAAAATATTTTTTTAAGTTGAAAGAATGCTTAACTGTGAGAGTTTGATCATTTTATTTATTTTTTTAACCGTTGCATTTGCCATATAAGTTTTTGTTCAGGTGCAGATTTAGTTTTTAGTGATATAAATATATTTTTTCATCAATACTTAGTAATATATTTTAAGATAGCTAATGTAAATGCATTATGTTAAAAGGATATTTGCACATATATTTGTTACAAGAATTGGCTAATGAATTAAAAATTGATTTTTATCTGTTATTATCTTATTAATGAATTTCATAATAGTTAATTATGAAGGCATTTATTACAAGAAAAATAAGCAACTTATTTAAACATGAAAAAAGGGTATTAGTAAATTCCTTAATCTGTGGGTTTAAGTTATAAATATTTATCATTTTTGTGATAAAATTATTATACTACATACAAATTAGCTATAATTTCAGTTTTTTTAAAATGAAACTTGATCAAGCTATTAATTTGAACCTTTAATAATTATGTATAGTTGTCATAAAGCAAAAATGTAAAAATATTTTTTTTTTCCAGTAGACACTTAAGGTTGGTTATGTTGCAAAAATAAAATTATTAATTATTTGAATAAATTTCTTTCTATCTTGTAAGTTTTATGTATTTGAAAGGATTTATCTTTTAAAAGATAGAAAAATGTCTTGTTATTTTTTGCAATATTTTAAAAGTTTAAAAAATATTTTACTTATTTATATACCATTTAGAATTAGTATCTCATAGTAGTTAAATTTATTGATATTGACAGTTTAATTATATTCTTAATTAGCTTCATTATAAGAGTTTCATCATTAATAATGGGCTATATATGATATTACTTGTGTATTGCTCTGGTTAATAATGTTGCTTGTTTTATATTCTCTGATTAATACTATTTTTATTTCCTTAGTTAAGTTAAAGTTTTGTTTTCAAATGTAGATTTGTATTTGCTAATAAAAATATTTTAGTATTTATTTTGTATTTCTATCTTGGATCTCCTAATTTAATTAACACTATAAATTAATGGCTTGACTTATTAACTACTTATTTGTTATTTCTTGAGAAAAAATTCCGAATTTTGATTTCTAAATAGGCTTGCCAAAAGAAGTATTTATTTGTGAAAAATATTAATTGTTTAGTGGATATGTAAAGTATGATAATTGTGTGTATAGCTAGTCAAAGATCTAAAAGGCTGCAAAAAAAAAAAGAAGGTAGTCTATACAAAAAGGTATATAAATTTTTTGCAAAGAAAATGGGTTACAGAGAAATATTCCCTTTTCATATTCTAGTTTAAAATGAATTTTGCTTTGTAATGTTAGCAATGCCATGTTGTATTAAATGCCCATGCTACAGTGCCTAATGTGTCTCACATAAATTGAAATCTGCATTTTTTTTAAATGCGTAAATATGAACAAATAGATATGTAGTTTTTGTTTTTTAAATGTATAACATGTTTTTTTCTGTTTATATATTCTGGCAATTAGGAACAGTGTTATAAGAGTTGTTGAACTTGTTATGTGTGTAAAATAAGCTGTGTGTGTATGAAAAGAATGAAACAATATATATGTGCTTTTATCATCAATATAGAATGAATTTTAGTTTAATTTTCTATTGAAATGTGTATTTTTCTTTTCAGAAAATTCATTTATCAACTTATTTTATTATGTTATAATTTGAATACTGGTAAATTTTGTTTTAAAATAATATGAATTCATTTGAGAAAGTACAAAACAAACCTGACAAATCAGTACTATACATTTTTTAAAGCTGAGTATTTATAAAACTTTGTAATTTTATGTAAAATTACATGAAGAGAAAACCATGTGCCTCCCATTTTGTATATAGTTTTATATTTCCTTTCACAAATATGTGTATGCCAAATATTGTTGCTATTATCGTGATATATTTAGTTAAATGCATTTAAATCAGGGTTATTTGATCCAGTTTTGACACAAATTGGGTTAAGTGTCTGAGAAACACCATGAAGGTAGCTAGGGAACTTCAAGCAAACATTTCGGATGTTTTTGAAGATTTTGATATGCATGAAGCTGTAAAAATTGTGCTTTGTCAGATAAAATGTTATTTAAAAGTAGAACAAATCTTCACTTTTTGTGATGTTTAAATTATTTTAAGATACGTTTGTTTTTAGGCAAGCTATTATCTGTTTTTAAAAAAATATAGATATATACCAGTTCTGTTTGGTTTGAGTAGCTCTCAATTCCCAGAATTGATGCAAAAGCAATTATCTGCAAATTTTAGTATATGGGTTTTAGCTGTACCGTAATTCCTAGAAAAAAGTGTTGTGATTTAAAGAAAATCTGGTTTAATGGAGTTGTTTATTTTTGTTGTTTTTTATTCATCAAAAATATTTCTTTCAATATTTTTGTAATTCAAATTTGCTATGCTTCTACATATTTTTTTCCTCTTTATTATTCTTTTTGTGTTATTATAGCAGTAGTTAGTATTATTTTTCTTTTCTTTTTTTTAATGAATTTTAAAATCCTGAGATATATTTTTCTTTTTAAGCTTAATCAGTATCTCATTTTGCTCTTTAATTTTGTCAAACAGAGTAAATATATATATTTTAAATGGGTAAGACATCTTGCTCTAATGCAATTAGTTGAGAACTGAACTAAGTTCTAGTTCTAAGTATAGTCTTTTATGTGTCATGAACGTATTTTTTTCACATTTTTATCAGTATTTCTTTCTGTTATGTGGTACAATATTTAATGATATTTATTAATCTTCTATTATATTACATATTATGATGTTGAGTTTAAAATTGTATGAGCTTTAGTTGCAAAATGTTAAAAAAGGAAATTGTTACTGGATGTATATGAGTGTTATAGCTATTTTCATATTCTAGTAGTTTACCCTTCATTTGTTGGTAAAAGTGATTATTATACTATTTATTATTTTGAATAGCTGTATTATGTCTGTAATTAACACCTTTCTAAATTATTTTTTGGCTTTAATATACTACTTAAAATTAATTCAGTGTGAGGGGAATTCCTTTTTTTTTTCTGTATAGGTAGTGTTCATAAAAGTGTTATATTCTGATACTTTTTTAAATATCAGCTGAAAATTACTAGCTGAATTTGTTGCACATTAAATTGATAAATTCATGTGACTTGAATAGCTTTTCATTTTGTGAATTTTTTTAAAAGCACATATTTTGTGCATTTTTTTTTTTTTAATCTAAGAATTTTATGATTCGTGTTGAAGTTTTCTTTAAAACAATGCTTATTAAGTTATTATTTTTAAAAAAATATATTGAAAGTTTGTATTGAAGTGTTTTAAAATAAATGTATTTAAAATTTAAAAAATTTATTAGAGATACACTTGTCTTACTAATGTTCTGTTACTGTTTTTGAAATTTTTTATCCTCTTCTTTGGAAGTAAAAAACTTCAAGCTCCTCTTTAAAAATAATGAAAATAAGAACTTTAAATTATTATATATATATATAAATGAAATTCCTCTTAATTGAAATAATTATTTATATGGAGTTATATATAAAATTGACCAACAAATTGCAGTCAATTTGTAATTTATATGTGCAGCTAATTTAATCTTGCAAACTTCTGTATAGTGATGCTTTTGATCATTATGAAATGGTTTTTAATCATGTTTAAATTTATTAAAATTTCAATTTTGCAAGTTTTGCATTTTGTTGTGTTATAATGTGTGATAATATTTATATTAAATAAATTAAATTATTTCTGGATGTTTGCTTCTTTTTTTAAAATTTTACTCTACTTTGCATTATCTCAAGATTATTGTAGAAAAATATATGAATCCCGTTTTTGTACAATCAGCTCTGTACAGTGATAACACTGTAAATCTGGAGACTTGGCCAACGCCTTATGCTCCGATAGAATTTGGAGTAATTTCTTAAATTAGGTTGCAACATACAGCTAGTGATTGCACTGAACATCTGTAGACTTGGTCATCGCCTAGTACTTCAACAGAAATTGATGAAAATAGAGTATTTAGAATCTACTAGCTGATATTTTAGAATCTATTGGTTGATATTAAAAAATTCTTCTACACTTTGGATGGCTCTATTGTTTTACAATTCGCTATTGATGAATAAGACCATTCACACCGTGGTTGAAGATAAAATTTTTCAAAATTTTATGTTGCGATTTGTATTTGTTACAGGTTAAAATAAAATATTCACTAGTTTCTGGCACTTCACAATCCGAACACAGTGGAGAATCTGTTTAAAAAGAAAATAAATATCATTTAAAGGTAGTTTCTTAGCTCGCAACTTATTGATTAACACTTCTGAATTTCTATTTTTTGCTGCCAGTCTATTCCACTTTTCAAGATGAGAAATATAATTATATTTTTTTATGTCTTCTGCTCTTTTTCCATGCTTCTTTGTTTTTACTTTTATGTTTCTTTAAATATGTATGTAGATCTTCCAATGAATAATATTCCAAGGTTCTGGAGAGGCTTTAGCTAATTTATAAACTTCATTGATCTCTATTCCCTTATTTGCTGGTACCCAAATGAATGTAATGGATTGAACTGTTTGGAGACACTTGTAAAGCTGAACTTAAATTTAAAATTATCGTATTGGATTTTCTATTAATATTTTGGATATTTTTAAAACATAAACTGTCTGTCAGGATAATATAGTTTTCTGCTTCAATAACCCAATTTTGTAATGCAGTCCACATATGGCTATAGCTTCAGCTGTGAAAATTGAAATAATTTCTTTCAGTAAGAAATTCTGTCGAATTTTTTTTCTTGGGGATCAAGATTCCTATTGATGTTTGATTTATATTTTTTGAACCATCTGTTACTATTATGATACTGTTATTAAAATTTGTCTGGATGTAATCAATAAACACATATTTTGCACTATGACATATGTAAGATCTCTGTTTTGAAAAGGCAGTTCATGATTATAGATGTTTATTTTGTGATTTTCGTAGATCGGTGGAGGAGGGATCCACTGAAGAATATCCATTTTAGAGACACTGAGCTCTTGAAGCAGGTTGATAGTCTTTTGTGTGAAAAACACTGATCTCTTTTTCTCTATATCTATAAAAAATATTAATATCCCAAAATAAGCTTGCATTCGGTGACCAGTCTTTCAATGCTAGTTGTTTAGTTATGAATTTTTGGCAAAGGAAATTATGACGATTATTAATACTGCTATTCATAGATTCTGCTTTTAATAAATATATATCGGGGTGTTTCTTGGGAGACATATATATGGGGCTAATGGTAAGGCAGCATTGCAAATCGGTTCTAGTTTCTGTCTGTTGCTACTGCTAGCAAAAAAGTTGACTTCCATAGTCAAAGATAGATCAGATTGTGGCATATTAATAATAGTTAAGAGGACTTGGTACCCCAAAAATGACAGACCTGTCGTTTTTTTAAATTTTTATTTAATCTTATTCTTTTCATTATTATCTTTCGATTGATATATCACTTGTGAAAATCGGAAAGTTAGGAATTGAATAAAACTTCATTTGAAAACAAATTAGGCAATTTCATCTTGTATCTTTTTCTTGAATAGAAATATTATATAAAATGCTAAAATATAATTTTTAAATACATAAAGAAAATAGCTCAAAGGGTACCAAGTCACCTTAAAAGATGATCAGATTTTGTTCCTATTTTAGGAGAAGATAAGGCTTTAATGGCATTTAAATCCTTTCTGTCATGGGTAGTTAATATGATTTTTCCAAGTGATATTGGGGTCGAAGATTATACCCAGGATTTTTTAAGACTCTTCACTTCGGGAATAGGTTTGTTGCATATTTTAAGTAAAGGAGGTATGGTGCTTCTTTTTCTGGAAAAGTTGATTAGACTGCTTTTTTCTGAAGAGGCGGTAAATTTCCATTTTTTACACCAGTCTGAAATATTATTTAAAGATTCTTGCATTTCGCCTATTGTTTTATTCCAATTTGTACCGCTACTATATAAAAATATACCGTCTGCGTAAATTAGTAGATGGCTGTCATGTTTTATTTCAAATATGTCTGCCATATAAATCATTAAGAGGAAAGGGCTTAAAATAGATCCCTGAGATACGCCATAATTATTTTTGGTGATTTTCGAAAAGTTGTTCCTCCATTTAATTTGTATTGTTCTCTGATGTAAGAAGTTTTGGATCCATCGCAACAATCTACCAGAGTATCCGGCTTTTTTCAATTTAGAAACTAAGCCACTTGGCCACACTGAGTCATATGCTGCTTTAATATCTAATGCTACCAAAAGAAAATATTCCTTGCGTTCTCTAGCAAGTATAATATCATGTAATTGAAGTAACGTACTAATGCTGCTTCTGTGAGGGTAAAAACCATGATGATTTACATGAAAAATTTTATTGCGAAAACTGAAATTTATAACATTTGTGCAGGATCATTCTTTCTAATAATTTGGCAATTACTGAAGTAAGTGATATTGGACGGTAGGACGCAACTTCCTTGGGATTTTTGTGAGGTTTTATGAATGGTAAAATAATTGTGTGAATCCAATCTTTTGGAATTTGACTTGAAAACCAACTGTCATTTAAGGATTTCAGAAGTAGATTTATTCCTTTGATGGGAAGATGGTTGATTGTTTGGAGAGAGAAATTTTATGCCCTGTACTGCTGTTATTTTGATGAGATATATTGCTATTTCTAATTCTCTTAAAAAGAAAGGTTAATTAGTATGTTGACTATTGTCCGGAATAGAGATATTTTGAATACTGTCGTTATTTTGTTATGCGTAATATTGTACGAAACAGTATGCTTGGGATTGTTCGTTTGTTAATATGATTCCGTAGTTCTCAATAATATTAAATGAAGAAAAGTTTGGACTTTTGCTCTATTTTTGTGATTATCCGAATTATTTTAAATAGATCTTTGGGAGAAGTGATTTTTTCGCATGTCCTGAGCCAATAACCTTCTTTACAGGCTTTAATTGTTCGCTTAAGTATTGCGCTTATTTCTTTGTATTTTATCCAATCTTCCTCTTTGAAATTTTTTCTTGCTTTATTAAGGAGTTTTCTTTTTTTTTTTTTTTGCTCTTAAATGCCGCATACTGCTGTCCAGCATGGAGCTCTTGAACTGATCTGTTTTGTTTCTAATTGCTGAGATGAGATTTGGGCTTTTTTAATTTCTTCTACAATATCCATATTTACATTTTCATTTGAACTTAACTTTTGTTGAAGAAGATTGGTAAATTTATTTTTTGTCTAAAAGGATTTGTTTTTGAGCTGTATGATCTTTTGTATTTAATGATTATAGGGAAGTGGTCACTTCCAAAATTATCGGTATTTGTGACCAAGATAAATCATAATTTAAATTTATTGATGATAAAGAAAGATCTATAGCTGTGTTGTGTAAATATTCCCGATGAATGAAAATAAGTTTTACTTGTATCGTTCAGCAACATTAGGTCTTTTCAAGAATCCAATCAAATATCTTTTTTCCAGGAGCATTGGAATTTTTTGATCCCCATATCTCATGAGATGCATTGAAATCTCCCAATATCAAACTGTGATTATCAATAAATGATGCAATTTTCGATAAGTTGACGTCATTAAAGTTTCTCGGTGGAATGTAGATAATAAAAATTGTAAGTGGGACTGTATTTATCTGAGCTCTGACTATTAAAATTTCTAGGTCTTCACTAATTTCTGAGAATATTTTTATGGCGCTAATATCTTTATTTAAAACTCATTAATCCTCCTCTTCTGATTTCTCTATCAATTCGGAAAATATTCTTATTGGGAATAGGGAAAATATCATTTGGATGTAACCAAGTTTCTTGAATTATTAAAATGCTTGCTTTTTGAAAAATTGGTGCGAAAAGAATATCTGACCTCTTGTTTTTAACTCCACGTGCATTCTATTGGATTATATACATGATTTAAAGGGGGGGGGGGCGGGGCAATACAACGAATCAGTTTAAATGTCCAAAAAAAAGAAAGCAGTTTAACAATGATTTTTTAGCGAAAATATAAGATTTGTGTATATTTATCTATATTTTTTTGATTTTGTTCCTGCACTTTCTGTGGTACTTCCTCTCTGTTGTGATATTTTCTTGAGTCTGTTTGCTTTTTCTTTTAGTTTTCTATTTATTAGATAGTCGTCATCTTTTGCAATTATTATATTGGATGCAACTCTTTTTTTGAAGTGGATTCCATTGTATTCATTAAGGAAGAAAAACTCAAATTTATTTCTGCTACCACTGCATTTAGTTCTGTCGTAAAACGCTGTACTATTTGTTCTAATTTCTTTTCAAATATGTTATTGTTTTCTTCAAATTTCTGTTCTAATTTCTTAACCTTTTTTTCAAGATTTTCTATTTTCTCTGTTTGATTATTAAAAGTTTTGGCTGAGTATGAGGGGTTTTTTTTTTTGCATTTTGAAACTTCTCAACTGCTTTATTTCTCGAGATTTGTTGCTCTACTTTAATTTTTAAGATTTCGACTTCTCTTGATATTTTTTACAAGCTTTAGAGTTGGTTTCATGCGCTTCTCTCCACAAGAGCTACATTTTTTTTATTTCAGTATTTTTACACTCGTTTTCAGAGTGGTTTAGCGAGCATATATATATATTCGGCATTTTATTGAGCTTCGGCAAAATTTTTGAATGTGTCCGAATTTTTAACAGTTTATTCATTGCTTAGGTTTTTCAAAGTATATATTAGTTTTAAACATTTCGAAACCTATTGGGACTCTTTCGGGTATAATGCATCCAATTTAGGTAACTTTGATTGTTTTGATAGGTTTGAATTCAAATTCTGTTTTTTGTTTTTTTTGGTAAAACGTTGAATGTCCAAAATTGCGTAATTGTTGTTTTCTAATTCCGATTTTATGTCGTCTATAGTATATTCCGTGTCAATTCCTTGTAATATATATATATATATAAACAACTAGTTAGGCCAATAAAGGACAATCTTGTACTTATTTTTACGCCATTTATTTCGTTAATATTTAATGCCTCTTTAGCGGTCTCGCAACGATCTGTTTTAATTATAATCTCATTATTTCTTGTTTTACTTATATATTGTGGATACTTTTTTTCATTGTGAAAGCGCTTCTTTTAATTTAAGTGGATTACCACTCTGAAAGTTATTTTCTGATTTAAAAAAATTCGTAATATTTGGACTCGAAGTTAGATTTTTGTTGTTCCTCAAACCTGGCTAAAACACAATTCCATATCTGTTAAATTACTTCTATATTTATTTAATGTTAAATTAGTACCGATATTTTCAATTTCCATTTTATTTTCTGGGTGAGGGTAATCACCCATTTTTTCTTCCCTATTCCAACACTCTATTTCGTATTAATACAGAAACTTGTGTAAATACTAAAATTAAAAGATCTTATCCAAAGATAGAAAAAAATTTTATTAAATAAATTTAAAAAAAAAAAATCTTAATCAAAACGATCTCACCTCCTCGAATCAGAAGTTTAAGCACCAGCAACTTTCTTTTGTACAATCTCATCAGCTTAGCACTTTTAGGTTAAATTCGCAGTTTTAAAACCTCAATTTCTTGGAAAACTATTGTATGTAATGTTGGGGCTACTGAATGTGTTCATAGAAACCTGAATTTCCCATTATTATTGGATGATGCAAAAATTAAGCAAGTAGAATGCCAACTTAAGACATTCTTTCTCATCGTTTGAATGAACCAGGAATAAAAAAATTGGTTTTTAGTAGCCCATTTCGTACACATTAATCTTAAGTTAACAGAAGCACACATTTTTCTTCAACGAATGCATAAATAATTAGTTTTTAAAGAATTTTCTCCGAGGATAAATTGTGCTTAACTCTATTTTAGTAGTTAAGTAGTTCTTTACTTTTTTCTGAGGGGATATAAGACTTTTATTGAAATAGCTACTGCTTTCATTCACATAACCATCTACATCAGGGGTGTCCAACACGCGGTCCGCACATGGCCCGCCAGTACGTAAGATTCGGCCTGCCGACTCTTTTTTAAAAAAAATTTAAAATATCAGGTTTCTAAAGTTTTTTCATTTTGAAATTTATTTGAGGAGAAATTTATACATATATATAAATCTACAATGTATTTGCCTGTTACCTGTTCTTGTTTTAAAATAAATCCTTTTTGATAATAGAAATGTCCTTTAGATTAAAATATATTTATATTTTATTAAACAGTTACATTTGATTTTACTGTAATAAATTACTTTTTTAATAAATTCCGAATTGCATTATGAATATCCTTTACTATGAAAGGCACATGATTCTTTGTGTGTGCGACTTTCATTTCTCCTTTTTTTTGTTGGGAGTGCCCAAAAAGCAAGAGGCAGTCAGAGATGTTTTATAAAGTTTAAAAAAAAAATTTCAGGATGGTCAAGGTAAAGGGCAATGTATACTTAATCGTTTGCAAATGACAGCACAGTCAAATTTCAACAATGAGTAACGTAAGATCAATTCAAAAGGAACACCGTAATTTTCAAGAAAATGGCAACTGTAATATTTTAAACATTATTTGATCTCATTGCATTATTGTATTATATATATATATAAACATTAGTTTATTATCTATGTCTGTATACATGAAAAATAATGAAAACAATAATAATAATTCATTTTGTTTTAAATTTTCACTCCAATAAATGTTTTTTTTTTTTTTTTTTGTTTCCAAATCTGATACAAAGATACATATTTTTATGTGTGACCCGTGAGACTATAATGCTTTTTCGAAGTTGCCCGCAAGGTAATTTGGGCTGGCCACCCCTGATCAACATTATTAAAATTCGTGAGTAAACAAACGTTTCTGTGTGAAGCTATCTTTTCACAAACGGCTGAACGCAGAAGCATGCGAAAGGTGCAAAAGATGGGAAATGATCAGAGACCATTTAATTTCGATTTAATTCCAATTAGTTTAACCCTTTATCTACCGCATTATGATTTTTCATGCAACATTTTTTTTGGATCACTACATTGAAAACTAAGGTATATATATAAACATAATACTCAAATTTGGGAAATTTAACCTGTTAGACCTAATAATTAATTAAAGATATTCAACTGTAAAATTAATTATATACACTGCTCACTTAAAATAAATAGTCAAATCGATTTCTAAGGTCTTCACATTAACATACAAATATATATATATATATATAAATAAATAAATTTTTTGACGCTAATTATTTTTTCGGGACAAAAATGATAATCTTCGCAATCCGCTGAAAACGCAATGTATGCTATAAAACTTATTATTCCCCGCTAAAATATTCAACATGGAACCCGTGCTACCATATTTCATGGTAGAATATATTTCAAAGAATATTCCTGCTAAGTATCGTAAGAATATTCGTAAAAATGGTTATTCTATGTAATTTTAAAGTGAGTAGTACTTATATGTATTGTCGGTCAATAAAGGGTTAAAAGTTATTAAAAACGTTAAAACGCATAGTTGCTTTACCCTTGTATGCCGTTTACCACACTAAGACAGCCGGGGAAAAATATTGGACATTTTCGTCGTTTTTAAAACTGTTTTCTTGCCTTCCGTACAGGGGTCGATTAAGGTAGTTGGAGGCCCCTGGCGGTAAAAGGTTTGAGGACTAAGGGCTCAAGAGACGGGAAAACTAAAATAGTGGAAAAATTCGTTAGTATGAAATTCTCAAAATAAAATGTATTGCTAATAATAAAACTAAACGGCTAAAGAAAAATCTTAGTTGTATTTAAAAACATTCCTAAAGAGAGCTTACAATTTTTTGCGAAATAACTTTACAGTAGCAGTTATTTTTGTAGGATATGGAGCGCATGGACCCATTATATAGCTTTACTTCTTGATTTCTCTTTCGCAAATGCATCAATTATTTTTGCCGTATTTATTTTGTCCCAAACATCTTGTTCTATATATAATATGGCCATGTTAAGTTTGTCTTCTCTCCCATTGTACTTAAATAATTTTTAACACTCTGTATATATCTCACCTGATACATTCGATATCGGTATGGTTAAAATACACTGCTGGCCACACAAAATGCAACACCCTAAAGGAAGCATGCAAACCATGTGAAATTTACATCATGCGTTGGGGCGGCGTTAAAATATGAAAATCAGCATTATAGCGCAGGCACACATTATGGGTGGCCACAGCTCCACCTGTAAGTGCTATATTCGGGGAAAACAGATTGGCGATTTAAAGTACGGCAATTGTTTTTTCGTGCGTTTTTTTTTTTTGGTTAAGCTGTTTACCTATGCCTCGCGGAAGACATCGAGCGTCTTTTGACCAAGTTTCTGAATTCGACCGAGGAAGAATAGTAGCCAATAGTAAGGTGACCAATTTTTATTTACAATGAAAAGGAGGACGAAAAATTTAAGAAAATGTTACAACGTAAATATATGAAACATTTTATTAATTCAAACAAAAATACGCTAATTATGCTTACATCCATTTTATTTATTTACTTAAACGAGTATTTTCTCATTGAATGAATTTTTTTGTCAATATATTATTTTCTAATATATCGGAAATTTCGGAGCAAAAAATATCCTTCATCTTTACTGTAAGTACTGCAGCTAAGATATCAAATATGTCTACAAATTACCAACTAAAAAGACTTTTTCATCTGGTTAGTTCCAGGGCAGCACAACGTAAATTCAGAAAGAGTAACTAAATTTTCATATGGAATGTGTTCATATTTTAAATGTTTAAGTATTTCAACCCATCTTTTATCAATTTCAGCATGTTAATTTTCCAATTGTTTCAATTTATTATAATTTAAATATGCATTCAGTCTCTCAATCTCTTCAAACAGACCATTGTCAACGATTTTGATACTAGACATTTCTTTTGATAAAAAATCAGCACAGTTTTCTATATCTGCCCAATTTACTTGTGATGAAGTCAAAAAACACCACTGAAAACTGTTATTTCCTGTGATATTTGTTTCAGACTATTCTTCGACTTATTGGAAACATGTTTGGTTCATCTCTGTATACAGAGATGAACATATCAGTTTTAAAATATTGAAAAGGAGGACCTTTTTCGAGGAAGGACAGGACCTATAAAAGAAGGACTGTCCTCCCTAAAGGAGGATGGTTGGTCACCTTACCAATAGAGATTGCGGATTATCCTTCAGAGAAATCGGTCAACGTGTTGGACGAAACCAAGCAACTGTGATGCGGATCTGTCATTGCTGGATGCAGAAGAAAACGGCGGATCCGATCGCAATCACCTCTTTGCACCACTGCTCGTGCCGACAGGTGGTTTGTGCGCATGGCAGTGATGGATCGCGCAGCAACATCACGAACCATAGCACAACAGATTCAATCTGATGCTCACCATTTGGAGTTCACTCGTATCATTTGACGCCGTTTGCAGCAGAGTGAAGTGTCCGCAAGGCGTCCATTGCTTCGTTTACCCTTGACTGGAAACCACAGGCGTTTGCGCCGCCAATGGTGCGATAAACGGCAGACATGGACAACGGGATGGAACGACATTGTGTTTACTGACGAATTCCGCTTCCGCCTGCAACATCAGGATGGTCGGATTTGAGTTTGCAGACACTGTGGTGAGAGGCTACTGAACTGTTGCGTTACGTGTCGCCACACTGATCCTGCACCCGGTATCATGGTTTGGGATGGTATTGGATATCACTGCCGCACTCCTCTAGTACGCATTGCTGGTACAGTAAACAGCCAGATAGTGTACTCTTAATATCGGATCAACCTTATTCATAATATCGGATGATCCTTACTCATAGTATCGGATTTTTGATCATTGCGTCTTTTATTGGCTGTTAGAACCTCCTACTGAATTTCATTGGTCGAAAGAAATGTCTTCCGGCATTTTTTCTACCTTCCCAGAATTCCACTCTCACAAACGGAATATATATTCGAACATGGTTAGAAGAGGCTATAATCAAAAGGTGGAGCGAGAGCTGACGAAGAAGAACGGAGGTCAAGAAGAGAGATTACTACATTTAGCTAGATCATTGCACATCTAATTAGCTTTTCGAGATTGAGAGGATAGCGTTAGGACGTGCTTGACATACGCTCCTGATTACGATTTTCGCTCTCGGGTCTCAGCACTAGAATTTCGATTGCGATTGAGCTCTTTTTAGAGCAGCAAGCTTGGGTCGACGACCTAAACTACTCACACCTTATACGAATTTTTAGAACTGAATTCGGACCAGCACCAGGACAACGAAAATGGAATGGACTTATCTCTGCCACCCTCGGCACACAACTCCCGGCCCGGAACACCACGTCTCTCTACTTGTCAACAGCTTCAGGATCTTGCCTACCGGATAAAAAGGGAAATGATTCTCATCGGCTACCAAGAAGCTACCTTGAATGCCCTCCGACTCAATGGAATTGCCAACGATGAATCCTTGAGCCTACAACTCCAGATTTTAACAGATATCCAAGCAAGACATTAAAGTGCTGTGAGTTCTCCTCTCTACCCCCTTGTGATACCCCCGGCTGTACAGAACATAACACCCCACATAACTCCCCTATAAAAAAAAAAACTTAATGCAAGACTTCCCACCCCTGCCTAAAACTAATTCGATTAAAAGGAAAGAAAATGACGATAGCTTTACATCTCCCACAAATAGACGACTTACCAAAAGTCTTAGGACAAACTAGAACCCCGAACTAAATTTTGAAATTAATTTAAGCAATAAATTCGTTGCCTTAGATAATATGGAAACTAGCATCGAATCTATTGCGGGAACTTCCTCCGACTCAAATACAACCACAGTCATGCAAAACAAAAACACTCCTAATGTCATGCGAATAAATAAAAATATTAATGTAACTGCTAATAAAACCAACACCGCTAACACAAACCTTCCACCCCCCATCATGCTTAAAATCACGCTCACATTCAGAGAACAAATGAAAACTTTAAATGACCTAATGCCCAAACTCAGAAGTAAAAAAAATCGGCGAGTATATAAAACTATACACCGACACTCTCGACGAATACCACGAACTAGAAAACCTCCTGGAAAAACTAAAATACGAGTTTTACTCAATTAACCCGAAGCCCAACGACCAATAAAGGTGGTCATAAAAGGATTGCCCAAGGATACAAAAACAACAGATATTCATAGTGACCTCGAAGATTTGGGATTCACTGTCAACCGGGTCACCCAACTTGTAGGCAAGATTACCAATCAAGCACTCCCAGTTTTCTTAGTTTCACTGCCGCGTAATTTACAAAACGCACACAAAGATTTTTGATGTAAATAAACTTTCATATTTAACTGTAAGAGTCGAAGGATTTGATAGTAAAGGGGTAACCCAATGCTATCAATGTAATAATTTTAACCACACGGCTGACAATTGCCACCTCAAGCCCAGATGCCTTAAGTGCGGTGAGGCCCATCAGACGGCTGAATGCCAAATAAAACGAGTAGAAACTATGTATTGTATTAACTGCCAAATCTTTGGACACATGGCAAATTATTCCAAGTGCCCACTATACCCAAAACCCAAAAAAGGAACAACCACTAAATCGAATTACACCAATATAATTAATAGCCTAGTAAGACCCAACGTATCATTCTCGCAAATAACACAAAATAAACAAACACCTTTTACTTCCTCCACCACCCAACGAGTCGGACAAGTTCCCTCAATAAATCACAAACCCAGGCCGTCAAATCCCAGATTCCCACTATTCCTCAGATAAGGCCCAATAAAAATGATTGCATGAATTTAATCTCCCAAACGCTAGTCGGAACTATTCAAGCACAAATAAATAACCTTAATACCTTCAAAAATACCCCGAAATTCACAACTAAAAATAAAAAAGCAAAACTAAACGAGATATACGCCTTATTAGAAGCTTGCTTAGATGAGAAGATGATGACTAGACAACCAATACACGGCCTGAGTTTGTGTTCATGGAACGCAAACGGCATTTTGAACAAAATTTCTGAATTCAAATTATTCGTAGAGAAGTACAGTCCCGATATTCTTGTTTAGGAAACACATTTGAGACCCAACAACAACATAAATAATTATAAATGTTACAGGAATGACCGCGTCTCAAACGGCCGCGCTAGAGGTGGTACTTTAATTCTCATTAAAAATTCTATTCCTCACTTCAATCCCCCCTCAACCCCACTCTTCATCACGTAGAAGCTACCACCATAACATTAAACCCCTTGAATACTAACCCTGTCACCATTACTAGCATTTATGTTCCCCCTCAGTCTGATAACCTACTCTTCACTCTCGACTTAGAATCTATTCTCCAGATCAACAGCAATTGTGTGATCTTTGGCGATTTTATAACGCCACACACACAATATGTGGAATTGCGCCAGTAACAACACTAGAGGCAACCAGCTCAAAAATTTTGCCGATATTACTAATTTAGAAATTGCATTTCCTAACTCTCCTACTAGGTTTGGCTACAATTCTGCTAATACAATAAACTTCGCTCTCATTAGCAACTTCAATTTTCCCTATACTATTGATTCAATACCTGAACTTTCCTCTGATCATAACCCGGTTATGCTCAACTTCACTCCAACTGTTACTTTTCACAAAAATAATCCTGGAGCAATTTCCACCTGTTGGTCTGCATTTAAAAATAATAATAATAATCTTATTGACCTCTCTCGCTTTAAAAATATAACAAACCAGACTTTTCTCTTGAAGAAAAAATTTATAAGTTCACGGATGCGGTTAGCTCCGCCCACAAGCTCTCGTCTAAGCCAATAGTAAACAAGCATCATAGCTACACACCACAACACATTAAAGATTTGATACGACAAAAGAACAGGGCCAGAAAGCTTTTTCAACGTACTCTAAATCCACTGCATAAATCCGAAGCCAATAGACTTCGGGCTTTAATTAAAAAAGAACTTCATATTCACACGCAAAATAAATGGATCCTTAAAAATATGCCTCACTCAACACGCAAGATAAGTCTTTGGCACACACAGAAATACTTTCGCAAAACTCGCTCATCTATTCCAAATTTAAACTGCTCCTCTGGCATCGCTAGCAACGATGAACAGAAAGCAAATTTAATTGCAAACACTTTCGAAGACAACTACACAGAAAATAAAAGACCAGGGAATTTCACGACCAACATCGACTCCGACGTCACTAGCACTCTCGATAACTTCTCCTCACCACCCCTCACTCCGATTCCCCTTACTAACCCGGACGAAATCTGTAAATACATTCAAACTCTAAAAAACTCAAAAGCACCAGGTTTCGATTCCATTACTAATAAATCCATTAAAAATTTTCCGATGGTTATCATTCTACTACTAACTTATCTCATAAAATTCTCCTACTGAGGCATTTTCCAAAAAAACTGGAAAATTGCTATTGTTTTTCCGATTCATAAGCCAGGAAAAACAAAAATCTTCCAGATTTTTACCGTCCAATTTCTCTTTTATCCGCTCTCAGTAAAATTACTGAGCACGTCATACTGAATAGATTACTTTCGCACACTAATAGTACTAACTTTCTCAACCCTAATCAGTTTGGTTTTACCAAACAGCTATCCACCTATCACCCGTTACTCAGACTCACGGAAAAAAATTTCCTCGGGGTTTTCAGAGAGGCAGAACCACTGGGGCTGTCTTTCTGGATATCCAAAAGTCATTTGACCGTGTCTGGGTCGACGGATTAATTTACAAACTTATAACTAATCATTTCCCACCTGCTATTATTCATCTACTTTACTCATACCTCACTAATCGATCTTACAAAGTCAGAGTCAACGACACTCTCTCAATTTCACACACACCAACATTGGAGTTACACAAGGTTCTTTACTAGGCCCAGTGCTCTTCAACATTTATATAAACGACATTCCTTCCCATCCTCTCACCATGTTCAACCTTTACGCGGACGACACCACAGTTTCAACCACTTATAAAAACACCGTCACCACTGCACTAAATAAATATCTGGCCCTACTTGAAACATATTTTAATACGTGGAAAATTAAAATCAATGTTGATAAAACTGTTGCGGTTTTATTTACTAAAAGGCGTCGACCAGTTACACCACCCACTCTATACTCCACACCACTACACTGGGCTCAAACTACTAAATATCTAGGCGTTATTTTAGATAAAGGACTCGCTTTTGGAAACATGATACACACGCGTGATAAATTTCGGACTGCATTAAGATCAATCTACCCCCTAATTAACCGGAATTCCAATGTTTACTTATATAACAAGTTACTTTTCTCTTCACTGCCGTTTTGCGTCCCATCCTCAGTTACGCTTGTCCTCTGTGGGGATATGCAGCAGACAAACGTTAAAATACTCGAAGTAGCACAAAATTCCATTATCAGAACTATAGTTAAAGCATGCAGATACACCAAAAATGCAAATATTTACAAAGATACTAAAATCGAGCCATTCAAAACTCGCATTCAAACCCTAGCCAAAAGATTCTTTGCTACACTCCCAACTATAAACACCAACATTGTCAATCTAGAAAACTACACTCCATTAGATAATCTTAAGAGGCATAGGAGAATTCTCCTAGACTCTTACAACCCACCTTAATTATTTTTCCTGGTCACTCACTATGTGAATGACCCCCAAAACTTGCCAAATTCATTCCTTATTTCTTTAATTTTAATTTCTTTTTCACATTCTTTCAAACTTTAATTTCCCTTCGTTGCACCCCCACCAGGCACCCCGTTTTGATTTTTCATTTCCCCGCATCTACACACCCTCTGTACAGCCCATAGAGAGGAGTCTCACTCAACTGCAACAACCAATGCCATCACTTCCTTTCAGACCATCCAGTTCCCAGCAGAAACACGGCCAGGCACCGTAAATCACCAGTCACGACAGCTCACAGTCATCCGATCCGCTGCACTTCCATCAATTACCAGTAACAGCCCTAAAACTTCAGCGACGCTGACGTCACGCTCCGACCGACCAATCAGGAAGAGACTTTTCACTGTCTGCTACTTCAGACGCTTGCGTCAATCATTGAATTACTAAAACATAATGGACTTTTTAATTACTTACACAACTATCCAGGACTCGAACACATTCGATATGGGACGGAGGGTTTTTATAAACCCAGTTTCCCCGTGGCCCCCCGCCCCCAGCGTATAAGAGGCTATAATTTTAATCGTTTGATCTTTGTACAACATGTTATTTGCCAAATAAAGCTCGCTGTGATATCTGTTTCTTCTTGGTGTTGCATTTTGTGTGGCCAGCAGTGTATTTTCAAAAGTATCTTTACATTAGAGAAAGTATCTCTACATTAGGATTTCTCTTGCAACTCGATAAATTTCTAGTGGAAGTCTGCATTGTATCTGTTTCTTTTAAAAAAAAAAAATAGAAAAACTGATCCAATTCATATCATCAAAATTAAAAGATTTAATATCGTCTATGTAAGTTCCCCTTTAGTTATGTAGTTTTCTTCTTAATTTCAGGTAATAGTCTCTAGTCAAAGAAATACAGTAAATAGTTCTATAACAGTTTCATAAATCTCAGCTCTTAGAGATAATTCTGCTCTTGCCATAAAATATGACATAAAATGAATTTACTATGAAATTTTTTCCCTTTCAAAAATTCGTAACCAACTTTACTTTCACCGAAAATAATTTTTCTCTTTTGTTGCCTGCTATATAGCTGGTCCAGCTTCGTCTTCAAACGGGAGTCCTGATAAATCAGTTGCTCTTTGATCCATTTTTCCAAATTCATTTCTGAAAATTTGGATATAAAAAAATTTTCTAGAGATTTAAGTAAACTTAAATCTTTTAACAAATCCCTCATAACATATTGCAATGGTTTGCTAGTAACATTTATTCCCAATCATGGTCATTAGGAAAGTTTCATATTTGACGATCTGTTCCTCAAGGAAAGTTGCCTCCAGTATTGTGATATTTTTTCCCCCCTCATTCGTATCACTGATTTCAGCCAGAGCTGCTTTTATTAATCTTTATCTTGCTATTAAGGTCTAAATTCAACTAGCTTGAAATAGTTTATTTTGAACTAGACATATCTTTCATCACATAACTTCATTTTGTTATATACATTTATCTTAATCAGTAAAATACACTGATTGAAATAAAAATTTCATCCCCAAAAAGTTGTGCTATATCAACGAAATTTGGTAGGCTTGTTTATACATCTGAAAGATGAGTTTCATTCAAATTTCGCGATAGGGAGAAAAGTGTGGTGGTAGTAGCTTCTCTTTGCACATGCGAATCAAGTATACTTTAAATGCATGCCATAAAGTTTGTGAGTGTTATTTATCATTGAGATTTAACGTAATGAAATTGATGTTAAACTAGAATGTGCGATTTTAAAAAGACGAAAAAAACATTATCAACAACTCGCTGAGTTTGAACGAGGTAGTATAATAGAGCTAAAAAAGTGGATTTTCCTTCCCCGATATTGCAGAGTCTTGGTAAGGAATGTATTCACGGTGCATGATTTTTAACAGCAGTGGTCCTGGGAAGGCACTATACCTCAAAATAACCGTGGTTCAACCCCGCACGAGTCACCACTAGCAGAGAACATCGTATTCACCACATGGTTCGGGAACATCGTAGTGCATCTATAGTAGAAATTATATATACAGTTTTTTTTTCGGCACCAGAGTGACACAATGAACTATAACAAATCAGTCATTTGAGAAATAGCTTCCAGCCAGACACTCTGTAACGTTCATATTATTAGCTCCAAATCATTGACATCTGCGACCTCAGTGTCATGTTAGAGGTCATTGGAGAGCGGAGTGACGATGTGTTCTCCGATCAAGGCTGTTTCTGTTTTGGTGCCCGTGATGCAGAGGTGCAACAGAGAGAGAGAGAATATTAGGGCCCCTTACAAAGTCAGGTCTGGGGCCTCAAGCCATACTTGGCATAATCTCTCTAGAATCCTGCCCTTCCTACCCCCCTTTAGGGGGGGGGGGTACAATACGTTACTGCTGTGATGGCTGTATATTGATTAGAATAAGGCCAGGTCAGTGCCTGCCAACAACCTTTCTGCGGCCTAGACGCACTGGGCCCGAACCTAGAGTTATGCTCTGACGCGAACAATTTTCTTTGATTGCAGGAGCACTCTCGAGGTTAATTCACAAACCCTGACTGCTAAGTTGTACGTCAGTCTGGTGATTCAAACTGTTGCACTGCCATTTATAAACGTCATTCAAGGGGTGTTTTCCAACAGGATAACGTTCTCTGTCATGTCCTGTTGTAACCCAACATGCCCTATAAAATATCAACGCGTTACCTTGGCCTACTAGATCACCAGATCTTTCTCCAATCGAGCACGAATGGAAAATCATTGGAAGGCACAACAACAGCGTCATCCACAACTAGAATCAAACAACCTTATACCAAGGCCATCTAGAAAAGGACTAGGCCGTGACAGCATTTTGATGACGTCACGAAAGGAGGGAAAGCTTTTCTACGCGCATTCGCTCTGTGAGGAATATAAAGCTTTGAACATTTATTTCTTTTCATGCCATAGGCTAAAATTTCCGCATTTATATTGATTATTTTTTTTTAATTCTTACTGAGAATATTTTCCGATGAAAGTTATGCATTAATACGCTAGAGAATGATGCATAATATTTTCCCGGAAAAAGGGACAAAATCACTGATGAAAGGCTCCTAACAGTATAAGAAAAGTCTAAGAAAAAACTGGCTCAATGTAAAATAATTTCAATC